>BSQZ01000027.1:6130000-6517500 GCA_033239005.1 Lamellibrachia satsuma
TTGTTCAACATAAATAGGTCATTGTAGGTCAAGGTCAAATAAGTAGGTCAACGCAAGGTCACATCAAGGTCACACATTATTAGGTCAACATTTTAGGGTCCTCTAACTTTTTATTCTACCTCAATATCTTCTTTAGTACACATTATGCCATGTTCCCCTGCATTCAGTGGCAGCGCAGCCACCAAACACAAAGGTCACAAGAAATGGACTCAATTCCATAAGACAAAATAGACCATTTTCTGGAAGACAAAAAGTGGAATAACTTCGCAAATAATAAAGATATTGAAAAAATTCAAAAAGGATGATAAACCGCATAACATACTTTATCAGACAGAAGTGTTTAAATGATTATAAAACAATTTTGAATTTTTTTTTAATATGCCTAGTACATTACATTCCGCTTGGTGCGCTGCTTAAAATTTGTCTATTGAGAATTGACCAAGAATGTGTGACCTCCATCTTTATTTTTGATGGTCTTGCATATGCATATCATAACATTATGCAAATGAACGTGTGACCTTAAATGTTACAAATATCAACCAATGAAAGACTGACGAATCATATGGAATTTTCGCGGGGCGTCCCGGAGCAACTTTGACCGAGGTAAGTAGGTGTTTACTTTTACCTTGTGAATAGTGGTTAAAATTAAGGATAAATATTCATCGAACAACTTTAGCATGTCAATAAATAAAATCTTAAGTATTTCAGCTTTATAATGATGTGTGTGTTACGATTGTGGGTTTGTTCGGACGAGTACAGCGTCGTTCGGGAAATTAGCTATGCGCGCGCTGTTTATCGTTCAAAAGTGCGTTTGCGTCGAGTTTAATCGCGGCGCGGCCGCTGGTTCCTGGGGGAGCGGTGCCGGTGCGAGATGGGCTCACGTCATGCAAATTATTAAATACTTTGTAGTAACAACCTTAATATTATTATAGGCTTATTGTGAGCAAGTAATTCAAGTTTATGCTTGTTCAGCATTAGCAAATTAAGTTACTTTTTAGTAGATTTTCAACTGTTAGCGCTCAGACTGGGAACATAGGCTGTAACGCTCAGTTCTAGTAATTTAGGTCAAGTCGTTTTGCGCAATTCAAAATCCACGCAATCGAAGTGTTTGTAACCAACTGCTGTTAGATTTAGTGGGAACAAGTAATTATAGATATATCAATGTTGTGTGATATCAATAATCATTTAAGATAGCTCATGTTAAAATGTTATATTTTTACAATTTAAAAGTTGTATTCACAACTTCCGGTTTGTGCGTTAGCAAGGCGCAATTTTGAGTGGGTCTGACGTCGTGATATTTCAGTATTTAAATCCAGGCCATCTGCGCTTTTATAATTATGTGCTGACAATTTTGCATGCAAACAATCAATCAAACATCTGTTATTTTTTGTGTCCTTCCATTATATCATGTTTGATACTGAAATAAATGAAGTAAATGAGAGTTTTGTTAAGCAATTGTTTGAACTTTTTTATATATACTTTTTTATTATTTCTACACGTACTTTTAATGCACAACGTGCGTGCGTATAATGTGTGTGTGCGTGTGTGTGTGTGTGTGTGTGTGTGTGTGTGTGTGTGTGTGTGTGTGTGTGTGTGTGTGTGTGTGTGTGTGTGTGTGTGTGTGTGTGTGTGTGTGTGTGTGTGTGTGTGTGTGTGTGTGTGTATATATATATATATATATATATTCTTTATTTCATGTTCTAGAATTCCACAATAAATTTGAAGAATAAAAGGATAACACACGCCAGAAGACTGACAAGGCTGACAAAGACAATATGAAAATGTTGAATATGTACGCCGAGTCCACAGTGTCCAGTTAACATTCACACATTACACATGCACAGATTTATGAAACAGTGATCTCTGAATATGTGTACACTTATTCGACAGTATCATGTGAATATTATAAACATTACTTGAAAAGCATGACATTAAATTATGAGACTTTGAAATATGAACATTTCTGCACTGCTCTGTGAACACTGACACATACACTGGCACAGAGTTATGAAACATTAAACTGTGAATATTGTTGTGCTGAGCCTTCAGTGTACTATGTGGTCTTCCGCATAGTTCCATTTAAAAGCGTAGTGAAGTCGACTAGTTCTTGTACTGCTGCATTGCTTTGTGTGTTGTCCCTTTCCATGTTTCTTTATCAGCTACTGTGAACAATATATAAACATCACTTCATGTTGAAGTGCAGGACATTATTTCATTAAACAATGACATCGATGTGCAGAACCTGTAGTGTACGTTAACCAGTTTTGACACAGTTAACTATAAATATTGTTGCATGCATTATACATGCAGAACATTTCAAAGCTTCTCTCAATGTATAATAAATTGTGTTATTTTTATGAAATGACAGTGGTTTTTTTTTTAATTATACAGTAAACACTACAGATTCTCTGAATTTTCCAGCTTCACGTGTCACTTAATTATACATAGTTAGGCCATTAATACCTGTAATTATGCAAATGTCACATTACAATAAATTATGTCATCAAAACATCATACTATAGTAATGTAAATTATGTACATCATTTCTTAACATGTCTAAGTAAATTTACAAAGACCACTGCCATGCACAATTATTTATGACTGAAATAGTTAATTTATCAACATAAATCGGTCAAAGGTCAATGGAGGTAAAATAATCAAGTCACTAGGGTAAATATTATGGTCAACAATTACAGCCTCTATTGACTTAATAGCATCCTAATCCATACTTAATAAAAAATAAATAAGCCATTAAGACCCGTAAATAGATCAAAGGTCAAGTTGTGATAAACTTGGTCAATAATGGGTATTAAGGTCAATGTGTACATAAATTCTCCCTTAAAACCCTAGCTGATCCCACAAGTCATACACAATTACTTAATTAGGCCATTTTCAACATAAATAGGTCGTTTTTCAACATAAATAGGTCATTGTATGTCAAGGTCAAATAAGTAGGTCAATGCAAGGTCATGTCAAGGTCACATTATTAGGTCAACATTTTAGGGTCTCTAACTTTTTATTCTACCTCAATATCTTCTTTAGTACACATTATGCCATGTTCTCCTGCATTCAGTGGCAGCGCAGCCACCAAACAGAAAGGTCACAAGAAATGGACTCGATTCCATAAGACAAAATAGACCCTTTTTTGGAAGCCAAAAAGTGGAATAACTTCGCAAATAATAAAGATATTGAAAAAATTCAAAAAGGATGATAAACCGCATAACATACTTTATCAGACAGAAGTGATTAAATGATTTAAATGATTATAAAACAATTTTGAATTTTTTTGTAATATACAATCCGCTAGGTGCGCTGCGGAAAATTCGGACGTAGAAATTGACCCAGAATATGTGACCGCCATCTTAGGCTCCGCCTGGTTTTGATGGTCGTGCAGATTTGCATCATAACATTATGCAAATGAACGTGTGACCTCAACTGATACATATATCAACCAATGGAAGACTGACAAAGCATGTGGAATTTTCGCGGGCGTTCCTGGATTGACTTTGACCGAGGTAAGCTCGTGTTAACTTTTGCCTTGTGAATAGTAGTTAAAAATAATGGTAAATAATCATCGAACAACTTTAGCATGTCGATAAATGAAATCTGCAATATTTCAGCTTTATAATGATGTGCGTATTATGAATGTGAGTTTGTTCGCCCGAGTACAGAAAACGAATTAGCTATGCGCGCGCTGTTTAGCGTTTAAAAGTGCGTTTGCGTTGTTGACATCGCTCCGCGGCGAAGTCAGTTTCCGCGATTCAAAGTCCACGCAATCGAAGTGTTTGCAACCAACTGCGGCTAGATTTAGTGGGAGCAAGTAATTATAGATATATCAATGTTGCATGGCATTAATAATCATTAAGATTGCTCTTGTTAAAATGTTATATTTTCACAATTTAAATGCTGTATTCGTAACTTCCGGTTTGTGCGTGACTTGGCACAGTTTTGACGGTCTGACGTCGTGATATTTCAGCATTTAAATCCACGCCATCTGCACTTTTACAATTATGTGCTGATAATTTTGAATGTATACAATCAATAAGATATTTTTGGTTTCCTTCCTTTATATTACATTTAAAACAGAAATAAATTAAGAAAATGAGAGTTTTGTTAAGCAATTACTTGATGTACGACGTGCATATATTATATATTTGTATATTATGTATGTATATTATATGTGTGTGTAATATAATATTCTTTATTTTATTTTCTAGGATTCCACAATACATTTGAAGATTAAAAGGGTAACACACACACATCAAAAGACAGACAAAGACTATGTGAAAATGTTGTATACATGTACACCGAGCCTACAGTGTCCAGTGAACATTGACACATTAAACATGCATGGATTTACGAAACTGATCTCTGAAGATGTGTACACTCAACCGACAGTATCATGTGAACCACTTTAATATATTGCTTCGTGACATTAATTTATGAGACATTGACATATGAACATTCATGCACTGAGTCTGCAATGCCCTGCGAACATTGACACATGCATTGGCATGGACTTATGAAACAGTGAACTGTGAATATTTGCTGTACTGAGCCAGGAGTGTACTCTGTGGTTCGCCTCATAGTTTCTTTTATAACGGGTTGAAGCTGACTACTTCTTGTACTGCTGCATTGTTTTGGGTATTGTCCTTTTCCATGTCTCCCTATCAGCCTACTGTGAACAATATATAAACATTACTTCATGTTAAAGTGCAGGATATTATTTCATGAAACAGTGAATATTGTTGTGCCAAGCTGAGCTGGAGATGTCAAAGCTCTCACAATATATAATAAATTGTGTTATATTTATGCAATGACATTGTGTTTTTTCCCTAAGTGATTATTTCACCATGCATGAATATATTGTTAAACTTAATTATACATAGTTATGCCACTAATACCTGTAATTATGCAAATGTCACATTATAATCAATTGTCATCAACATATATTGTAGTAAAGGTAATTATATACACCATTTCCCTTAGTAAATTTTCGAACACCACTGTCATGCAAAATCCGTTATGGCTGAAATATGTAATTTACCAACAAATCGGTCAAAGGTCAATGGAAGTTAAATAATCAGGTCACTAAGGTTAATATTATATTCAACAATTACAGCCTCCATTGACTTTCTAGGATCCCATTCCAGACTTAATTAAAAATGAATAGGCCATTAAGACACGTAATTAGGTCAAAGGTCACGATGTAATCAATTAGGTCATTAATTTGTATTAAGGTCCACGTGTACATGTACGTTAATTCTCCCTTACACCCCTCCCTGATCCCACATGTCATGCATAATTACTATATTAGTAACTAGACAATTTTAAGCATAAATAGGTCATTGTAGGTCAAGGTCAATAATATAAGTAGGTCATTGCAAGGTCATGTCAAGGTCACACATTGTTAGGTAAACATCTTAGGGTCTTTTTATTACACCTCAATATGTTCATTAGTTCACATAATGCCACATTAGTTCACATAATGCCATGATCCCCTGCATTCAATGGTAGCTCAGCCACCAAACATAATGGTCACAAGAAATGGACTCGATTCCAATGTACAAAATAGACCCTTTTTTTGAAGCCAAAAAGTGGAATAACTTCACAAATAATAAAGATATTAAAAAATTTAATTTTAAAAGGGTGATAAATGGCATAACATACTCTATCAGATAGAAGTGTTTAAATTATTATAAGACAATTTTGAATTTTTTTGTAATATACCTAAGAGTGAGTTATCCGTCATTCAGTAAACCATGCAATGTAGACTTCGTACCATATGTTAGAAAGTGGTTGCATTCACTTTATCTTTAAGATTGCTGTTAGGCATGTATATTTATATATAATATGTTTATATCATAGTATTACATGCAGACATGGTTTATGTATAACTATCGTTTGTTCTCGTTTTGCTCACCAGCTAAATTAAATTATGGATTTTTATGTAAACTTCCAGTAACAGAACAAATGAGTTTATTAGCCATTACATTAGGATATTAATTATAATGTGAGGGATAACGTTTTTACACGTACATCTTTCAGCAACTAGTTATCTACACAAACACAACAAGTACAGCCAAATATTATGTGTCACCACTAGTTTAAAATAAAATGTGTTATCATCAGATTACACTTACACAAAAAAGTTTATACTTCCATGTCAAGTCACTGAGGGTGCTTTAGGATTTTATTTTAAATTATTAATCTTTTAACCTCATATATATCTAAAATTGCCCTTATTAAATCCTGCTCTGCCCGTATGAGATTTATAAAATTATGTGAATATTTACTGACTAAGAGAATTGAAGAATAAATCAAGTTTTGTCTGTATGACATTCAGCACTGATTGTATCAGTTGAACCTTGGAAACACCTGCTTGAGCACTGCTATCTTCTGTCATCGCTGAATCTTGACATTAGTGGAGAAGAAATGATAACATGGATTGGAGATCACTGATTAAAATCTGGGGGTGTTTAGTTATTACTATATTAGGGCATGTTTTAAATAGGTTGAATATGATATAGGTATCCCAACTCACTGACTGTAGTATCAACTGATATTGTCATAGTGATACTACTAGAAACATTTTGACTGCAGTGTATTACGATGAAGAATGCCTGATTGACAATCCCTACTACAGTCCGAACCCACCAGCATGTGAGACTTGTGAAGATGTTGAAGAAATCAAATCTAAAAACTATTCCAGCATCACTGTGAGCGATGACCCGGATACTGAACCGTTGCTTCTCACAGTAAGTTCCTCCTTCAGCACCAACTGGTTCATTTAGTACTGTAGTAATCTCATTTGATCATTTTCTGCAGTTTGTTTTTAAATAACCCAGTGCTAGTGATAATTTTAAATGGGTCATTCCATGTCAAATTAACAAATGGTCAAAAAGTTGATGTCCCAGAATTTGCTTAAATTTTAACCAAAGAATAAGTAGCTATGCCTGAGCACTTCAGCAAAAAACTATCTGTGTGGTCATGTTGTGTCCCTGTTGTCATATTGTATCCCTGTTGTCATGTTACAGTCCTGTTGTCATGTATCCATGTTGTCATGTTACAGCTTTGTGGTCATTTTGTATCCCTGTTGTCATGTTACAGCCTTGTGGTCATTTTGTATCCCTGTTGTCATGTTGTATCCCTGTCATAGACATAAATAGAATACCCTTTAGTAAAACAAGACTGCTGAGCTCTTATCAGTTGACACATGATAAAGTCACTTAAAGTGATGGAGGCATGGACCAGTGACATTCATGCTGCTGCAAGGCAAGAACCCACTGGAGGTCCAGTGTTTATACTGTACAGCACCCAGTCTTCATCATATACCTATAGATATACAGTACTAATAAGAGATTATTATTACTATATACCTATATATATATATATATATATATATATATATATATATATATATATATATATATATATATATATATATATATATATATATATATATATATATATATATACCTAATACCTTATTATGTGCACAATCTATCCATGCACCTTGCATATCAAATATCATAACATATTATCTATAACAGTAGCACCACTAAACATGATCGAAACTGAACTTTCTGAAGTGCTCTATACATGTATTAGCTAATGACTGCAAGTGTTCAAAATCTCATTAACCATTTCAGTACGACAGGCCGGTATACCGGCCTCGCGGTGTGTGATGCTACAGTATGACAGGCCGGTATACCGGCATTGGCTGCGTTCACCATTTAAATCGCTTTTACTCATAATTATCCACTAAGTGGAGCTACTTGTTATATACGGTTGTCATGGACATGGTGAATGAATTAGCTATTTGGTAGCGGCTATCTTTTATTATCGCTCAATATCATTTTACGGAGATTTTCGCGTTTTTTAACAATGGATTATCAAAATCTGCTATGGCCGCAATAGCGGACGGCATTATTTCAACTGACGATTTACCGCCGTATGTTTTGGACGGATTATCTGATAGTTTTAGCAACGAATCTTTGTCGGATTTTGACGATCGAAGCAACAATGATGTTGGCGAACTTAGCGACCAAGCCAGAAACAAAACGGATACTGACATCGGGAGTATTTTCGATGGCTACTCGGACGTCAGTGACAGTGATGATGAATGTGATGGTGTAAACGCCGAGGATGAGCTGCGCACTGTACTATCAATGCTGGATGATGCGTAAATTAATTTTATTAGAAGAAAAAGGTGTCTGTGAATCCGTCAACATGCAAAGTTTGACTGGAATCGGTACAGTAGCGATGAATGTTAGCAAATATACAAATGAACACTTCTGTCATATATGTTTAAATTGCAGGTATAAATAACTTGTTTTTCACTTTCTCATACTTATGTACTTTATATTGTATTTGATATCATAGTACACTCTTTTAGCATGATCAACATGAGTAGTTTACATTAAATATGTACGTTGTCATACAAATGCGTTCAGCAACTGCAAAAACGTTGAAATCGTGGCGGCCATCTTGGATTGCTGGTTACCATGACGACGAAATGTAAATTGATAAATTAATATTCCTATTCATAAAATAAATTTTTGTTTCTGAAATTTTGACTTGAAGTGATGCTGTCGATGTTCTTGCATATTCACTGGGAATGCAGTATTCAGTGGTCACAGCAGATCAGGGCTGTAGTACTGAAATGGTTAAGCCCTGTTGAACATTCTTCTCTAAGGTCCCACAAATATAATTTTCCCATCTTCCAACACATTCCCCAGCTGCTCCATCACAGCCATTTCCACCTGCAGATCAAGATCTTTCTCGAATGTTATCTGGCCAACTTGCCTAAGGACACGCCTCATGTAAAGAAATGTGCTCTCTCTCATTTAAGCTGTCAATTGTTTTAGTAGGCAAACTTTCACATGGTTTGTCAAACAAATGCATAGAATGTAATGCATGTTGCAACGTGCACAGAATAAGTTACATGATAGTGGTTCATACAAAGATAAAAAGGCAAACGACGACCAAAAAAGAGAGAGCCTCATTAAATGCAGATGACTTAATAAAGAAAAAAATCTTATTAATGAGCTGACATCTAATAGTTTTAAAAAAGTTACAAATATGCATAAATGCACGCACACATTATTTATAAAACTGAATCCTACCCCTATAACATTTTATGTTGCACCCAATCAATGTGACTACTGGGAAACACTTAATGTACGCTACCCCCAAGAAAAACAAACGTATCTGTAATATATTGATATTTCAGAACATTTTCGAAACTTACATTCATTCACATATACACTAACACAGCACAGACATTTGCGACATAAATTACCTGAAAATAATGAGATGTTAGATCCTGTCTTCTGTCGATTCGCACAGCTGTAAGTCACACAGGAAATAACCATATTCGTTGTCCCACAACTTTCTCCAGCAAGCCTCCAAAATGTTTGTCTTGGAGAATTTAACAGTAATGCACGATGCTCACTCCAGTGTGAACAACCCAACTGCCCACACTTATAACACAACTGCTGGGAACACCCTCACCCAAATTGTTAATCAGTCTGGTGGCCATGCCCCATTAAGAACAAATGACAATGACAGATCTTCAAGTTAATTGGTTCCTGGTGTCATCGTCACTGGCTACTAGCCGGATAAGTTTATACTTCTCTGGTAGCCATCTCAACTTCATTGCTTTTGTTTGCCTTATTTTGTACATGATGATGGTGAGGAGGAAATAAATTAACTTACTCACTTACTTACATATGTTAGACAAATATTTGTAACATGCTATGTTCACACTATAAACAGTACTACCCTATGTGTCATGCAGTGGGTGCAACTGTTTCTGCCGTGCAATGAAATGCCGGTCAGTGGTCCACGCCCGCTTCACTGCAGTGAGCTGGCTTATCCCTCTTGTGTACAGGGGGATGATTAATGATGTAACTCTATGATCCCTGTTGAAATGTTGTATCCCAGTTGTCATGTTACAGCCCTGTGATTATGTTGTGTCCCTGTTGTCATGTTGTATTCCTGTTGTCGTGTTACAGCCCTGTGGTCATGTTGTGTCTCTGTTGTTATGTTACAGCCCTGTTGTCATATTACAATCCTATGGTCATGTTGTATCCATTTTGTCATGTTACAGCCATGTGGTCATGTTGCATCTGTGTTGTCATGTTACAGCCCTGTTGTCATGTTACAGTCCTGTTGTCATGTTGTTTCCCTATTGTCATGTTACAGTCCTGTCGTCATGTTGTATCCCTGTTGTCATGTGACAGCCCTGTGGTCATGTCGTAGCCCTGTGGTCATATCGTGTCCCTGGTGGCTGTGTTTATAGGGAGGATTTGACCCAGTCAGCCTCCACAAGTTGATGGAGCACTGCAGGAACTATGAACAGGAGCTTGGAGAAGGAGTACATCTCTTTGAATCGACCAGCAGTCACATCAGAGCTCTTGGACCATTCCTAAACCTGACAGAGGAAGAAGCCCAGGCCGATCCGAAGTTCCACGTAATATGGTACGTTCTCTACACGGTAACAATGCCCCTTCAATTTATTTTTCTCAAGCAACACTGGTTTTGCAGTTGGGTCATTCTGTGTAAAATCAACCAATTTTCATGAAATTTTAAAAGTTGAAGTCTCAGCTTTTGCTTAAATTTTAACCAATAATTAAGTAATTATACCTGAGCACTTCTGCAAACGAACTAAGCATTTACTTGCAAATTGTGTCTGTAACGCCCTATGATGTGAACGGAGGTAAGCGCCTAAAAATGCACCAGTTATTTTTATCTGTTTTCAAGTGCTTTTAACTTAAGAAGTTTACAAGCTATCTTCCAAAAAAAAACTCAAGACATTTATTCCAAATTGCATTTCCACCATAAATCTTTATTTGTCCATCGTTTTGATAATGACTTTTGCTCATCCCTTTCACGAATATGCTTAATGATTCTTTTTGAGCTCAGGTTCCATAAGATATAAGTGTGGTAGGGGTTATTTAAATAAATAAATAAAATATATATATATATATATATATATATATATATATATATATATATATATATATATATATATATATATATATATATATATATATATATATATATATATATATATATATATATATATATATATACAGTATATAGGAATTACATAGAAGGGTAGGTTGGTGACGTAACATGCAGATGGCTAACATCACTTCCCTTGAGGGACTGTGAGGAAGTGGTCACTGGATCATTTATCAGATGTATGTGGGAAATAAGCCTTGTGGTCATTAATACTAATGCAGAATTTTGGTGTGTTACGGGGAGGCCGGAAGGATTGCCTAGGAGTAGCTGGTGTGTAATCAGGCAGTGAGTGTCCTAACTGGCCAGGGAGTCTGTCAGATAGTCTTATGGTAGTTGAGTTTTATTGTTAGCTGTTTAAGGTTTGTGGTATGCCAGGGACTCTTTCTGTGAGACAAGATGAGTTAGTGTTTCAGTTGGTTTAATGTTTGGAATGTGTTATTAGTACTGTAGTGTAAATAAAATGTTGTCATTGTAGTAAAGTCAATTTGGTTGTTAGCACATTCTTAATTGGTACGCCCCATTGTCACATTAGTAGACATTACCTTACTTATTTACTTAGTCCTCTTCACTCAAGGTAGAGCATAGGGCTGAAACAACTCTTTCCAACGCACTGTGTTGTTTGCGGCTTTCTTCATTTCTTTCTAGGTGGTTCCATATTTCTCTACTTCCTCCTCAATTGATCTCCTCCAAGTAGTTGTGGGTCTGCCTGTTTTTCTTTTTTCTTGTGGATTCCAGTCTAAGGCCTGTCTCGTGACACTGTTGGTTTGTTTTCGGAGGGTGTGTCCTATCCATGTCCATTTTCTTCTTGTAATCTCTCTCCTGATGCTGTGTTGGTCTGTCCTCCACCAGATTTTGTTTGTTTTGGTTTTATCTTGCCATTTGGTTTTTAGGATGTATCTCAGACATTTGTTAATGAATGTTTGTAGCATTCAAGGTGTTGTCTTGGTTACTCTCCATGTCTCAGAGCCATATAGCAGCACACTTTTCACGTTGGTGTTGAAAACTCTGATCTTGTTTCGTGTTGAGAAAGATGATGTGTTCCACACTGTCTTTAAAATGCTGAATGCATACCTGACCTTTCCCATCCTATTTTTATTATTAATATCTGAAATTTGCTTAATATATTGGTGCAAATTAACTATGCAAAATTCAAGCATGATAAGACAGTGGACAATGAGTGTACTGGGTGCACGAAAATGGAAAAATAACATTAAAAAAATTCTGAGAAGGATTTCAGCAGTCTGTATTTCAATGTCCAAATTGCCACCATATGTTGTCAGGGATAGTGACAATAACCTATTAGTTTAGTAGACTTCTAGTTTCTAATTTCAACACCCAAAATGAGAATGTGGGACAAGTCATATGACCACCATGTATTAACTGTGCAAAGGTCTTTATTAGATAAACTACTTATTAAAACTTCAGGATAGATAATGTCCACCAATATGTCTATGTATTCTGCAACTTTCAGATCTGTAGCTTGTAAATTTCTTAAGTTGGAAGCACCAGAAAACAGATCAAAATAATCGGTGTGTTTTGGGGTGCTTACATCATAGGGCGTTACACTTACAGACACAATTTGCAGGCAAATCCTTAGTTTGTTTAGCAGAAATGCTCAGATATAGCTACTTATTCATTATTCATCATCAAGTTTAAAGGGAGTAACAACGATTGCTTGAAATCATTATAATACGTCTTGTAGTACATTTCCATTTCCACAACACCAAAAAGCTTCAATGATGATAAGGAAGTGCTACGAGACTGGGACTTTCCATTAATCCACCTTACCAATGACAGCATTAGTTTCGGCATTACAGCATTTTTTGGAGAGTTTGGGCTGCAACTCTGGTAACTTCGGCCTCAGAGCACAACTGGCAGAATGATCTCGGCCCAAACTGTTGTGTAGTGAGCACATGAAGTTTAGTGTGTGTCTTACTTTAAATAAAGCTTACTATTTATTCTCTCATTTGTTAACTGATTTTGTTCAACATTAACCTAAAATTTTTACTTTGTAACTGTTTTATAGCTTTCATCAGCGCTACTCCTGCTATTGTGATATTTACTTTCTGACCTATGAAAACGACCACCTAGAGCTGCCAAACTTCTTATATATTTATCATACATTCCTACTTCTATGTAATGATTACAAAAACAAAAGCTAGCTATATCTTCTACGCCTAGCTCCGTGAAGCTAGGCATAGGAGATGATAAGTTTTTGTTCATTTTGATATTTATATGGAAGTAAGAGTAATGTTTGACCACGTCACATGTGTATGCATATGATAGATATATGAGGAGAAATTTGGCAGCTCTATGTGGTCGTTTTCAAGGTTCGGTCAGAAAGTTAATAAGTTCAAAGGCTACTGGCGTTGCTAAACTGCTCCGAAAGAGCCAAATTCGAAGATGATTCTGTGATATCGCTTGCCACTAGAGGTTCAAAATCGTTACGTTATACTTTTTTTCTGGTAAATTGACATTGCATCACTCACTATAGTAATGCGAGTGAAACTATACTGAAGCATTGCATAGAAATCACTGACTGAATGTAAACCCATATCATCATTGATGTAACAAAACCGTGTGATCGCTCATCTCATTAACTTCGAACTTTACGTGTGCTTTGCGAGTTAGATGCATTAAACATCTAATTTTATACATCAATAAATTTTTTCAATTTTTTTTATTTTGGCATGTAGTTCATACAAAATGGTACAATAGTAAACTTTGAGTACAGAAAAAGCATTTTAGCTAGTGCCTTGTTATTCCCCTTAAGCAAATTCTGAGACATCAACTCTTTTTTGATCGTTGTTTGATTTTACAAAGAATTACCCAGTTCTTTATTTTAGATCTTAGTTAATTCATGTTTTATATGCTCCATGCTGAACATGTGATATAATCTTACATTTTTTTACTTATTTATTTTATCCTTGAATGGATAGATGATCCGGTTTCTTGGTTATTAATATTAATCATAATTACCTCTCAAGAAACTTGCAGTTTGTTTTGTGACACAAGCTGGAGATATATCGGAAAGCAACCCACACGGACCAATATTTGAACTGGGATTCTAATCACCACCTAGAACACAAACGCTCAGTAGTCAGGACACTCCTCCAAAGGGCAGAAAACCTGATAACGGAAGGAGAAGACAAGATCACATAGGTGGACCACATCAAGAAAGTGCTGAAAGCAAACGGTTACAAAATTTGGATGTTTAACACCAGGCAACCAACGAGAAGGAAGGAGAACACTACCACAGAAACCAGCAGAAGACAACATGCCATAGGTCTGCCCTACATTAGTAAACTATCAGAACAAGTAGCAAGGATTTTCAAGTCCTATAACATCCCGGTTTACCACAAACCTATCAACACTCTGAGGTCACTGTTGGTACACCCAAAAGACAGAACAGCAAAGGCAGCAAAGTGTGGGGTAGTATATGACATACAATGCCCAGAATGTGACCAACACTGTATAGGAGAAACAGCCAGAACACTTGGCACAAGAATCAAACAACATCTATCTTGTCGCCAACCCCTAGCTATCAGCTATAAGTGAACACAAACTGAACACAGGTCATCAGTGCTCTATGAAGGACGTCAATATTCTAGACCACGAGGAGAACTGGCACAGGAGAAAAATAAAGGAGGCGATTAACATCCACAGAAACAAACCTACGCTGAACCGAGACGTCGGCCAGGAGCTCCCACCAGTCCTACTCCAGCTTGTGTCACATGACATTGGTCATGTGACACATCCGTAACTTCAGTCTGCTGAAGAAGACTGCGAGATGCAGTCGAAATATCCAAAACAAACTGCAAGTTTCTTGAGAGGTAATTATGATTAATATTTATTTTATGTCTTTCATTGATTGTTATATTTATAAATATATAATCCTCTCTAGTTTAGTAATAGCGTAATGTAAAGCACAAAACGTACTCAGTGAATATGGTGCTATATAGTTTTTTATTTAATTTATTAGTTTAATTGGGGCATTGGCTGCATAGGAAAATAATCAGTATGTCTCTTTACGTACTGAAAATACTTCTTTCCCAATTCCCCTGATTTTGTATGGCAATACACCAGGTTTGTAATGCTTATTTGATAATAATTACCATACCTGGTTGAATTTTAATGTCTTCATGGCCAATAACTATAATTTCAACTTTTAAATGTATTCTTTTAAACATATCGAAATCATATGTCCAATGTCATTGATTCCTGAGTTCACAGAGAGTCCAACACTAGAAACACTCATGGTATCTAACTGTTTCAATCAGGGTCCAATTGTAATTTAATTATATAATTTGTAATTAATTACAATTACAGGTTTTTTTAGAAACTAATTATATTTGAGCTTTTATGAAGCTGTGTGATTATAATTGACCATTGTAGTTGAACCCACCCTGGGAGCAAGTCTAAAAGTGAATAGTGCTGGTACATGTCATTTTCTTTAATAAAACTAAACAATTGACCCGTTGTATAGCATTGTAATAATTTTTTTTCGAAGCCCAGTGTAATATTCTGTATTACGCTGTCAACACATCCATTCTGTCCATGCCCGAGTGTCCTACTCCAATAGTCGTCCCGGTAATATTTATTGAAACCTTACTATAGGTGGCAGCACCTGACGGTCACGATATTACATCCACCCCTTAATTAGAATTAAACTTCAACTAAAATATAATGGCGCTCTAAGCTAATATGACGCTCTAAGCTAATATGGCACTCTAAGCTAAGAGTCCAAACTTAAACAAGTTTATAGTCGCGTTCGTTGACTTCATCGCGGCTACATCTGCTCGACCAGGCGACCAGGAGGCTTCGAGACACGTGACGATCTTCTCGGACCGGCCGTCTCGACAGGTCGCTGCTGAGTCGGCTCGTCGTTGAGCGGTACGACTGGAGCCGTGTCGGGAGCCGCCGTCTCCATCTCGCTGTCGGTGTCTTCTTCGACAGGCGGAAGATCTCTCTTTGATGCGTACGGCAGGTGGCGAAACATGGACACGTTGCGCGTCACTTTCGACCCGCACGAACGCCTCGCTGTGAGCATAGAGGCCTTGCGCTCGACCACCACTAGCGGACGTGGGTCGAACGGAGTGGAGAGCTTGTTGGTTCTCCGCTGCCTCACGAGGACAATGTCCCCTTTTCCGATCGTCGACTCGACTCGTACTCTCTTCTCGGCCTGTGCCTTCATGCGCAGCTTTGCGACTGCGTCGTTCTGCCGCACGATCTTCTCCTCGGCAGAGTGATGTCGCTTGACTTCTGGCAGCTTGGTTCGAGGATCTCGTGCGATGAGCAGACGGTGTGGCGTGAACGCTGTCGTCACATGAGGTGTACAGCGATAGGCTCTTAGAAACTGTCGCATCTCCTTCCTCCAAGCTTTGCCACTGATGTTTGCTGATTTCAGAGCTTTCATTAGCGGTTTGTTGAATGCTTCTGCTTGAGCATTTGCCTGTGGCCAAAGTGGCGTTATCTTGCGATGTCTGACGTTGTTCTCTTGCATGTACGACTGCCATACGTGGCCGCTGAATGGCGGACCGTTGTCGGACTTCACTACTTCGGGGTAGCCCAACAGGCTAAAGACGCCGTCGACCACCGGGATCACTGTCTCTGCTGACGTGCTTCTCACCACCTCAACCACCGGGAAGCGTGAGAACTCATCGACCATCACAAGTAGGTACTCTCCCGTTGGAAGTGGACCGCAGAAGTCGATGCTAATCTCCAACCACGGACCTCTTGGTAACGCCGACATCGTCAGTGGCTGCGTGTCTCGACGTGTGCTGTTTGCTTGACATGGGATGCAGCTCCTCACCGCCTCTTCTACCGCCACGTCGACACCGGGGAACCACACCTTCGAGCGTAAAAGTGCCTTCGTCTTGGACATCCCCTGATGTCCGTCGTGTGCAAGCTCGACGACGCGTTTCTGTAGATTAGTGGGGATGACGATCTGGTAGTCTTTCATGACGAGATCGGAACTCTCGTTGACGGTTAAGACATCTTTCACTCTGTTGAAGCTGCAGAGAGAGTCGTAGTCGACGCCTAGACCACCATACTGCGTCACGTCATGCCACTTGTTCTTCTGGATCAATTTGATTACAGCCTGCAGTGTTTCGTCTTTGGCTGTTTCTCGTTTCACCTCTTCAACAGACATTGCCATCGGTGTCGCGACCGATGCGAGGGCGTTCACGTAGTGTTCCGCCATCTGCTGTTCACGGCTCCGTTTGATGTTCAACCTGGCCGGGTGACGAGACATGTAGTCGGCAGGATTACTGGTACCTGGCCGATACTTGACGATCATGTTGTATGGTTGCAGACGTAGTCCCCATCGCTCGATCCGCAGAGGAGGTCTTGCCTTCTGCCAGATGGACTCCAATGGCTTGTGATCGCTGATGACCGTGAAGCGAGGTGCACCCTTGATGAATCGATTGAAGTGCTCACACGCCCAGACCACTGCTAGCGCCTCGCGTTCAGTCTGACTGTAGCGTGCCTCGACACCTGTCAGAGCTCTGCTGGCGTATGTGACAACACGTTCTTCTTGCACCAGCAGTGCCGCCAAGCCGACTGGACTTGCATCCACCACGATCTCTACGTCCTTCTTCATGTCGAAGTACGCGTTTGTTGCAGACTCCTCGAGACTGGCTTTCACCTTTTGGAAGGATGCAGCCTCCTTCGCACCCCACCTCCACTCAGATGTTTGCTTCGTGAGATACCGCAATGGTTCGGTGATTGTTGCGAAGTTCTCGATGAATCTGGCACTGTATTGAGCCATGCCCAGGAATGAGCGAACTTCAGATGGATTCTGTGGCTCGTTGGCTGCGTGAAGGTCAGCTACCTTTTTCGGATCAGGCGAGACTCCCTCACTGGAGAACACGAGTCCAAAGAACTCGATTTTCTTCTTTGCAAACTCGCACTTCTCGAGATTAGCCGTCAGCCCAGCGTTCTGAAGTCTCTCGAGCACGCTCTTCAATGCTTCGTCGTGAGACGCCTTGTCGACTCCAAAGATTGCGATGTCATCGCTGATGTTGATGGCGCCTGAGACTCCTTGGATGACCGTCTGGATTTCATGTTGGAATACCTCGGCAGCTGCGTTTATTCCGAACGACAGCCTCTTGTACTGGTACAGTCCAACGTGCGTAGAGAATGTCGTGATGTAACGACTGGATGGGTGTAGGACCAGCTGATGATAGCCGGATCGCAGATCAATCTTACTGAAGATCGTTGCGCCGTTGAATTGTGTGATCAGCTCATCGAGGGTTGGCGTGACGTGTCGCGTGCGCAGAATGGCCTTGTTAGCCGCTCTCATGTCGACACACAGCCTGATTTCGTCCGGCTTCTTCGGCTTTGGTGGCGTGACGATTCTGGACACCCACTCCGTTGGACCCGACACCTTCTCTATTATATCTGCGGCTTCAAGCTTGTTGATTTCTTTCGCGACTTTCTGCTGTTGGTGGAACGGAACACGATTGTGCCGCACTGCGACAGGTGGCACTGACTTGTCAATGTGAAGTTTCACTTGCACACCCTTCAAACGACCAATGCCTGTCCACAGTTTCGGAAACTGATCGATTACCTTCTGGCCATAGTCATCGGAGCTGATGGCACGATTGACTCCGATTTGCAGAAGACCCAGCGACTCTGATGTGGCTTTGCCTAGCAGTGGAGTTGCTTCTCCCTCGACGATCAGGAACTCGCTGCGAGCTGTTCGCCCGTCATCTAGAGTGATGTCAGCCTTGACGGACTGTCGGACGTTAATTGGTGGTGAACTGTATGGATGAATCTTTCGACGACATTGGATTAGTCTGACACCCTGTTGCACCAGCTGTTCTTTGCAGGTTGAGTTTATGATGTCGCACGTCGATCCAGAATCGATTATCATCGTTGTCTTCACACCACCGATTGTCACCTCTACTGTCTCACCACGCGCAGTTGAGAACGTGTATTCATCTTCGTACTCCCCCTCAGAGCCACTCGCCGACTCACTGACGTGTCTGACAGCATGCTTCTGTGTACGACTCTCGTGACGTTGCGGTGCACGTGACTGTGCGTTATTGTTTCGGCAGACTTTGCTGAAATGCCCGATTCTTCCACACTTGAAACACTTTGCATTTGCAGTACATCGACAGGACTCAGCTGCGTGCCCACGTCGACCACACTTTGTACAGTTCTGTTGCTGAGATCTGTTGTCCGAGTGCACTGGTGGACGTCTCGTCTCCTTCTGCTGCATGTGTAGCTTGGGCCTGTTGCCCCTTCTCGGCTCCACAATCATGTAGGAACGTTCACCCCCTTCGGACATCTGTGCTGCTTGCCGCTCTGAGGCCTCCATTGCAGCTGCGAGGTCAAGGACGCGCTCTAGTTTCAAGTCTCTTTCTGCCAGCAACTTCGTCCGTAGACGCTTTGATTTGCAGTTGTCGATGACTTGATCTCGTATGAAGTCGTGAATCTGATCACCGAACTCGCACAGACTGGCCAGTTGACGCAATCGCGTTACGAATTGTCCTACGCTTTCACTGTCGCTTTGTACGGCTAGAAGATGTCTTGAACCCCTTCACCAGCGCAGTGTAGCAATAGCTGCCGTTTTTGGTTGTCATCTTGAACACCCGACGCGCCTACATACAATTCGAATGAACGAATCCAACGCTCCCAACGCTGACACAAACTGTTTGCGTCACCGTGTGCATCGAACGGTTGTACTGCACTTACGTTTAGTGACACTGCCATTGTTTGACCAGTGTTTTGTTCGTTTTACTCGTCGCCAATGTAATATTCTGTATTACGCTGTCAACACATCCATTCTGTCCATGCCCGAGTGTCCTACTCCAATAGTCGTCCCGGTAATATTTATTGAAACCTTACTATAGGTGGCAGCACCTGACGGTCACGATATTACACCCAGCAATACATTTGTTTGAAATGAACCCTTTAAATGTAGGCATACCCGATTGGTAGCACCAGCTAGGGTGTTAAGGACCATCTACAAGAGACCTGCTTTCATCGCTTACCAACACGAAGTGGAGTTGGAGAAGACTGTTCTCATTGATTCGCCCAACGCTGAGTCATACAGAGTGGTGAGTGACAGTCCACACTGAGATACACGAGTCATTATCTCTGCACACACACATCCACACACACTGAGTTGCACACCCACAAGAATACTTAAAATTTCGCTAATAATTACTGAAAAATAAATTGATGTGTGGTTTTTTGGACATAATTTATCTTTAAACATGCACCTATACACTCATTACATATCAGAATTACAATTGTTACTATAACTATTGATAAATGACTTCTTGAGTGACAATATTGACAGAGGTCTGACAGGACAGGGTAAGCTTGGAAAGTCAAGAATATCACGAATTATTTATATTGTGTGGTTCCATCGTGTTAGTGTGATTTGTATGATTTTGCAAGCAGGACTGGGTCCAATTATATATCTAATTGATTATAGGCAGATGCTGTATTTATAATAAATTCTCGTTTTGATATTATGCTGTAATTATAATTGATCTTTTAATGTAATTGCACAATTATGATTAATTACAGTATTTTTTCATATCATGTATTTTACCTGAAAAAACTGTCAAAAGTGATGTCTTGCACAAGTTTTTCAACTGTACTAAAAATATCCCAATTCAGCAATTCACACATGGCAAATAGTGAATAACCTTTTTGAATAAACAGTTGGTACTGCATAATGTGTATATTTATAATTGTAATTGAACTTGTTTAATTGTAATTGAACTGAAAAGTAATTGTATTTGATTTGAATTTGTGTAATTGGACATAAAATTTGATATTAAAAAATATATAACCCCTGAATTTGTCTAGAAAGATGATATGTTTTGAAGTCTATATTGAAATATAGAATACATGTGACACATTTAGAAAACTGTTTTCAGCCCCTGGATGGGAATCCCTACGCATGGTATGTCCAGAGCTCTGGTCATCGCCGCCTGGTACTCATGCCCAAACCTGACTGTGCTTCCAAGTGTCAGTCCTTCCAAATCACCATGAAGCCTGGCGAGATGTGTAAGTTTTTCTCAAGTCTCAACATTACACAACATTGGCTAGTTCTTGTGTAGTTGGCAATCTGAAACCATGTCCATGCTGCAAGCTTGTTGTGATTTTTGAGCCCTGAACAAAATGATTATCTTAATATTGTGGATTCTAACAAGATTTGACAAGAGTGCCACCCAAACTTCATATGGACAAAAGTTCTATGTGTAGCCTGCCCTCATGTCAATTAGCATTTACAGAATCAGTAGATAATATATTACATTAATTTATTGTCTTCTGTGAAAATTAATACATCCTTACATCGAATCTATAGTTCTTTTACTACCGCTACTTTGTGGCCTCTATCTTCCTTCTCTACCTTCCTGAAGTTTGAACAAAATACTGTTAATATTTTCATAGTGATTTAATCATTTAGAAACTTCTATTTAATCACCTCTTAATCTCATCATCTATAGTGTTATTATTTTATTAAACGAGTCCAAACAAGTCCTTTTGTATGGTTGTACCTAGAATAATATTGCCTATTTTACATCCATTTCCCATGTCAAAACAACCTTTCAGCTGGTATTGATTTCATGATGATTAGTTGCAAGCAGTTATTTTGTTATTAGGTAAAATTGCCCATAAGTAACACTTTCACATACCACACCACATCACATTTAACAAGATTGCCATCCAAGGCAAAGGACCAGATGGCAATTGGACAAGGAAGCCATTGGCTTATCGAGAGTCCAACATTTTTAATCTATGTGTAATCCGCCCTCCTGAGATATGTGTCAACCTTGTTTTTAAATATATTCACGCTGCTAGTAGTTACACAATCTGTAGATAATTTGTTTCATTCATTGATTGTCCTTTCTGAGAACGAGTACTTCCTGATATCCACTTTACACTGATCCTTTACTAATGTTACCTCATGTCCTCTAGTTCTATTATCTACCTGAGTGAGAAAAAATATTTCTATCAATATTATCATACCCATTCAATATCTTAAAAACTTCAATTTCATCTCCTCTTAACCACCTTGTCTTTAGGGTTGCTGAACCACGTTCTTTCAGTCATTCTTCATAACTAAGGTCTCTCAGTTCAGGAATCATTTTAGTTGTTGTGAATGAACATGTCCTAAATTTTCTGTATGGAAGGCCATGAGCCTCCTACAAAACTTGAATCTAGATGCAATAATTCTACTTGTATCACATTACTTATTATAATATAGCTATGTGCATAGCACTTCTTCTATTTCTGTATCATTTGCTGTTTGCATGCATTTTTTTAGTGTACATATTTACTGACCCATGGATCCTTACAAGCATGCCTTTGATTGGAGGAGGAGATGGACCAATCAAAGCAAGTGTTGCATTCATTGGGACATTCAACTCAGAGTGATGGGAGAAATGCCATGACATTGTCATAGTTTACATTCCAGAACATGTGTTAACACAACTACTTACACAAGACTCATGTCACATTATACATTCCAGAACATGTGTTGACACAGCTACTTATACAATACTCTTATCAGAGTATACATTCCAGAATGTGTTAGCATTTACTCACCTTGTGCATTAACTGAGGTTACAGGCTTTGTGTGAATGTGCTCACTCTGAAAGCTTCTAATTGATTGTACATAATAATTTAAATAGAAAACTTTTAAATTTGTTTTTTTTGCCAGGAGGGGATTTTTGGCATTAGGGAGTTTTTTCTGTGCCTGTGTGTTCATAGACTAAATGCATTCATAATGTTCATGTAACTACTTTTAAAATGTGTTGGAAAAACTACCAATAATTATTGAATTATTTTGGAAATTGAATTGGAATTGAAAGATTTTAGCAGGAATTGAAATTGGAAAAAAGGAGTTGAAATTGATTAAGAGGAATTGGATTTAGAAATCCAGTCAGTATTCATGATTACTGTTCTAGATTGTTCTGACACCGGTAAAATGTGTCTACATTAAAAAAATTATTGACATATATGAAAATATAAAACCAGCTTCACCTCACTGGTATATTCTATGTTCATAATGTTTGTGACCTATAATTTACATGAACAATGTTTATGTAGATTGAGATTGGATGTCTGGGTTAGACAATAGCATGCTTTTTCACGCATTTTTAGATTTCTTTCAGGACTTGATCTGAGACATTTACATGTGGTTATTATGTGTTCATAATAATTGATTGGGTGTTTACACTACATTTATGGTGAAGCAGTTTATTCGGTCAATCTGTGATCAGTTTACAATTATTAGCTGTTGTTGTGTTTTCAGAATTCCAGTCATATTTGTGTATTTTTGAATTACCTGAAACTTCATCATTATAATAATGATTAATAATGCCTACTTGTCATGATGCCCTTGCAGATACTGTGAATTTCAGCGTACCTCATAATAATGTTACTATTACAATACGTAACTACCAGATTACTGTTTTAGCATACGGTACCCAGACACATTCCCTGACGTTGCTTTGCATGTTAAAAAGTGCAAGTTTTTTATAATGCCAAAAATAATGTTAATATTGTGACTCAAAAATACCACGTTTCAAATGTATCCGCTGACATTTTTTTAATAGTTGTTTTGCAATCGCACATTGCTAAACGAGAAGAGAACCAAAGGTGAATCGTGGTTTTAAAGCAGCCGCTCAGTACAGCCACTATACCATTGGCCATTTATTTTGTTAAATGCAACAGTTAAACTTATCGAATCTGTTCATCTTGAATAAACCCATAGACTCAAGCAGTTGAAAGAAATGTTGAGGGGACCATCATCAAAAATCAGTGTAAAACATTCACAAAGAAAAATTTGCTACAATGCCACAAAAAAGCGCTATATCTAAATAAAAGTTATTATTAATTTAATGTGTATGGAGTCTAATTCTTTCATAATTAAAAAGGAATTATCAGTAACATCAGCTTGACAGGTTTTGCTTCGGTACTTTACGGTGAATAAAGCGTGATGCGCAAAGAAAACGTGTTATATATAATAATAGGCTTTTTTAACGTTAGCATTTGCATTGCGATCAAACTGCATGGTTTACAATTTTTTCCCGTCAAAAAATTCTGGGAATACCTAATAGGTTTCTTATTAGCTTCATCTTTGGCTCTCAACATGGTGTTTGAAGTCGAGAACAAAACACAACACTATTGAAAAAGCTTATCTAAATGTTTGTTGAGAACCAGCGAGCTGGTTGTCAAATAATATTTCTAGAAGTGACTTCTTATATTGACAAAGGATATCCAGTTGACGTGATCTACTTGGATTTCAGTAAAGCGTTTGATACATTCCCTCATCGCAGACTCATCTCAAAACTAACCGCTCATGGCATTACAGGCAAGACCAACAGATGGATAGAAAGTTGGCTAACAGAGAGAAGACAACGAGTGGTGCAGAGTCAGACTGGCAAAAAGTTATCAGTGGTGTACGGTGTACCACATGTAGGGATCAATACTCGGCCCAATGTTATTTGTTATCTTTATAAACGACATTGACTCAACTGTAGTAAGTTCCCTGTTAAAGCTTGCTGATGACACAAAAACGTTGAGGCAAGTTCCTGAAGTTGAATATGCTTTCAGGTAGCAGACCCCCAGTAAAATATTACGAAAAATTTTTTTTTTACGTTTTACATATTTTACCATATATACTTTGATTAATAAGTTTTCTTTATGAATTGTTTGATTTATGGCAAAATATTAGTTATAACTATCATAATTTGAATAATTAAATTGCCACTTAAATTTAATATCACTTCTGATTCTCCCTAGCAACGTGTTTCGCCCTTGGATACATATATTTCTCTTCGGTCAATTTCAAAAATATTTAAACGGCAAATTCAAAAAAGACTATAGATGACAATGCAATCAGATAATCATGGGCTCTCTTATATCTGAGATTTTGGCTAGCCATTTACCGTGCTCGTATAAATCTCTATTCTGAAGTGTTTGATTGTTGATTTTCATCGTGAATCATCTGCTGATCTAGACTTCAGCCAACGACAAAATTCACCTTTATGTGTATATAAAGGATTGAATTATTGGCTGAATGACAATGGGTGATAAGAAACGTTCTGGAAGAGCGAAAAAACATAACTTTTGTGGAGCAAAACCAAAGCAAAAAAAACAAGATGGCGGTGCCCATGAATTGTCATTGCCCAACAATGCTACTCAACTGAAGATTTTGACAAATACCTCGACGTTGAGCACTGATGAATCGATTACAGATGTACAGGAGGGATTCATACTGATAGACACCAGTGTTTTGTGCGACTTCATCTCCAGAACAGCGAAGAAGTGCCACATTCAATTGCGAAAAGGCACATTTTAAGTGGATATTGCATAATTATGAAAGTTCAGTTCATGCTATACGTTGAAGTTCAATTCCTGACATGTGAGGAAGTTCAGTTCATAACATGTACAAGTTCATTTATTATTTGTCTGTTTCAAAGTGATTTTTCTAAAACCTGAACAACAGCTGGTTTGATGCGGCAGTTGTCTATGATATCCTGAATCTGTACACTGTTGAAGTTGGACACGGCTAGATTCTTCACTAGGCCTTCATCCATACATGTCTCCATCGCCTGTAATCAATATGAACACATCAAGCCATTGGAAACCAGCTACCAGAAACCACCATGTTGACCAGTAGTTTTACTCTCCGAACTAGACAAAAAACAACCAACACAAACCCAGTGTTGTGCAATAATGAAGTAATGCAATGAGAAGTTATAGGCACAAAGTGTGATCTTTCTTTAAATAAAATCAAGAAACAAAACAAAAATATATATATATGCATTCTAACATTTTAACCTCACTTTTTATAATTTGAATGTTTCGGCTTGGATATTCTGTTTCCATTGCATGTTGAACTGCAAAGTCACTATTCAGATAACAAACACATTTGTGTGGTCATGCATGCACAACATGCTAGAATATATATAGTTTATATTTTATAACATGATTTTATGATAAAAACAATATGACAATGTACCTTTAAAAGGGAAAAAACCCAAACTGATTATTCTAGTAGTGCGTGGCGTGCAATGCATGCATCCCTGTTGAGACTGCTTCACATACATATAAATCATTAACTTTCCAACATTACCATATTTACAGGAAAGTACTCACAGAACGGCATTTAACTGAACTCACAATTACTTGACCAAACAGGAATATTTATCTATATATGGCAACTGGATGTTCTTGCCCATATCAATCAATTCAATAAAAATTCTGGGTGCCAATGTTAATTTACATGACAGGAAGTGACCTTCTTTCAAACAAACGGGTGCGTTTATTTAGCCACCCGAGGGAGCTGTATACAGCTCCAGTCAGGAGCGAGTGATTCTAGCAACTAGCGTGATATATCACTCCTTTGATGACCTGAGTGATAGGAAGCGATAGCTAGTCTACCCTATAATGCACTGGTTCCACTCTTATGTTCTCATGCCTGCTCATCAAGCATGTTGTCCAGTTTCATTGTGTACTCACCTTCCATGTCTCCAAATAGTGTGTATCGGCATATAGCACGTTGCCATCTTTATCCTTTGGGAATGCTTCACCTCCTCGCTACATGAACATAGCAAGAGCAAGAGCAACTAAAAATTAAAAGTATTGTCTGCGTGCTGGTCTCACAGCACGTACACCAAAAACATCATACATTTATTTGTTTAACATTATTGCATATCACAAATTTAGGAAAGGGAATCCCCATTCTATAAAAATCAATATTAGTTTTCATAAAAAATGTATACCCATATACCAGGGTGGAGCTCTTTGTCACGATGGAAATGAAATGCATGAAAGTATTCTGCATACTGAACGCTTCCAGGGAAAACAAAATGTCCTAACATAAAATTATATGAAATCACAGACATGATTGCACAGTCTAAAGTTTCAAAGTGGTGGTTCAAATGCAAACCACATCTGTTCGTATGTAACAGCTTAAATAGTTCTCTGCTAGCTAGGATGCTGAAAAACTCCATTATCATTAGATAACAAACTTCAACATTATCATTATGCACATTATAATGCCTACAACCACGCCATATATACTAGTTACGTTACCCATTACGTAAAAGATGGGTTCTACTGGATATAGCATCATAACTAATATACAAATGAAGCATTTATCTCATTTGTGAATTTTGAGACAAATCATGTTTTCTTCTGCATGTTGTTAAGCAACGGATGGGAGAAACATTATTTCATCAGTCAATTGCATGGCGTATGATGTGTTTTGCTGCAATACACTTTTACTTCCCCACTATCAACTAGATGGCAGCACAAACCCACTCTTAATTCAATTTATGTAATTTTGGCATATAATGCATTTTGCAGATAAATGTTTCAAATGGATAGCAATGTTTAAATGAACACAGAGCATGGCTTTAGTAATGTACAAGTCACATGGAACCCATAAGGCCAATGGATCATGAACAGATCGAAATAATCCAGTCCTAGGTTGTCTAAGCTTTTCTGCAATGCTGGCTTAAAGGGGAACTGAAGCAATTTTGTGTTATGCCGAATATTTAAATATATATTATCTAACTATGCATTAATGGTGACAGATACCTGCTAATTTATGAGATAAACTGAAAAACTGATTTTGTTCGAGACAAAAATCGACTAAATGCGTATCGCCATCTTGTTGTCGAAACGAGTGGTTTGAGTCGCGTATATCTAATCAATGTAAATTTTCGATTTTTTGCGATTTATTTCGTAAATAGGCATTCTGGAGCGAAAAAAAGATATGGGACTCTGTTATATATATTCAAGTGTTTACACACGTCAACAAAATAGCGTTTTTGCTCGTTCCAAATAAAAAATTTAAAGAAATTACAACAAAACACGCAAAAAATCGTGGAAAACGCCACACTTCTCGAACACACGAGACGCTAACCAACGAGAATATGCGATAACGGAATACCGGAACTATTTTTTACTTGTTGACAAGATGGATGCATCGCTTGTGACAGTTTTACCAGATCTGCCACTAGCGATTACTCGGATTAGTGGTTTACTGAACTTCCGTAATAGTTGTCTATCTTTGGAGAAATGGAAACCGCAGACGAAGAGTCTAGTTCGACAGGCCACACGGAAACAACGGTTGACAGTCGTAAAGTGTCACCGAGTGTGCGAGTCACGCTCCAGACTCCAGGTCGGCTTCGCCTTTGTTGACGTTGGATTCAGGAAAAATTACAACAGCGCTTTGACTGTCAACGATTCCTGACTAGGTAATGTGATGTGGTGAACCTGTGGAAATTGTGTCCAGATGTCTGCGCACGTTTACGTTGAGTCATCATGCTGCGCCGAGGAAGCTACCATGCCTAGGCCAGGGCTAGGCTATGCAGCACCGATTATAATAATAATATCTTTTTTTCTTGTTGTTTGGTCTTTACCTGTCATGTCATAACGCCGCCGAAGTACTGGCAGTCCCACCAACCGAACGTTCCTCAGGAATGGGTAGACGAACGGCTGTATAGCCCTTAAGAAAAAAATTGTAGTTTGGGCGTGCATCTCGGAAAGAACATACAATCCGGCGACAACTGCCCAGAAGCCAGCGCACACACCAAACGCGCTGTAGCACAATTGGCGTTGCCGTGAACGCGAAGAGCCTTTTCGTTTTGTAGCATTTTTCACACTGACTTCACCGTTGACACATTTTAGAATGCAGTCATCTATCTCGCTGACAGATAAACCTCGCTCAACACCCAATGAGCGAAGTTTATCGATTCTTTCGTCGAGCTGTTTAAGAACGCTTTTACTTCCCGAATCCATTTTGGCTACATGTGCGTCCTCAAGAAACCTGACTGCCCCGTGGCATGTTATTGAGCACCCCCTGGCGAGAAGTTTAGTGTCTCTTTAATTTCTAGTAATCCGCCAGAAGGCAGCAGGTGTACCAGGCAATAAATCCTACCAGCCGGCGTGCTGCAAGAGTAACCGGCGTAAGTTAAAAATCATTACCGACATCAGTCAATACTTCGTAATTGACACAACGAAAGACAAACGGTGAACACCGTCACAAGACTACACCGAGGTTTCGGTTGCATACCTGGTAACTTTTGTATAAATTGAGAATGGATCCAACCGCCGTTCCGAGGGTGCAGATAGGCGCGTCAGAGGCGTCAATTCCTGTCATCGGACTGGGTACATGGAAGGTATGGCACTGGTTCGCTGCATGAAGTTTTGCGAACGCGAACAACATTAACTGTAAATTTACGAGGAATTTCAAACTGTTCTTGAGTAAAAAATTACCAAAGAAGTGGCCAAATCCTGTAGCAGTTACATTAACAACACCACTGCATTGGCATTGACATGCATTGGAGAAAGTTCGACGACAAATCCAAAAAATTTTTTTCCTTCGTCAGACAACAAAACAGAAAATCTTGGCATTCCAACAATAAAACTAAATAACAACTTGAAAACAACCGATCTTTTCATTTTATCCCCGACCAATTCGCATAGGGAATATGATCCCACCAAAAATTACCAACATAAAAACCACAAATCATTTCAAGAAGTAATCATGGAACTCTCTTTCACCACACCTCCTCACCTAAACTACAGTATAAAACACAGTAGCATAAACTTATTCCATGGTTTGGATGTGGAGACTGTCTATGAAGTGTGAGGCACGACAGCGATAGTTTCCATACACCAAATCTAAACCTATTCAAAATTTCAACTGATATCCTATATATACCAACCCAAAATAAATATAAAAATAAAACAAAATATTAATTAGAAAACCCTTTGACTAACATTAAATATACTAATCGTTTAGTTGTTGTATGTACCACTCACAGCACATGCGCACAGACCACCACAAACTCCTGCATTAGCCCAGGATTGGGCTGTTTGGAGTAAATCACTTGAGACTTGAAACCATGACAAAGCAAATGCTTGGAATCCACATACCCAAAATAACATTGACACCCTGGAGAAAATACAAAGAAGTGCCGCTGGATTTGTCTTTAATTACCGCCGCCGTACAACAAGCGTCACACACCTACAACACAAACTTGGCTGGCAGACATTAGAACAGTGACGATTACAACACCAACTCACTTTCTTCTACAAAATTAAACATAACCTGCTGAATATTTCTCTGCCAAAACATCTTATAGTCCCATGCACCCATACATGAAACACTGATCCCGATAAATGTATACAAGCATGCATATACAAATACAAGCATGCATCAACACATATGCATACTCCTTCTATCCAAGAGTCGTATGAGCTTTGAATTTACTCCCCACTGAAATAATAACTAGCTGTGAGCACTGTCTATCTTGCCTCTCCAGCTCACCCCATTCGTCTATAAGGACGATATCTGATTTTAATCAACTTTCTAATTGCGCTATTTTTGTTAAAAATTTATTATTACCCACATTTATATGTACCTTTTTTATGTGCACCAAGCACCACATTCCTATGTTAGCCCCAGAAGCGGCTGTTTGGAGTAAACTTACTAAAGACTGAAGGATTCTCCCATACCAAGTTACCAATCAAAATAATATCCTTGGGCTTAGAAGCATAATCAGACACCTTTGACTAAGCGGGCTTAGAGGTAGGCATGTCAAAGGTTTTTTTCCCCACATGTGTTGTATCATTGTAACGACCACTCGTTCAGAAACATTTTGACTTTAGCTTAATTCTATGGGAAGATATTGAGATTTGAACCACGGACACATACAATGTAAATAGTCAGTTTCTGTTTTTAATTCAAATCATTCCTACCTAGGAGCTTGTATCACCAACGACCTCACCTGGAATAAACACATCCATCAGATAACAGCCTCAGTAAGCGGTAAGATTGCATTTTTTAGATGCAACCTGTAGTATCTATGCCCTCAAAACGAAAAATCTACTGGCTACACAACCCATGTTCGTTCGCTTTTGGAACACTCTTCGGCTGTATGGGATCCTACACCCACGTCCTCATTAACAAAATAGAGATGGTGTAAAGAAGGGCAGCATTCTTTTGTTACAATTATTACACATCCAGAGAAATGGAGTGTGCCAGAAATAATTTTTACACTGGGAACAACTAACCACCAGAAGAACAAACATAGTTATCACGTCTTACCAAGTTACCATATTCAATAAAGCCATCAAGTCATTTATCCTTGCCAGTCGGAACCCTCCTCCCGCCCGCACAGTGTCATTCACGGCATCACCAAAGCAATGTCTTAAATATCATCCACCTCAGCAAGGACTGTTATAAATTCTCCTATTTCCCAGGATTACACTACAAGGCACAAAAACCAGCAATACAGAATCCCAATAATTTAAGCACAACTTCCAAACAAACACGACTAAGCAGCCATCGCCCCATGCACACACAACCTTGACTGTTTGAATCCTTATAAGTGTTGGCCAATATCTACATAAAACAAGTAACATCATTTTACCAGTTCTGCACTTATTGGATCACATGGCTACAAAAGGCCCAGTCCACAACACTGTTGTTGACATGGTCGTTGGCCATGCAAGAATCAATTCAGTACTCTTATACAATACTATTAAATTAGTTAATGCTTGTCCAAGCATTAACTGAAGTGAAAATTTAAATGCTGAAAAATCACGATTTTCTTCCTTGGTAAAATTTCGTAACTTTGTCATGTGATTGGCGAGAGAATGGAAGTCACGTTCGTGATCTGCATTGACTCACACAGTGTTTACCATTTTGAATATCCAGTATTTTTATCCTTACCAGATCTAATGACTGAAGTCAATTCTTCTGATGATTTGAAAAAAAAATAGGCTTTTTTTTATTAAATCGACTGCGGATGTTACATAAACTATTCACACACGACATATTTGGACACCAATGAACCAGATTTCCGCTAAGCTAAATCAGTTGAGGAAGCAGTTTTAAATGACAAGTTAAATGCAAGCTCATAACTGCTGTGTTGTAAATATAAGGGTTTATATGTTCTTGCAGTCGCCGGGCGACGAGGTGAAGGTGGCAGTAAGTTGTGCCATTGAGGCTGGATACCGACACTTTGACTGTGCCTTCGGCTATGGCAATGAGAGTGCTGTAGGTGCAGCTTTGAGTGAAAAGATATCACAAGGTGGTGTGAAGAGAGAAAATGTGTTTGTTACCAGTAAGGTTGGTATTGTACTACAAGTCTACAACCAATAATCACTTTGTATCCCACAGTAACCAACTTCTAGCAATTCATCAGTACTTTGTGTTTTGGCATGGTGAAGTGTCATATCAAAAGTTCTAACCATTCCCAAGTTTTTCCACCAGCGTTACCTACCTTTAACGTACATACATTAATTTGGTTTATCGTTCTTGCAAAGGCACTGTAATGTATAGCGTAATCCAGTTCTGCTAAAAATGTGTACCAAATATAGAGAATAAAAAATCATGATCAAATGAGAAATGGAAGATGTGCATGCACTCATGCATGCATGCATGCACGCACTGAGAAACAATGATGGATTCATAATTTCAGCTGTGGAACACCTTCCATTCTGCAGAAGACGTTAAGCCAGCATTGCAGAAAAGCTTAGACAACCTAGGACTGGATTATTTCGATCTGTTCATGATCCATTGGCCTTATGGGTTCCAGGTGACTTGTACATTACTAAAGCCATGCTCTGTGTTCATTTAAACACTGCTATCCGTTTGAAACATTTATCTGCAAAATGCATTATATGCCAAAATTACATAAATTGAATTAAGAGTGGTTTTGTGCTGCCATCTAGTTGATAGTGGGGAAGTAAAAGTGTCTTGCAGCAAAACACATCATACGCCATGCAATTGACTGATGAAATAATGTTTCTCCCATCCATTGCTTAACAACATGCAGAAGAAAACATGATTTGTCTCAAAATTCACAAATGAGATAAATGCTTCATTTGTATATTAGTTATGATGCTATATCCAGTAGAACCCATCTTTTACGTAATGGGTAACGTAACTAGTATATATGGCGTGGTTGTAGGCATTATAATGTGCATAATGATAATGTTGAAGTTTGTTATCTAATGATAATGGAGTTTTTCAGCATCCTAGCTAGCAGAGAACTATGTAAGCTGTGACATACGAACAGATGTGGTTTGCATGTGTACCATTAATTTGAAACTTTAGACTGTGCAATCATGTCTGTGATTTCATATAATTTTATGTTAGGACATTTTGTTTTCCCTGGAAGCGTTCAGTATGCAGAATACTTTCATGCATTTCATTTCCATCGTGACAAAGAGCTCCACCCAGGTATATGGGCATATATTTTTTATGAAAACTAATATTAATGTTTATAGAATGGGGATTCCCTTTCCTAAATTTGTGATATGCAATAATGTTAAACAAATAAATGTATGATGTTTTTGGTGTACGTGCTGTGAGACCAGCACGCAGACAATACTTTTAATTTTTAGTTGCTCTTGCTTTTGACAAAGTGCCACATCAAAGATTGCTACTTAAATTAAAAGCCCATGGTATCGGGGATAGCATAACTGACTGGATAGAACAATGGCTGACTGACAGAAGACAACGAGTTGTAGTAGATGGCGAAGTTTCAAATTGGAAATCGGTTTTGAGTGGGGTACCTCAAGGATCAGTATTAGGACCTATATTATTCTTAATTTATATCAATGACTTGGACGAGAGTATAACAAGTAACGTACTGAAATTTGCGGACGACACAAAACTGTTTAGAAAGGTTAATACTGATGGTGATAAACAACATTTACAAAAATGATCTAGACAGATTAGTGAAATGGTCTGAGAAATGGCAGATGCTGTTCAATTTTGGGAAATGTAAATGCCTACATACAGGACATGGGAACTTGAATGTAAACTATAAAATGGGAGCTACTGTTCTTGGTACTACTGTAAAAGAAAAGGACTTAGGAGTTACAATAAGCGCTGATATGAAAGTTTCAGAGCAGTGTGGTATTGCAGCTTCAAAGGGTAATCAAATTCTTGGATTGATTAGAAGAAACATAACATACAAGGGAAAAAAGTTAATTATACCTCTTTATAAAGCAATAGTTAGACCTCATTTAGAATACTGTATACAAGCATGGAGACCATATCGTAAGAAGGATATAGATACGCTTGAACGCATACAAAGGAGAGCAACTAAAATGATTCCAGAACTTAGAGACATTTTTTATGAAGAACGCCTGAAAGAATGTGGTTTAACAACTCTAGAGACAAGGAGGTTAAGAGGAGATCAGATTGAAGTTTTTAAGATATTGAATGGGTATGAAAATATTGATAGAAATATGTTTTTCTCACTCAAGAAGGATAGCAGAACTAGAGGACATGAGGTAAAATTAGTAAAGGATCAATGTAGATTGGACATCAGGAAGCACTCGTTCTCACAGAGGACAATAAATGAATGGAACAAACTGTCTACAGATTGTGTAACTGCTAGCAGCGTGAATATGTTTAAAAACAAGGTTGACACATATATCAGGAGGGCGGGTTATAAGTAGGTGAACATTGTTGGACTCTCGATAAGCCAATGGCTTCCTTGTTCACTTGCCATCTGGGCCTTTGGCTTGGATGGCAAATCTTGTTAAATCTTGTTAAATGTTCCTTATGTTCATGTAGCGAGGAGGTGAAGCATTCCCAAAGGATAAAGATGGCAACGTGCTATATGCAGATACACACTATTTGGAGACATGGAAGGTGAGTACACAATGAAACTGGCCAACATGCTTGATGAGCAGGCATGAGAACATAAGAGTGGAACCAGTGCATTATAGGGTAGACTAGCTATCACTTCCTATCACTCAGGTCATCAAAGGAGTGATATATCACGCTAATTGGTAGAATCACTCGCTCCTGACTGGAGCTGTATACAGCTCCCTCGGGTGGCTAAATAAACGCACCCATTTGTTTGAAAGAAGGTCACTTCCTGTCATGTAAATTAACATTGGCACCCAGAATTTTTATTGAATTGATTGATATGGACAAGAACATCCAGTTGCCATATATAGATAAATATTCCTGCCTGGTCAAGTAATTGTGAGTTCAGTTAAATGCCGTTCTGTGAGTACTTTCCTGTAAATATGGTAACGTTGAAAAGTTAATGATTTATATGTATGTGAATCAGTCTCAACAGGGATGCATGCATTGCACGCCACGCACTACAAGAATAATCAGTTTGGATTTTTTCCCTTTTAAAGGTACATTGTCATATTGTTTTTATCATAAAATCATGTTATAAAATATAAACTATATTCTTGCAACCAACAACGCAAGCCATGTGTAAGGATATGAAAAGGCCAAATAAATGACGTTTATTAAGATTATGCCTAATGGCATATTATTCTGATTAAAAGCATGAAGTGTGGACCCTGTAACATATGCCAAGCATGTGGCTGAGCCTCATACAAAGCCGCCTGGACACAATGCTCCCAGAGCCCACACTTCGACATAGCAATACAGTACATGTAGTAATATTCCTACAACACAATTCATGGCATCATCACCAGCACATTAAAACATTAACCAAATACTGACAATACTCGACACAAACCTATTTGAATATACTGCATCACTGATCACACTTCGTGCCTATAACTTCTCATTGCATTACTTCGTTATTGCACATTACTGGGTTTGTGTAGGTTGTTTTTTGTCTAGTTCGGAGAGTAAAACTACTGGTCAACATGGTGGTTTCTGGTAGCTGGTTTCCAATGGCTTGATGTGTTCATATTGATTACAGGCGATGGAGACATGTATGGATGAAGGCCTAGTGAAGAATCTAGCCGTGTCCAACTTCAACAGTGTACAGATTCAGGATATCATAGACAACTGCCGCATCAAACCAGCTGTTGTTCAGGTTAGAACAGTCACTTTGAAACAGACAAATAACAACTGAACATGTACCTGTTATGAACTGAACTTCCTCACATGTCAGGAATTGAACTTCAACGTATAGCATGAACTGAACTTTCATAATTATCCAATTTGAACTAAACTACATGTGCACCATAGTGATTGAGGGAACAGAAAACCGAATCAACTAAAGGTTTCATTTGCATATCATAAATGAAATGTGCATTCCGTAAACAATCACATTTATATAAAACATACAACATTTCTATAATGCATTTATAATTGTATGTGGTCTGTTGATGTCGTCATTCATCCTCATTCAATCACTGACTTGTATCTATAATAATAATTTATTTCTTTTGCAGTCATGAGATTGAATAAAAATTCATGTACAAAATATTCATTTGCAAAAAAATTATGTGTACGTTTTAGGTTAGAAAATATTTTAAAGAAACTATTAACAATGTATACATATATAGATCATAAAAAGAATTCTACAAAAAAGGGACACATAAAACAGTTATTAAAATGCATAGTGGCTAAATGTAGTATTATCTGCATTATAAAATAGTGTCACTGTTGTATTGAATGTTCTATCACCTACTACAGGTGGAGATTCATCCATATTTATCACAAGAGAAACTGGTGAAGTTCTGCAAAGAGAAAGACATACCTGTTACGGCCTATAGTCCCCTGGGCTCGGGTTGTACACTGGGGTGAGAAACGTTTGTTTTGTGACCACCTTCTGTGGTAGTGTTGTCTTTACATTATTAAATGACTGTGTCACAGGCAGCAGTTTACTTTTAACATACAGAGTGTGATTGCTATATGAAATTCGTAAGATATTGAATGAGTATGAAAATATTGATAGACATTTTTTTTTCATTTAAGAAAGATCGTAGAACTTGAGACAGTGAGTAACATTAGTGAAGGATCAGTGTAGATTGGATATCAGAAAATTAATGGAACAGATTATCTACAGATGCATATGTTTAAAAACAGAATTGACAAATATCTCAGCAGGGCTGGTTACACTCAGATGAAAAAATTGTTTACTCTCGATAAGCCAATGGCTTCCTTGTCCAGTTGCCGTCTGGGTCTTTAGCCTTGGATGGCAAACTTGTTATATACTAATATCTTGACCACTAAAATATGTTTAAAAATAAACCTGTTTTTAAATAAAATTTTACTTATTTGTTTACTACTATTGACTTTGCCATTCAGTATGTAAACATGATATTTGAGCTGAAACTTTCAAATTAAACAGATAGTAGTTAAATTTTATGAAAAAGTTGGGCTTTACAGTCTGAACGTAGTGCCAACTTGTGAAAATCCTTATTTTAATGACAGGTATGTGACAGAAAGTATGCTTTCATCATAGAGTGGACATTGAATTAGGTATTTGTTGCAGCAGAGTACTTTCTGTCTTCTAGAAGAACCGATTCCTGAATGTTAGGATAAACTGTTTATGTCATGTGCGATAATGGAAGCAAATATGTTCAATTGGAACAGGCCAGGTTGCCCCAGCTTACTGGGAGAGCCGATACTGAAGACACTGGCTGCAAAATACGGCAAATCACCAGCACAGGTAGTTATATATGTTCCAGTGTCTGATAAATGTGTGAATTGTAAAAAAATGTTATATAAATTATTGTTATATCAATGAGATTTTTATAATATCCTGACAGGAATGTGATGTCAGAAATGTTGGTGGGTGCATCGGGTTCCCTACATCGGGTGGCACAAATATTTATACGCTATAGTAGAGCACAGAAAGATTATTCAACTTAATCTATCGTTATTCGCCAAATATTGTTGTGTATAGTTCTACAAGCTGGTAATGCTAGTCTAAACAAAATATAAACTACTGTAGCAATTGACTAGATAATAAACAGTTCTTATCTGAAAGTGATTACACGTTGCATGACTCTCACTAGTATCTAAATGAGTACAGTTCAACTAAAGTTCACATGTACTAAACAGTATAGCTATAAGGTAATACTGTTGAATTAATACTAACACAAAGTTCTCATTATGAGTGTTCAAACACTAACATGTAGTTCTCCACACATCGTACATGCGAGTGTCATTTCAAACACAAATCGAGTCTCTGCAGGTTTCTGATGACTACCGGATCTGGTTTGGCAATTGTTTGGTTCAGTTTGGACAGACGTCATGCTCAGAGCTGCGCATTCATGCTCTGTTTTTGGATTTTTACTCGTAGATGTTGGATGAGTAGTACAGGCAGGCTATGGACTCCTTCTTGAGCTTGATGCACTTGTAATATCATCAGAAAACTTGTGTCCTTGATCCGGCGGCGTGGGCAGCACTGGCATCTGGTGTTCCCGTCTGGATCTTACTGTTGCTCGGAGGAACTGTCGATTTCTTCTATGTCTTCCCTTCAGCAATAGTTGCTTCATAAGATCTGTTCTTTATTCTTTTGCTTACTGTGGCTTCTTTCCACTCTTTCTTGTTTGTCTCGATGGGCTGCATTCTAACCACATCTCCAACTGCCAAAGGTTTCATGTTCCTCTTCTTGTTATACCGTTCGGCAACTAACACTCGCTTGTCCTCCATGTCACTTTTCTCTAGTTCAATGTAGCAATCAGCTGGTTCTAGAAGTTTCATTGTAGTCGGCACAACAGTTTTTGTCCATCTTCCGAACAGACATTGAGTTGGACTTTACAACACCTGTTTATCAAACGTTTTGCTATCTTGACATTCCTGGCCAGAAAATCAATTGTCTTGCTCGTCACACACATGAGTTTATGCCAGAATGTCCAATGTGTACCTTCTTTTTGACTGCGCTGCGCTGTGATGCGGGTATCACCACTCTTTCGTCTCTGAGGATGACACCATCCTGTGCCATTAATTCATCTCAGTGGGAGTGAGACAGCTTCGAAGCAGGCTTTTGTCTTCAGGCCAACCTTCCATGATTGTAGCCTTCAGTTTGATCATGGTTTAATTTCATCTCTCATGGTCACAGTTCTGATCTCATCAAGGTGATTGGGCTTGACTTCAGTGATGGGTGGCTCTGATGTAGGAGCACAGGACAAAGCACCAGTGACATGGATCTGCTTTCCTGTCTTGTAGGTGAGTGTCATGTTGTAGGTGAGTGTCATGTTGTAGGTGAGTGTCATGTTGTAGGTGAGTGTCATGTTATACTCTTGAGTTCTGAGCAGCATCAGTTGTAAGCATCTTGGCGCTTTTGGTAGAGGCTTCTGCACGATTGTCAAGAGAGGTTTGTGATCCATAATCACATTCAGTCAGATGACCATACGTGTAGTGATGGAATCTCTGCAAGCCGAAAAGCACAGCTAGCATCTCTTTTTCAATCTGTGCATAGTTTCACTCAGCAAAGGAAAGTGCTCAGTTCACAAACACCAGCCTTCTTGCACATGAGCAGAACCTAAGCCGTACTCACTGGCATCATTTTCAAGTGTCAGCTCCTTGTTGGGGTCATAAAATGTGAGCAAAGGGCAATTGGCGATCATCTCTTTGATCCACTTAAAGAATTCTTCTTGTGCCTCTGACCACGTCCATCGAACATCTTTCTTCAGCAGATTGTGAAGAGGATGCATCTCACTTGTCACACTGGGCAGGAATCGATAGTTAACCATGCCCAGAAAACATCGAAGCTCTTCAAGTTTTTGTGGCACTGGGAAATCAGTGATAGCTTTGATCTTCTCAGGATCTGTCTGCAGGCCGTCTTTTGTGATCAGATGACCCATGAATGTTATGTGGTCTGAACGAAGCATGAGCGTGCTCATGTTCAGTTCGATGTTCTTCTGGCATCTTGCGAGAAACTGGTCAAGGTGATGATCGTGTTCTTCCAGTTTTTTCTGTGGGTAACGACATCATCAGCTATGCAGATCACACCTGGCATATTATTTACTGCATCTAGAAGTCTGTTTTGGAAGATCTCTGATGACACAGATATGCTGAATGGAAGTTAGAGCCATCTGAAACGACCAAAGCATGTTTGAAACATTGTCAGCAGATTTGATGCCTCATCGAGTTGAACATACCAATATCCTGAAGAAAGGTCTGCTTTTGGACTGGACAAGTTCATTCATACAGTGTGTCTTCAGGCATCGGTAGGGTAAAGTACTCTCTCAGCAAAGCTTTGTTGAGAGGGTCAATGCAGATGCGAAGGTCTCCATTCTTTTTCTCAACAAAAACCATCTGGCTAACCCACGGTGTTGGCTCATCCACTGACGTGACGACACCTAGACTAATCAATCTGTCGAGCTCAGCTCTCAACTTGGGTCGCACAGCAAGAGGGATGCGTCTGTCTGGAATGACCACAGGATTGACATCTTTGTTAAGTTTCAGATGTTGCAGACCCGGGAGCGCACCCAGTTGTTCACTGAAAATGTCTGAAACCTTTACAGAAGATACTCTGTCAAAGTTGTTATCACAGACAGTAGTGGTATAGTAGTAGTGGCCTTTCATAGATGCACAGCAGCATGCGGCATGGTTCTTTTTTGCCACACTTTCAACATGTTTTCTGATATGCAGGGCACTCTTCCTTTCTTAGTTTGTGTGTGCCACCACAAAGCTTACACTGCTTCAAACCGGGTGAGTACTGTTCTTTCCTCCGATTCACTCTTCAACCTTTTTGTCGTTGGTACGTTATCTTATCCACTGTGATTTCAGCCTTGCGGAAGTCCACACGTCTTCAAGGTCAAGTTGCTTACTTTTAGGAATTCGGTCTTGTTGGTGTTGCGGATTCCCAGTACAATTCTGTCCCATAGCATTGAATCAACACATTGCTCACATTAGTTACATGTTTTGACGAGTGTTCTGATGCTGAAGTAGAAGTTCTCAAACGATTCGTCTTCTTGGCAACGTTTGTTAAAAAAAATAACGTTCATACGTTTCATTTACTTCTGCATATTCCTTGAATTTCTGCATAATTTCACTTACAGTCCGGTCTGCCTCCATCGTGTCGAAGCAAAAACCATTGTATATCTTCAGAGTGTCGTCTGCCAGAGTGTGCAGAAATAAGGCTACCTGAGTTTCTCTGTTGTGACTTTCCAGCTTTGATAGGAATAGTATTCCACCTCAGCTTAGACAACTTCCAGTTGTCTGCCAGATGTGAGGTGAAAGTCAGTGGTTGCGATGGTCTAACACCAGGTACGAAAGGTGTCGGCACACTTGCCTCTTGCAATGGGGATGAATCGGCTTCGTTGCGGGGTGACATGTTGGTGCGTATAATGCACAGAGTAGTGCACTAAATAGACATTCTTATTATTATTATATCTGAATTTATATAGCGCCCGAATCCAATTAAGATAAAATGCTCTCAGGCGCTATGTTTTTAAGTGTCTCTTGAAAGAGCTGAGAGTGTTCAGTTGTTTAATGTTCTCAGGCAAGTTGTTCCACAGTATGGCCGCATGTCGGCTAAAACAACGTTCACCATATGTTGCAGTCCGTAGCACAGGTACAACGAGAAGTGACTTCTGCATTCATCTTAAACTACGCATTGGTTGATGTTTCTGCACAATGTCACTCATGTATGTCGGTGCCAATCCGTTGAGCACTTTATACATGAAGGTGTTAACCTTGAAGCGGAGCCGGTATTTCACCGGAAGGCAGTGTAGCTCACATAACACAGGTGTTATGTGTTTGCTCTTGCGTGACCTGGTGATTAGGCGAGTAGCGCAGTTCAGTTAGCACCTGAGGCAAACCTTGCAGTAGCGCGTTTCCATAGTCCAGGCGAGATGTTACCAGGCCTGGACTAGAATCTTACAGGCGTAATTTATGATGTATTGCCTGATTTTGCCAATATTTCAGATGTGGTAGAAACAGGACTTGGAGATCGCATTCACCTGTTTCTCCATTGTCAAGCCGCTGTCCATAATAACTCCAAGATTTCTCACGGATTGCACAGCATGTAATAGTCTGCCTCTGATCGTGAGGCACAAGTCGTTCACCCGACGAATTCGGTGTTTGGACGAAAACACAATGAGTTCGCTTTTTTCTTGGTTCAGTTTCAGCATGTTTCTATTCATCCACCCGCCAACATCAGCCACACAGGCTTCAATGGCTGACCTTTCACTGGCCCAGTTCTCATCAGGCTTGATGGACAAGTATATTTGTGTGTCATCTGCATAACAGTGGTAGCGAAGATTATGTTTCTTCACTATATCACCAACTGGTTTAGTGTATATGCAGTACAGTTTTGGTCCCAACACGGATCCTTGTGGCACGCCGCAGCATAGATTTGCGTTGGGCGAAGTTGCGGGGCCAGCAGAGACACATTGCGTTCTGCCGCTAATGTAGGATCGCATCCAATCCAGGGCTTCTGCAGTCACACCAAATGAGTGTTGAAGAAGCCTTAGCATAATGCCATGGTCGATAACATCAAACGCACTGGACAGATCAAGCATGACCAAGACAACTACACATGTTTGATCAAAGGCTTCTGCGATGTCGTTCTGGACTTTCACAAGAGCTGTCTCGGTTGAATAATTATTTCGGTACGCCGACTGGTGAAAATCATGTAGATTGTTGATGTCCAGGTGATCTTTCAGACGGTGTTCGACCACTTTCTCAAGACGTTTTGACACATATGGTAGGTTGGACACAGGCCGATAATTATTCAGAGCTTCCTTATTGAGGCCCGGCCTTTTAAGCAATGGTCTCACAACTGCACGTTTGAAACATGCGGGTACCAATGACGTTGCCAACAATTTATTGATAATGGCTGTAATCAATGGTATGAAATGATCCAGACACTGCCTCAAAAGTCGTGTAGGGATCGGGTCTAAGTCACATGACTTGTTGGCTGAATTTGTGATTATACGCTTCACTTCGTCATGGGTGGCTGGCAGAAACCTTTGAAGCGGGATTCCGTCAAACATGACGTCATAGTCCAATGCTGTGTCACTTGGGTTGCCGATGTTGATATTCTGTCGGATGGTAGCAACTTTGTCAATACAAAAGTCACCGCAAATAGTCGCTAACTGTTCGGCTGATTCGTGGGTTGGTAAGATTACCCGTCCCGTGTTACCCATCAAATGACACGTTAATTTAAACAGTTGTTTCTGATCTTTGCTGCAGTCTCTGATTTTAGAAGAAAAGAATGTTTTCTTGGTACTGATCACCAGTTTGTTGACTGCGTTGCATTGCTTCCTGAACAGCTGTCGATGAACGGTACGTTTGGTTCGCCGCCATACCATCTCTGCTCGTCTGCACGCGTGTTTGGCATGTCTCAGTTTGTCTGAATACCATTGTGCGTTTGATCTCTGTGTTATCGACTTTCTTTGGACTGGAGCATGTTTGTCGACAACCGCTTCAATTCATGTGGTATATGCGTGTACAAGTTCATTTAGCGGCCCATCAGTGTCGTTCAAAATTGACGTTAATTCCTTGATAAATTCGGGAATACAAATGTCCCGAAGCTTCCTGAAAGTGACCGGCTGGCGAACGCTGACTGGCTTTGTTAATTCTAAAACACACAGCCAGATTCCTTGATAAAAGGAAGGGTTACCCTTTGTGTCTCCAAGACATGGCTCAGAAACTGTTGGCATCCCGATCAACAAGGAACTAATGTCCCGTGTGATGACAACATCCAAAGTATGGCCCTTCTTGTGTGTGGGTCCCACCACGTGTTGTACCAATCCGTGAGCTTCTAACGTGCCATTGAAGCACTCTGCATCGTTAACGTTGTCGAGGTGGAAGTTGAGGTCACCTGTTATGATTACATCATTAGTTATAACAGCAAGGCGGTCCAAGTACAAACTCCACTCGTTGAAAAACACACTGTTCTTAAAACCGTTTCGCTTAGAGGGAGGCGGACAGTACACAATGCACAATCTCATATTCACATAATTGGAAATGACCGTGCAGTCCATATGTTCGAAATGTGTGAACATGCTGTTCCGTGTAGAATCCAAGGTCTTGATGGTCAATCCGCATTTATAGAGTACGGCCACACCTCCACCGCGCTTCTCACTGGGTCGAGAGATGTGACGTATTGTGTAACCAGATGGCACGAGTTCGTTTATAACCTGATTGTCGGCGTCGGTTCCTAGCCATGTCTCAGTTAAGGCTAGCACATCGATGTCCCAGGAAATAACAAAATCTGCTACCGACAGAGCTTTGTTCTTGACTGAACGAGCGTTAAGACAACATATTGTCAGTGGAATGTCACGTTCACGGTGTTTAATGAAATGCAGATTAATCAGCTGGGATACATTTGCACTGGCAGCTTTTACAAACCGTGGAACAACATCGAAGCAGTGTGTAATGCGTGTTTGAATCACACGTTGTTTGCAAAGGCCGCCTCGTTTGCCACGTGAAGTTGGGCACGTTACTGATAGTCCCAAGCATCTGATCAATGCATGTAATGTATCCGGTAATCGCGGAGTGACACCTGTAGAGGCTGGGCGCAAAGTCCGAATGATATTCAGTAGACGCATCGTGAAACAAAGAGCCTTAGTGATTGCAATCAACCGAATTAGGTCACTTGCTTGTTAGGCCTACAAAGACTTCTGGTCCACAAAATTTGTAGGCGTCACGGATGGCTGTCGTCTGTCCAAAGGCTGTATATAAAACTTCTTAAATTATAGATAACATACACTTTGTAGATATATAAAAACCACGTCGCAGCAATCACTGAACCTTCATGAGAGTGTAGTGATGGTATGAATCGGCAGCTTGCCGTATAATCCTTTGAAAACATGATTAGACACAGAGAGTTAAATTTTGGTTTGCTGCCTGTTAGGTGCTACCACGTGTATGTTTTATGTAGGTGAATGATCAGCAACTATACCTACATACCATACGATACCACCATGTTTTGTGTCCATGTCATATCAAGCATATGACTGTGCTCAAGGCTAATTATGATGAAGAGCAAAACACGTCTTCAATACGACAGCGACGTTTTAATCCCAACTCCATATGTTCAATGCCGTTGCCATCTAGTGACTAGCTACAAAATAGCGTAACAGTCAGGTCCATAAAAGTTGTTCAAAATATTTCTAAATTCATGTATGTCCTGCATAACGTTTTCAAGTTCAGTAACCAAAATTCACATACAAGAAGTTTTGGATAAGTTAAGTATGAACCTTGGTCTTCTGTCCATGCTTTCGCTGCCATGTAAACCACTCCTCTCTCACTCCTGTACTTCGGGAACAGTGACCTGTAAATTGGGCTTACATCCATCTCAGTGTCTCTCTAGTTCTCTATTTGTCATGTGTTCAGTGACTTCAGTACTTTATGTAATCATCATGTGTAGCATCCATCCAATTAGGCCTGCATGCTTTTGGTGATTGTCAGTGTTTCTGCCTTTTAAATTAAGACTGTTTCAGCCACTGCTATAAAGGATCTCGGTTTCAGATGGTTAGTTAAGATTGATTTCCATAACTGCCCTAAAGTGGGGCATAATATTGTGCTGGTTAGAGTGCCAGACTGTGAAGTGAGACGACTGGTGTTTGAGTCCACCTGCTGACATTTCAAAACTTTATCATTTTAATTCACCCCACTTTGTCCGTGTCTTTCACTAGTGTCAGTGCCAGTGGAAGTAAAAGATCCCACACAGTGAAATGGAAAAAACTTGTCGTGGACTCACATAGTCAGTGGTCTTGATCTACAAAAACCCATACATCCGCTGCATTAACTGCTGCCAAAACACTTACTTACATAAGACCACACATTGTTATTATTATATATAAACTGTAGCAGGCTGCACAGGTGTGTCACTGCTCTGTAACCTGGCATTGTGGTGAACTTACCTGCCAAATGACACTGTTCTGCGTGATTGCAGATTGTGCTGCGGTGGTTGTTGCAAAGAGACATTATTGTGATCCCCAAAAGTGTGACGCCATCAAGGATAAAGGAGAACATTCAGGTAAATAAACACACAAGACTTTGTTATCAAATCATTCAAGTTAAATGTACAAAGTCTGATAATTTTATCATAAAGTCATGTTATGTGGTATAAACTATACTTGTTCTAACATCGTCATCAACCAAATGTTATATGGAATAAACTATACCTGTTCTAACATTGTCATCAACCAAATGTTATGTGGTATAAACTATACTTGTTCTAATATCGTCATCAACCAAATGTTATGTGGTATAAACTATACCTGTTCTAACATCGTCATCAACCAAATGTTATGTGGTATAAACTATACTTGTTCTAACATCATCATCAACCAAATGTTATGTGGTATAAACTATACCTGTTCTAACATCATCACTAACCAAATGTTATGTGGTATAAACTATACCTGTTCTAACATCATCATCAACCAAATGTTTTTTAATGAACCACATTTTTTTCATATAATTTAACCATTATCTGTTTAATTTGAATGTTTCAACTCCAATATCATGTTTACATTGCATGCTGATATTCACAAACAGATCACAGTGAAGTTATATTTGAAATGTGTAGTCCATTAAAACCCATCTGGGCTGTGTGATGCCAGAAATGCAGACAGATTTCCTCGTAGTGTGTCTGACATTTATGTGAAAAGTTGTTCCACCAGATAAACACTTTGTTGCATATAGCGAATAGTTATCTATTTATCTAAGCAGATATATGAAATGATATTGTACACCTAATATCATATACTATTCATACTTCGATAAGTGAACACCAGTAGTGTTTTATGTCTGCGAAATGTTTTCTAGATATTTGACTTTCAACTGACTGCAGAAGATATGGAAACAGTGCATGGATTGAACAGAAACCATCGTTTTGGTGGACCGTATGTCATCAAAGAAGACGGGTAAGCACATAAAGCAAGTCTGCTCATAGAAATAAAACAACATATAGGTATAGTTGCTGCTATGCAGTTTATATAAAATATTTCAAAAGAAACGGCTACATATATTTTACTTGCCGTGTAAAAGATGCATCTGTGTGTGTAGCCTTTGTAACATTAGTGTGGACGGCAACAGTGACTTTTAGTGACAGTGACCATTTATTTATTATTGTGTTTTTTTCAGCCTCGTTTTTGCATTTGAACAGGTTTCAATTACCCAGATTATATACAAGTGTATGTCTGCTAACAAAATAATTTATTGAATCCAGCAATTCTTGATGGTATGGTATTCAAGTGATCTTATGAGTTTCATAGCTATAAAATATAGTGGTTGTTGTGTTGTCAATGTGTTCAACCACTGAAGGCAATTCTGCACTTGCAGTATCTATAGACTTGAGGAATGGCAACAGTTTGTCTCTGCAATCCATAGCTGTGTTGCATCTAGATATGTGGAAGCCACATTTTCATACTTTAGGAAGCCAATGCATATGCAGACAATTGACATGTATTTGGCTAGTAGAGGATCAACAAATGTGATCAATTCTTTCCCATCATTATCTGTGTGTGACGATGCTAGCAAATGAATGTCATGCACGTTCTCATTGATGCCCAGTGACTGTGACATGTAGTAGCAGCCTTGTGCACTAGGACATGTTTCCATGCAATATAACATTGGAATGCCTTCGTTGTTGGTTATGCTGTCATTGAATCCTTTTGCCAAATAATACTAATTTTCATTTCGGGATGTTGGCATCTTCAACAGTCTCAATGCAACTCCCACAGGAACAACCTACAGTTTCTGCCGGTTAGAGTTGTTATGTTCTAAAATGTAAATAATTATCTTACCAGTTTTTTTCATTTTATACTGTTTATTAATTTTTTATTGCTAAACACCATTTCCATAACACAAACATACAAAGATAAGTACAAAGTTGATGCGTTATGTTGTGTCTTCAGAACTGAAACCTTCCGAGACAAAGCAGCTCCTTTCTTCCCGTTCTCAGCAGATGTGGAGTTTTAAAAAATCTGTTCAGGAGAAACCAACTGCCTCTGAGAAGATGAGAAGATGTGGACTTCACACCACCTGTCAGGAGTAGAACTCTGCAGTTATGGTTGACTTATAGGTGTGACATTTATAGGTGTGACATTTATATTTGTGACATGAGCATATACTGCAGGCTGGTCTTACTACAGATTTGTTGTGCTTTCTTGAGCTGCTTGTAGTCACGGTAATCACTGTGCCTGATTGTTTACTCAGTAGTCACTGTGCCTGATTGTTTACTCAGTAATCGCTGTGCCTGATTGTTTACTCAGTAATCACTGTGCCTGATTGTTTACTCAGTAATCACTGTGCCTGATTGTTTACTCAGTAATCACTGTGCCTGATTGTTTACTCAATAATCACTGTGCCTGATTGTTTACTCAGTAGTCACTGTGCCTGATTGTTTACTCAGTAATCACTGTGCCTGATTGTTTACTCAGTAATCACTGTGCCTGATTGTTTACTCAGTAATCACTGTGCCTGATTGTTTACTCAGTAATCACTGTGCCTGATTGTTTACTCAGTAATCACTGAGCTGCTTGTAGTCACTGTGCCTGATTGTTTACTCAGTAATCACTGTGCATGATTGTTTACTCTGTAATCACTGTGCCTGATTGTTTACTCAGTAGTCACTGTGTCTGATTGTTTACTCAGTAATCAAAGAAAGAATCATTTTGTTTCTGAAGGGACCAAATTTTCAGCCATGTGCATGTGGTATATTGGTCAGTATATCATGGCTTCTTTTGGTGCTGCTGTTGATACGTATCTCGTTGTTATGTTATTGCAGTGTTATAAATTATGTATTGTTTATATTCCAATATTGGCAGTACGTATATATTGTAAAGTTTTGTCATACTGCTCAACTTTTATCAAAGTGGTATCTAAAATATTATCATGCAACTATTGAATTGTTGCATATTTAAAACTGTTTTGCACACAATGTTTATATCAAAATGATATGTAGTATCGTGGTATATAGAGGATCACAATTTCACAAATATAAATATAATACATGTATTATACAAAATGGAGATATTTACATGACTTGTAGAAAATTAATAAAACCTAGTATTCTGCTACACTACTATGTAAACTTGATGTATTCACTGAGGTTCCTTAATATCCAAGATGAACTTTGCCAGACAGTCAGTTGTCTCTGTATCACTGGTCTGTAGCATACTTACATTATATACATTAGGTATCAGTCTAATACAACATTAGGTATCAGTCTAATACAACATTAGATACATTAGGTATCAGTCTAATACAACATTATATACATTAGGTTTATCAGTCTAATACAACATTAGGTACATTAGGTATCAGTCTAACACAACATTAGGTATCAATCTAATACAACATTAGATACATTAGGTATCAGTCTAATACAACATTTGATATGTTAGGTATCTGTCTAATACAACATTAGATACATTAGGTATCAGTCTAATACAACATTAGGTATCAGTCTAATACAACATTAGATACATTAGGTATCAGTCTAATACAACATTGGATACATTAGGTATCAGTCTAATACAACAGTGGTTGCATTAGGTATCAGTCTAATACAACGTTAAGTACATTAGGTATCGGTCTAATACAACATTAAATATATTAGGTATCAGTCTAATACAACATTATATACATTAGGTATCAGTCTAATACAACATTAGGTATCAGTCTAATACAATATTAGATACATTAGGTATCAGTCTAATACAACATTGGATACATTAGGTATCGGTCTAATACAACATTAGGTATCAGTCTAATACAACATTGGGTACATTAGGTATCAGTCTAATACAACATTGGGTACATTAGGTATCAGTCTAATACAACATTAGGTATCAGTCTAATACAACATTGGGTACATTATGTATCAGTCTAATACCCCAAGACATATATTTAATTATCAGGTCATTTAACTTAATACATTCATATAAAAAGTAAATTTCATCCCATATAATAGCTTTATCACAAATTTGACAAATTCTCTTATTTCTAGAAATATTGAAGTTTCTTTGATTGTTAACAGGCAATTTATATGTCCCTATTCTAGATTGGAATAATGTTTTTTTAAGTGTTCAGGTAGAGTTTTGGTATACCTTTCTCTTCCATATGAGTATTTAAAAAGCTCATACATCACATTATTATCATTAATAATTGTACTGTGCCAAAGCTGCGTAAATTGATCACATTCACATTTGTATACAATCTTGGGATCTATATTAAAATCTTGTGTTATCCATATATAATTAATACCATTATTTTGACAAATTTTACTAACACATTTAATCTAAAGCGATGAGTGAACATTTTGCATTGAAGGTGTAAGATTATATAAATGATCTTATTAAGTTTATCTTCATTACTTTTCAATATTCTTATCCAATTGCAAACCATTCTCTGTTTTATAATGATTGATAGCAGGCAGTATCCTAGCTCTCCATGTATTGGCATATTATGAAAATTTGGACACTCCAAAAATGAATTTACAAAGTTTTGTATGTACTGACTCCAGAATATCAACATTTTCATAGCCCCACACTTTACAGGGCCCGATCAATCAAGGTGCTTTACATACATGTAGTTCATCACCGTTAAATTGTATTCTTGAACTCAGCAAAAATATAGGACTTCGCTCTGCTTTGTATTTGTTCTCATTGTACACAATAAATTTGAATTGATTTTTTTAGTCCAGTCGACTAAACTGATACATTCAGACAGAGGTACTTTTATGTGGATTAAATATATCCATTTAGCAGTTCCATAAACAACTGTTTTATTCAAAAATGTGCTTAGTGTAAGGTAAAAACGTCGTGCGACTTCACTGAATAAAAGTGTTCTCTCCCTATGGAGGCAAGTTCCAGATGTATGCTGTCATCAACAACCTGTTCTTCATTGGCAATGAACTCGCAGCACTCAGTAGGACAGGCACGGTCAGGGTGTGGCACGCCATGTCAATGAACTGGCAGTTAAATATCTCATGATTGCTGCACTCAGTACGACATGCAAGATCGGGGTGTGGCATACAATTAAAGAACTTGCAAGTGAATCTCTCATCGTGGCAGGTTTTTCGCTCACATTGGCTCCATTCAATATGAAAGGCAAGGTCGGGGTATGGCAAGCCATGACACAGAACTGGCAGGTAAATCACACGGTGGCTGCACTCAACATGGCAATTATACGTCTCCAAACACAATCAAAATAAACCTCAGAAACTGGACAATTTGCAGACATTCTATATATAATGCAGTAGAAGAACAATATCCAGGATATATTTTGTCTGATAAACAGTATTTCCGGAATAGTGTCCATGGATTTAAAGATAGGATATTGTCCAGATAATATTGATAGGGATACAATCAGGAGGAAACCCTAACTTATATATGGTCCGACTCATGACGTCGGACGGAGCAGGCCGCGTTTCGTTGAGCTCTCGTGTGACGATGTTCTGTTGTTACAAATCCGACGGAAAATAATGAAGTTATCTAATGGCATCGAACTTCAAACGACCCGTACGAAGAATCTGGTGAGATAAACATTCACAATAACCTAGGATGGAGATGGATTTGCACATAATCTATTTGTCTGTCAGATTCAGTGTGCTGCCATATTGAACGTCCATCTTGGACATGCCACATTTGACACACCTATCAGACGTGTAACCAATGACAATAAGACATCATGCCGCCCAAGCATCGCCAAAAAGCTCGTTAGAGGCTACTCGCTTTGAAGGTATTGACAATGAACTTCTCAGACTTACCTTTATTGAAACTCTGAGTGACAGTGATGCTATAAAACAATTGAAGCGAACTCTGTTCCCGCAAGACATTGCTGACAAAATAGACTTCTTAGCAGCTCAGAACGAGCAACTAAAACAAACTGTGAAAGAGAAGGACGAGAAAATCAAAGAACTTGAAAGTAGAGTCGACTTGTTAGAACCGGCCAACGACAGCATCGAGCAAATCACTAAGTGGATAGACGTGGGATCGCCAGTAGATATTATCTACTTAGATTTTCAGAAAGCTTTTGACAAAGTGTCACATCAAAGTTTACTACTTAAATTAAAAGCCCATGGTATCGGGGATAGCATAACTGACTGGATAGAACAATGGCTGACTGACAGAAGACAACGAGTTGTAGTAGATGGAGAAGTTTCAAATTGGAAATCGGTTTTGAGTGGGGTACCTCAAGGATCAGTATTAGGACCTATATTATTCTTAATTTATATCAATGACTTGGATAACAGTATAACAAGTAACGTACTGAAATTTGCAGATGACACAAAACTGTTTAGAAAGGTTAATACTGATGGTGATAAACAACATTTACAAAACGATCTAGACAGATTAGTGAAATGGTCTGAGAAATGGCAGATGCTGTTCAATTTTGGGAAATGTAAATGCCTACATACAGGACATGGGAACTTTAATGTAAACTATAAAATGGGAGATACTGTTCTGGGTACTACTGTAAAAGAAAAAGACTTAGGAGTTACAATAAGCGCTGATATGAAAGTTTCAGAGCAGTGTGGTATTGCAGCTTCAAAGGGTAATCAAATTCTTTGATTGATTAGAAGAAACATAACATTCAAGGGAAAAAGTTAATTATACCTCTTTATAAAGCAATAGTTAGACCTCATTTAGAATACTGTATACAAACATGGAGACCATATCGTAAGAAGGATATAGATACGCTTGAACGCATACAAAGGAGAGCAACTAAAATGATTCCAGAACTTAGAGACCTTAGTTATGAAGAACGCCTGAAAGAATGCGGCTTAACAACTCTAGAGACAAGGAGGTTAAGAGGAGATCAGATTGAAGTTTTTAAGATATTGAGTGGGTATGAAAATATTGATAGAAATATGTTTTTCTCACTCAAGAAGGATAGCAGAACTAGAGGACATATGGTAAAATTAGTAAAGGATCAATGTAGATTGGACATCAGGAAGCACTCGTTCTCACAGAGGACAATAAATGAATGGAACAAATTGTCTACAGATTGTGTAACTGCTAGCAGCGTGAATATGTTTAAAAACAAGGTTGACACATATCTCTGGAGGGCGGGTTATAAGTAGATGAACATTGTTGGACTCTCGATAAGCCAATGGCTTCCTTGTCCACTTGCCATCTGGGCCTTTGGCTTGGATGGCAAATCTTGTTAAATCTTGTTAAATATTCTAGAAGATCCAAGTTGAGAATAGAAGGAATACCCGAATCTGTAGGTATTGGTGAACTTGAAAATGCAATCCTAGACATTGTCAATGATCATAAGAAGTTAACTCCAGTCCTGCAGTCTCACGAGATTGAGCGAGCGCACACAATTTGCCGCCCTAAAACGGATGGCGGGCGACCACGCACTACAATTGTTAGACTAAATAACGAACGTCGGAGGGACGTTATATACAGAGCTCGAATCAATCTAAAACAGCACAATACAGCCTCCGGTCTAAACCTTCGTTTATTTGTGAATGAAGACCTCACGAAAACTCGTTCTGAACTTCTGTATGAACTTGGAAAAAATTAAGTGATTTCTGATTAAGTGATGTCTTTCAATAGGAATATCTTGTACAAAGACACTCAGGGTGTTGTCCATCAAGTACGAAGTAAACAGGACGATTGTTTCAAGGTGCGCCGTGTTTGACGCCTGTGTTACGTAACTCCTGCGGACATTCCCGGGACACTGCTGCGCCAAATGACGTAAGCATTGTCTGGCACTTGCACACTTGCACACCTTCAAGTAGCATGAACATACGTATCCAGTTTCCATGGCACTATGACAGTATTATTATTATTTCTTATAAACAACATGAATGTATTTTTTTATCCTATCCATGTTATGCGAATAGATGATTTATTACAGAGTATCATTTTATTTTTCAGACTAAATACAATTACAGTAATCTATTTAGTTATGCTGATTTGTAGTTGGTATATGCCAAACCATGGCGGTAGGTTATTATATTACTATTGTTTAGGTTTATAATTTTTTTTTCGATATCAAGTCTATAACCACCTAGGCGTATGTGCGCATATAATTTAATGGGCACGTGCGATTATTAATGATTGGCAGTCCTATCTCACCATTGTATTGTGACTTGTGTTATCACCATTAATCTCAGTACCTCGATGGTAAGCACGTTGAACAATCCCAAGGACTGGATAGCGTGCTGTATAACAACGTACCTTTACTTGAGGTCTTCTTGCAGGTGTTGCGGTAGCCAAAAACAATTTTGGTGGACCTAGAGTCATATAAAGGGTCACTTCAATTGGATCGCTGTTGCCTATCCCCACTTTGTGTGTATACCCAGGTAGATGTCATAATGTAAAATTTCTGCGAATTGCTATTATATGAACTATTTTCCTGGATATGGTGAAGTAAATATTAAAGTGTATATTGACGGATTGCATCAACAAGTTATGCAATAATAGTATCCAAGTGTTGTGTGGGGGCCCACATTGGAAGTTTGTTGTTAGGCATGGGGCATGAACAGGTTATGCAATAATTGTACCCATGATGTTTTTGCTTTTGGCGTGGTACATTATATTAAAAGGGGTATCAATGTAATGGGACCGTCCACGACACGTTCGTCGTCTCCACGTCATGTTGACGACCAACTTACAGAGCGTTCAGCCGGCTGTTCATCTGCCTTCCCCGCGCGCGCGCGACACCAGTGCGTCCACACGAACCGTCGCCACGACACGTTAGCCGTATCCACGACATATTGCCGGCTGGCATACTGTATGTCCAGCCGACCGTTCAACTGTCTTCCCCGTGTGTGACATAAGAGCGTCCGCGTCAGCCGTCGTCACGAAACTTCGCCGTCTCCACGATCTGTTGACATCTGGCCTACTATCGTCCAGCCGACAACAACGTCGACATCACTGCGGTTGAACGTATTCTGCTGGCGGTGATATTATGCGACCGACGGCCACATCAGTTATCGTTCTACTCAACCCAGCAGAATGACGCGAAGGGTATTGCTGACTTTGTGCTTCATAAGGCACGCTTTTGTGACTGTTTTTTGTTTGTTTTCGGAACATTGTATTATAAGTGTGAAATACGCCTTTCTACTTGTGACGAATGTATTAACGCTGATGTCTACTGTTACATTTGCACCATTTCAGTTAGGGTTTGATTCATTGTAAACATATTCATGTTGATTACTTTGGTGTTGTTTTTCATTTGTGGACATTTCTTACACTCATATGTTGAGCTTAATCTAAGTACGGCCCGCCCCTGGTTTTGCGTGGACCACTACCGAAATCCGTGACAAATAACTATACATAACCGCCTTGCAAGCAAACCAGTCATGGTCCTCTTGGAAATACATTGGATTCATGTCTGGAACAGATATTACAAAAACTGTAGTGATGAATGGTGGGGAGGGGGGAGAATGTCACATTAGATTCAAAAACTCACTTTTACAGGTGTTCTAATAAATCCGTATTGGTGCTGAATGGTAATGTCTTTTGTTTTGGTAACCTGCTTGAATTTTGTGATGTTGTTACTTATCCTTTCCCTGTTCATCCTTCTTGTCAAGGGATATATTTATTTTGATAAGCATGCTGTAGTCAAGAAGAGTACATCATTTATATACGAGTACAACCATCTGGTAAAATGGGTATCGCTCAAATAGAGATCAATATAATTGTTTGATTCTGTAATTTTCCTCAGCAGAATACCAAAGTGTGGGTGTGATATGTGTCATTGAAGCAGTTCTATGTAACTTGTGTGTTTGTGTGAGACAGGATGAAGGATTCTGCAAGCTGGCAACTCTGTAACAGAATAATGACCGCCGCCTTCCACTCCACCACCCAGTTGTGGAGCGTCATGATCAGCAATGTTAGCGGCCTCGTCACGCGTCAATCAGTGAGATGGATCTGTCAGGAGAAAAGGCTCTGAGGAGAATCATGTCATTGTCATGGGCACCATGTGTCTAAATGGTGCACCATAGTCACACAACACCATGTTTGGAGATTGATGCTAAAAGTTGGCAAACTTTGTATAGAAATGTTGTTTCTCATAAGCAGTTCATATAATATTTATGAAAATGTTGACCACTTCCTTGCATTTATTAAACATAACTATTTACCAAGCTAATGGCGCTCTTCCTTCTTGTTCACCGCTGTACAGGGTTGAGGGTCAGGTGAAGTATTGTCGAGCCACTCTTTGTGTTGTTTCTTTTAATAGTTTTCTAAAAGTTGCTCCCTCTCTCCATCTTTCATCTTCCTCCGATCTTCTCATATCCCGCCTCCTATATTTGCTGTGGCCTCCCCCTTTTCCTGAATTGTTTATATTTTTTCACCTCTGCTCTCTTTGCTAGTTTGCCTCCATCCATCCTTACCAAGTGGCCAGCCTATCTGACATTGCTTCTCGACAATCATCTTGTTAGGCTGCATTGAATCCCAACCTCTTTCCTCAGGTCGTTCATCCTTCTTTTGTCCACACTCTTTGTTCTTTATATTCGACGAACCCAGTTATTCTCACAAACTTGCAGCAGCGGTTGTTGCTGTTCTGGCAATGCCACTGTTTCCAGATCATACAGGCATGCCGGTGTAACACGCATACTCAGGAATTTCCTTTTTTTCGAAACGTTTCTGTCCAACATGACTCCCCCTACGTTTCTCAAGCATTCGCTCCAGCTTGTATGCGACGTCTCGCATCTACGTCTGAATGCCCATACTCCGTAAACTTTCATCCAAGGTAAACAAAGTTATCTACTTGCTTGATCTCCTTACTGTCCAAAATTATGGTCAGCTTCTCTCTTTGGTGTCCAGCCCACATCACTTCTGTCTTCTCCAGGCTCATTCTCAATCCATGCTTCTTGAAAACCCCTTCTATTCCTCCAACACTTTCTGTAGTTCTTGTTTGCTCTCTGCTATTTTGGCCAAATCGTCTGCATACACCATCTTCCTGAGAAGATCCACAAATCCCACTGCCATTCTCCCTTGCATCTCCAACCTCTTCTCTACCAGCTGTCTTAATGCAAACATCCCATCAGTCGTTCCTTTTCCCTTTTTGAATACCTGTTGTTCTTCCCATAATTCTTGTTCTACTCTCTTTCAGATCCTGCCATCCAGGGTCCTCTCTAGCAGCTTCATGATATGATGTGACTTAGAAATGTGATGCCTCTGTATTTCCCAGGGTATTGCACATCTCCCTTCTTCTACCATACTGGGACAATTAGCTCTGTTCACCATTCCTCTGGTCTTTTACCTTGCCTCATACATGTATTCAGCAGCCTCTTTGTCCAGCTGATTCCACTCTCCCCCGCTGCCATTACCATCTCCACAAGCATCTCGTCGATACCAGGTGCTCTTCCCTTCTTCATCCCTTTCATCCCAGTTTGCATCTCTGTATCCGTAATATCAGTTAACTTCTCTTTCCCCTCTACATCCATTGGTAATTCCTCATCGTTGTTATTTCCTTCCTTGTTCAGTAGCTCCTTGGAGTAGCTTTCTCAGACCTTCAGCACTACTTCTTTTTCTGTCACTAACTTCCCATCTATATGCTTGATCACCGCCCCACCCTTCACGCCTTATACTTCTCATCCCTGTCTCGGGCCATTTTGTATATCATCTTCTTTGCACCATCCTTGTGTAGTTTGCTATATACGTCTCCTCTCTCTCCTCACCTAACAACAGCTCCGTTTGCCGCTGTATTCACCTGCCCATATGTGTGTATATCCTTGAATCGGTTGATTTCCTCTCTCCTTGTTCTTCAACAAATCTATTTCGCCAAACACAAATGTTCCAAACTACCCATAGCTCAAAAATGTAGTTGATGAAACTAAAAGGGAGTACAACATTATATATTGTTCTTCCCTATTGTTCACTATATGCGATTAGATAGGACTTCGCTTTGCTTTGTATTTGTTCTTATTGTATAGAGTTACAATAAATTTGAATTGAATTTTTTAGTCCAGTCGATTAAACTGATACATTCAGACCGAGGTACTTTTATGTGGATTAAATATCTCCATTTAGCAGGTCCATAAATAACTGGTTTTTTTTCTTCAAATTTGTGCTTAGTGTAAGGTGAAAACGTCGTGCTACTTCACTGAATAAAAGTGTTCTCTCCCCCTGCAGGCAAGTTCCATATGTATGTTGTCATCAACAACCTGTTCTTCATTGGCAATCAACTTGCAGCACTTAGTAGGACAGGCAAGGTCAGGGTGTGGCACACCATGACACTGAACTGGCAATTAAATATCGCATGATTGCTGCACTCAGTATGACATGCAAGGTCGGGGTGTGGCATACAATGAAAGAACTTGCAGGTAAATCTCTCGCCGTGGAAGGTTTTTCGCTCACATTGGCTCCATTCAGTATGACAGGCAAGGTCAGAAATGCTGCTAAATCTCACGATGGCTGCACTCAACAGTGCAGGCAAGGTCGGGGTGTGGCATGCACAGAACTGGCAGGTAAGGCTCCTTGTGACCACTCAGTGGTGTCTAGGGGGGTCGCAGCGGAGATAGTTTTGTATAAGTATATGAACAAATGAAATGTTATGCAAATGTGCAAAATTGCACCAGCAATTCGCTATTTCTATGAGGATGTTGTTTCATTATATTTTAATTGTCATCTTTTGAATGAAACTCTGATGTGTATTTCATAAATATCTTGCAAATACAGCAATTGTTCAGATTTGTGTACTAAGGTCACTGTATAGCCAAGGTGTCCTTGATATACCCATAGCTTTATATTTACTTGTCATCATGATTAGCATGCTTTGCGTTATAACCGTGACAAAACAGATAAATAAAACACAGTGTACAAGTTTTGTTTATGCTACAAAATAAGAAAATATTAATAGCATACTGTGTTATGTCCGTCCAAGAGAATTTATTAGTTAAACTGCTCCTTCATTAAAGATTAATTACATAACCAGGATGGATTTAAACACTAGTACAGGTTGTGCTCATTGTGGAATGAAGTATCATTCATTCAGCTCCTGCAGAGGAAATGTGTCAAACAGATAGAAATGTGCAAAGACTGAATGTATTAATGTAACTACTCTTCTGTTGTAGGTACAGAACATTGCTCCAGTGACAAGCTATGACACGGCTGGATCATATCTATTCCTTGGTGGTAACAACGGACCGATATACTACATAAGTAGGTGGGGTGAGACTTTGAAAAGGGCATTGAAAAAGCGTGTTGTTGCTATTTTTTAATGATGATAACCATATCACTTTTATAGCGTTTATGCACTCTTATATCCACAGTTGTGTAACTTAAGATAAAATATACAAGTGAAAGCTTGGTTTTCTTTTCAAGTAATCCAAATTGAAGCATTGATTATGAATATAACTAAAGTCATATTAGTCTGGATGGATACGGTTAGGACACAGCTAATTTCCATGACATGATCAGCACACAAGCTAATTTCCATGACATGATCAGCACACAGCCTAGCTTGATGCCCTTGGCATCATTTAAGTTCATCTCCATAGATAACTTGGAACCACACCTTCAGTATATCCTCAGTAAAGAAAAAAATTAAAAAAAGATTGTATAAACCTTCCATTGTGCTGTTTTCTAGAAAGTGTTCTCTGTGTGGAAATATGGATAACTATAGTTGCTATTCTTGGTATTTTATTGGAAAACTGGGCACCTCTTTGTTGTTAGTCTGGACCCGCCTGTCACGTGAAGAGAAATGCTTTTATTTAAGAAAAATAGTTCTAATAATTCTTACATCCGTAAATACAAATTATAATAATTATACATACATCGACCAATCAAAAGTGTATAATGGATAGACAAAATCATGCTATGCAATAGGAGCATAAGTTGATAAGACAATAAGGTCATTAAACACTTGTATGTAAGGCTTGAATAATCAAATTCGAGGAGCCACCTTAAATGTTTTAGTAACTCAAATTACTGGGCCAGCAAATTCCATTGTTGACTGATGTGACTGCTTAAATAATAAATTACTAACCGTAATTCAATTATACGTCTCCAAAGACAGTCAAAATAAACCCAAGAAATTGGAACATTTTCAGACATTCTGTATATAATGCAGTAGAAGAACAATATCCAGGATATATTTTGTCTGATGAACAGTATTTCCGGAATAGTGTACATGGATTGAATGGTAGGATATTGTCCAAATGGGGGACAGCCGTGACCTAGTGGTTAAAGTATTGGACTCTAAATTCAAGAGCTGTGAGTTCACGGTTCGTTTTTGAAGCTTACGCAATTTCGTTTACCCTTCTTTGCCTCAGTCTACTCAGCTACAAATGAGTATAAACACTGTTTGGAAGGTGCCTGCGATGGACTAGTGTCCCGTCCAGGAGAGTCAATATAACTGTACTCTAAGTTGCTTCGCACTTTAGAAACCAGGTTTAAGCACTGGTCATTATAAGCCTTCATGGCTTCCTAAGGCGTAATGCCTGGGGAATTACTTTACCCACCTACCTACCATTGTCCAGATAATAGTGCTAGGGATACAATCAGGAGGAAAAGCTAATTTATATGAAGCGTACGTTGCTAAACTATTAGTATGTGTCACGCGCGACTGCACTACTAGCAAATATGTCCTTTCCGTGGTTGCGCGACTGGGTCAACGAACATACCATGACTCGTGCAACTCATGTGCACACCGCTGTGTTCATTAATCCCTGTTCATAATATAAGACATTTTGAAATTCAAGCACAAAACAAAACTATCAGTTCCTCACAGACAATTAAAACTGGATTGAATTACCAAAAATGGATTGAATGAATAACTGATATTGTAGAGTGTACAATGTCATACTTAATAATTTTATACAGAGTAGACTAGTGTGTAAGTTGTAAGAGAAGAAATATAGACAATTACGGTAATAAATGTACGCACATTAACAGGGCAGATGAGATTGCATATGCATTGGATCAGATCACATTACGAGAAGCACTTTCACAACGAAAATAATCAGATACAGTACACAGAGATACGTGGCTGATTTCTTTGCATAATTATGCTGGCAGATTTTAAAAATACTATCAGTCAGTGTCAAACAGAAGGCTAACATTTCTAGAATCCATCAAGCAGAAGTTATGTTTAGCTTGTTTGGTTAGTTCTATTATACAAATAATTTTTTTTTATTTATAACTTTATCTTATACCCTTAAATTCTAATTTGGAACATCAACATATGTTCAGTACATGTAATTTCTCTACAATGAAGTCATTTATCTTGTTTGATTGATGGTGATATTATTTTTTTTATAAAGGTGGGGCTATTATGATACACTAAGCCACAATACGATTTTTGTGATACAATATTATATTGTAAAAAAACTAAAAAAACTCGGTTGGTAGAGCTTGTTTCTTTGGTGTCGATGAACAAAGACTTCTTTATGGTATCAGCAGATGGCACCATCTTCATGAAATCAAATGTCCTTTGATATCTGAGTTTAATGTTTGCTGCAGTGTACTTCTGCAATTCTGGCTCCTGCAGTAGGTCAGTCATGTAAGAAAGATAATTCTTTCTGCCATCACAATTTGTGATCACTGCACATTGAATATATGCATATCCTGGCTGTGACACATTGGAAGAATGTTTTCAATATTTTGAATTAATGTAAAGGGTATACAGTGGAACCCCTCATTGAAAGTCACCTACTTAATCAAAAGGGATGGTTGTAAAAGTGTGGCGTTCTGTCATCAGTGATTTGACCACTTCTAAGCATGGGCCTATATTGTAGACATAGCCAAATGTTACCATAACTACATATATAATATATATGGTTAGTGAGGTAGTATTTGGTAACATTGTTCAAAGTATGGTTGTTAGTTTGCTAAATAAGTTCACCATTATATATAGCATTGTTGTGATATTGACCCTCGTTATTTGAGTTTTACAAACTTTCAGTCCGCGCTTCTTGAACACCCCCTTCCATTCCTCCAACACTTCCTGTAGTTCTTGTTTGTTGTCTCCTTTCATGGCCAGATCATTTGCATACAACACCTTCCTGAGAACATCCTTTATGCTGATCTTCCTGGTGATTAGTTCCAGCACTATGATAAACAGTAACGGTTCACTTCCTTGCCTCTAATCGATGTTAACTGGAAACTCTTCCGACAACCCAGATCCAACCACAACTCTTCTTTTTGTTCTCATGAACATGACAGGTCTGGATGTTGCACGCCATGACACAGAACTGGCAGTTAAATCTGTGCTCAGTAGGAAAGGCAAAGTCGGGGTGTGGCATTCCACGGCACAGAACTGGCACGCAATTCTCTCACGGTGGCTGTACTCAGCAGGAGAGGCAAGGTCGGGGTGTTTTATGTCATGACACAAAACTAGCAGGTAATTCTCTCAAGGTGGCTATACAACAACGGATTGATATGCTACGTAGGCCTTTTTAAACTGTAATTCTCACCCCGGGGGCCTATATGGACGGTTCCCCATATGACCCTCCATGTTCGTCAGAAGGGGCTCCTGTGTCACCTTATAGAGTTTCATCTAGATTGGCCCACAAATACGTCCGTGAATAGGACACAACTGACAGACCAACATAAACTTCTTTATAGATTAGATAGAGTAGACAGAATATGTGTATGCAGATATTGAAAACTAAAGCAGATTTGAGTGTTGTTTCTGCATCCTACCTACAAATATGCAGAAGTTGCCGCTGCGTATGAAGGACATATACCATAGTAGGGACCGTGTCATAACACTCAGTGTCTATCTCGCCCCCACAACAGGTGAGTCTCCCTGCTTGCTACATTTGTCTAGAATGTTAGAACTAAATGTTATAAATACTGACTAATTCAGAGAAACTACACTGAAGACTAACGTCTTATTTAGATGTGTTGATTATATCTCTTACGCTAATGTGCAAGTTGCTCCTTTGAAGCAGGTCTGTTTTGGTATTGTACATTGCTTGACTGTTTTCAGCCCTGAGTGGGAAATGGATTGAGATAGCCTACTGGACAATTTCGGGAGCTGCGCATGTGATTCTGCAGCACCCAGAGTCAGTTGGACAGGGCCCACAGCTCTTCCAGACGTTCTCTGTACACACCAGTACCATCACTAAGGTGATGTTGTCATCGAAGCATCTCGTCTGTGGTAGGTCCAATTCTCAAGTATATGTCTTTGGAAAATATTAAATACACCTAGAAAAGCTTTATTTCATGATGGTGACTATGTCACATTTATGGGTTGATTTTTAGTGGGCCATCAATTACATATACCCTGACATCCACAGTTATATAAAATATACAAGTAAAACCTTGGTTTTCTTTTCAAGTAATCCAAATTCAAGCATTGATTATGATCATATCAGCTTTCGTTTGATACAACGCGGCTTATCAGTATCAGGTGCTTGAATAAAGGAAAGTGAATCACTGTAGCTCAGTGCTGTGTTTGCAGTGTGTTCTGAATACAACCATATACATACGTGGAACGTGACCTGATTCCTTGGCATGACCACCACACAGCCCGTTTAGTAGCCTTGGCATCAGTCAAGGTTATCTCCATGGAGATGGTGGAACCACACCTTCAGTAGATCCACAGGAACAACTTTGGTAAGTCACATTAACAGGATCTAGAATTACAAGAATTAGATATTTCAGTAAATTAGATTATATGTTAAGTTACGTAATAAAAAAAATTATTGGAAAACTGGGCAACCCATTTTTCTGAGACTGGACCCGCCCGTTATGTGAAGAAGAATGTTGTTATTTAGGAAAAGAAATACAATTAACATTCGAGGAGCCACCTTAAAATTTGCTTTTAATCAAGTTACTGAGCCAGCAAATTGCATTGTTCACTGATGTAATAATAATTTACTATCAACTAACTGTAATTCACTGATACGCTTTCATCTGCATAGACAGCCGAAAATCAACTTCGGTATTTGTACAATTTGCAGACATTCTGTGTGTAATGCAGTAGCAGAACAATATCCAGGATATATTTCTGAAGAGATATTGTCTCATAAACAGTATTTCTGGAATACTTTCCGTAGAGTTAATGATGAGATATTGTCCAGATAATATTGGTAGGTATACAATCAGAGAGATGCTAACTTTTATGAACCGTATATTGTTAAACTTTTACTACGTATCACGCCACTGCATTACTAGCAAAAAAGTCCTTTCCGTGGTTGTGCGACTGGGGCAGCGAACATACTATGACTCGTGCAACTCTTCTGCGCACCGCCGCGTTCGGGGCATTGTTTTTGGAACTACATGCAACCTGGTTATATTGAGTACGATAAATTATTACTATTTTCTTAATTGTATCAACTGTATACCAAGGAAAGAGGCATTTGTTTTTATTTTACAATGACACTAAACTTTCAAACACTACCAATCCCAGTCACTGTGAAAATACGTGCATATAACACTTTTATAACATTTCACCAATTTATAAATTGGAAGGTATATTTTATGTGCTAACTCCACTTTTACTTGACAACCATTATAGCCTCTGTACTATCATAATATTTTCATGTGTGTATGTGTGTATGTATGTATTATTATTCAGGCAATGTTTCGTCCATATTTATATGGACGAACCAATATGGTACATAACTCCTTATTTCGGTATGTTATGCATGGTTAGAGGTTCAACATTCAACTTGTTGCTGCGTTCGATCAGAATCGTCCAGGCATGACGTATCTTTGTTGTACTCAGCAGTCAGAAGAACACAATGCCATGGTTGGGCAACCTAAACTGACTTTAACAAGAGATTTAACAAGATTGCCATCTCGAACAACAAGTTCCAGATGGCAAGTGGACAAGGAAGCCATTGGCTTATCGAGAGTCCAACAATTTTCTCATCTATGTGTAGCCCGCCCTTATCAGATATCTGTCAATTCTCTTTTTAAACATATTCACACTACTAGCATTAACACAATCGTTTGGCAGTTTGTTCCATTCATTTATCACCCTCTGTGAGAATGAGTACTTTCTCATGTCCAACCTACACTGCTCCTTAACTAATGCTGATTTGTGTCCTCTGGTTCTACTGCCTTCTTTAAGTTTGAAGAACATATTCCTATCAACATCCTCCTAACCGTTCACTATTTTAAACACTTCTATTTGGTCTCCTCTTAGTCTCCTGGTCTCTAGTGTTGTCAAACCACATTGTAATAAGCGACTTTCGTAACTAAGGTCTCTTAATTCTGGAATCATCTTAGTTGCTCTTCGTTGTATTCTTTCTAGCTTATCTATGTCTTTTTTTACGATATGGCCTCCATGCTTGAATACAATATTCCAAATGTGGTCTAACTAATGCTTTGTACAGGGGTACAATTAGATGTTTCTCCTTATACGTGATAGTTCTCCTAATTAGGCCTAGAATTTGATTTCCTTTCGAAGCAGCAATCCCACATTGCTCTGAAACTTTCATGTCAGCATTAAATGTTACTCCTAAATCCTTTTCTTGTGTGGTTCTACCTAGTACAGCATCCCCTATTTTATATTCCTCGTCCATATTTCCATGTCCTATGTGTATACATTTACACTTCCCAAAATTGAATAACATTTGCCATTTTTCTGACCATTTAACTAATTTTTCTAGATCATCCTGTAAACTTTGTTTATCTGTATCATTAGTAACCTTTCTGAATACTTTTGTGTCATCTGCAAATTTGAGTACTTTGCTAGATATGTCATCCTCCAAATCATTTATATATATTAAAAACAGTATAGGGCCTAACACTGATCCCTGTGGTACCCCACTCAAAACAGATTTCCAGTTTGAAATCTTACCATCTACTATTACTCTCTGTCTTCTGTGTGTAAGCCACTTTTCTATCCAGTTGATTACATCATTGCCTATACCATGGGCGTTTAGTTTAAGTAACAATCTTTGATGTGGCACTTTATCGAAAGCTTTCTGAAAATCTAAGTAGACAACATCCACTGGTGACCCGTGATCTACCCACTTTGTAATTTCTTCTAAAAAACATAAGAGATTGGTTAGACGTGACCTTGCTTTTAGGAATCCATGTTGAGATGTATTTATTATTTTATGTTTATGAAGAATTCCACCATGTGGTCTCTAATTAATGTTTCAAGTAATTTACATACAACTGATGTTAAACTCACTGGTCTGTAATTTTCTGGCTTCTTCCTCGATCCCTTCTTAAACAGCGGCGTAATGTTTGCTTCTTTCCATTCTGAAGGAACTATTCCTTCTTCTAGTGACAAGTTAAATAAGTTTGCAAGTGGTGTACTAATTTGATCAACAATTTCCTTTAGCAGTTTTGGTGGTATCCCATCAACTCCAGGTGATTTATTATCTTTCATCTTCTTAATTTTCTTTGCTATCATTTCAGGAGTTACAAATAACTGCCCTAAATATTCTGATGTATTGCCCTCAAATTTAGTCAGTGGAACTGGAAGTGAGCTGATATCTTCTGTGGTAAAAACTGAGCTGAAATACTCATTCAGGACCTCTGCCATTTGGAACCCATCTGAAATTATGTTTTCACTGTTGCTTTCCAGTGGTCCGACCTTATCTCGAACTTTCTGTTTACTCCTTACATAAGCATAGAAACTCTTGCTGTCATTTTTTATATTACCTGCCAATTTTTTTTCAAAGGTTCTTTTAGATTTTCTAATTTCAGTAGTAGCTAGGTTAAGTGCCTCTTTGTAGTTGGTGTAGTCTTCTACATTTCCAGTGTGTTTATAGACCTTCCACAGCATCTGTTTGTGAGCAATTTTTCTAATAGCTTCTTTTGACAGGTGTTTTTTCCTGGATCTTATCCCTTGTTTTCTTAATGGAATAAATTTCTCAATAATGCCCTCAATCTCATATTTTAAACAAGTCCAGCATTCTCTTGCTGTCTTGTTCTTCAGCAAATTATTCCAATCTATATTTGCTAGATATGTTCTCATCACTTTATATCAGCCTTTGTTGAAGTTCCTCCTCCATTGTTTTTTATATGTATTCCCTGTTTTTACTTTTATATTAAAATGGATTTGCTAATGGTCACTTTGCCATGTACTGTCAGGGCGATCAAACATGACAAAACTAAAAATACGGGGGAAGGAGTTGTAGACCGAACTGTCCCGGTATATGTGTGGCTGTCTTGCCCCAGGGTGCACCAACGGACCACATGCAAGCTCTCGCACGCATGGAGGCCTGCATACATGAAGTAAAAACTTGGCTCTGTGACAACGGACTCGTCATGAATGAGAACAAATCAGAAGCCATAGTTATCCGTTCACCAAGTCTGCGAACTTCTATTACGTTTAGCCGCATCAACATATGTGGCCAGCTCGTTGACACATCCGCCGTTATACGAGATCTTGGATTTGCCATTGACACTCATCTGTCGATGGCATCTCAAGTGTCGAACACATGCCGCAGCGCTTACTATCATCTAGCTCGAATTGCTAAGATTCGAGACTCACTTACCACCAGCGTTTGCAAAAGTCTGATTCACGGACTAGTAATATCACGCCTTCACTATGGCAATGCGATGCTATTTTTAATAACCGATCGCCTCCTGCGCCGTCTGGAAATGGTCCAGCGGTCAGCGGCTCGCATTGTCATGCAGATTCGACGGGGTGATCGCCAGTCCATGACGACTACTGCGGCAACTACACTGGCTGCCCATTAAGAGACGGATTGAGTATAAGATACTCGTCCTTGTGCACAAGGCACTCTACGAAGGCACACAGGGTACCTTGCCGCACTGCTGCACCAGTACGCACAAGACGTGGCCTACGCTCTGCCGGCGGCCTACTTCTCGACGTGCCACGAGTCAACCAAGAACGTTTCGGCTGCTGAGCATTTGCCTGCGCTGGCCCCACGCTGTGGAATAAACTGCCCGCCAACAAACGTGGAAACGGCAACCACCCGCAATTCAAGAAGCTACTAAACCATCGGTTGATTCAGACAGAAAAGGAAGCATTTAACTAGACCGTTTTTCTTACATTTATGCGTAACAAGATATTTGTAAATTTTGTTTTTTTAACATATTCACATGGCCTGCATTAACAGAAACTGTAGATAATCTGTCCCATTGATTTATTGGCCTTAGGGAGGATGAAATGACAACTTCTGTGTATATCACTCCAGACACAAGGGGAAAATTAATGAATTCGGTTTTGCAATAATTGATGAAACCATGCCAAAGACATATCACGTTCCATCTATTCGTATTTTAGCGCCTTTGTTTTTAAAGACCTCTGTCCAGATATACAGATTATTGGAGGTTTCATGTAAAGTCTCTCAATCCCGCTGAGCCTCAAAAATTGTATGGTAATTAGACTGAATTAATATTACACAATTAATTGTTTCAGTACTATGAGGGAAAGTGAATTTTGGCAAAAGTGTACCCTGTACGTGAAAACGCCCACATACAAATGTATTTATTATTACGTTAACTTTAAATAATGTCAAAATTATAACTTATGTTTATTTGTTTGTTTGTGCAGTAGGGGTTCCAACAAAATGAAGGCATTGCCACATGGTTCCTCCTCGAAGTGTTTAAGGACAATCAGTGCGGACAGTACTGGTGACACAGCGAATGATAAAGACTGAATTTATACCATTCAGTGAACCATGCAGACTTGAGCGGATCCAGACACACTGGGTAGTGGGTCCAAGCAGTGTATAGAAAGAGACCATTTCGTTGCTGAGGCTATCTGCCGCATTTGATACCATTGGTCAAAGGACGACTTATTAAAATCATGTCAATGTGGTGTGGCATAACTGGCACAGAGCTGGTTCTCATCATATTTAACTGATAGATACAAAAGAATGAATATAGCGAATTGTTTCTCAGCTGCGCTCCCTACTTCACGTAGTGTTCCTCAGGGTGTTTCACTCTCTACGCTACTCTACTTGGCTCAGTTATCCAACGTCACAACTTGGATCACCAAGTGTATGCAAATAAATCACAGACCTATTCAATTTTGTCTACACGAGATACAAATCACTTCCAAAACTAGCTCAGGGATCGTCTCCACAAAATCTTCCATTGGATGACAGAGACCACATTAAAGTTAAATGCAAGTAAATCCGAGTTTGTTATTATTGGTAGGGTAAATGTTGCATGTCTATTTGAATCGATTAGGTGTGCACAGTATGTTGCAAGACGTTTCCTTATGTGTCAGTCTTTAGATTGCATGTAGAGAAGCACATTAAAATCAAAACCTGTGGAAAGCATTAGCTTAACAGTGTGACCTGGCTGTTCTTCAAAGAGAACAAATTTGCATATGTGCAGGAGTGCCATAAAACACTATCATTATATAGCCTTTTTGTTTTGGGAGTGACGTAGAGTGATATAATGAAAGCATTGAGTTACTAAAATGCAAGGAAGGACATCAACTTAATAGTTTACATGCAAATGATTAAGGATTGACAGACGTTTGTTACGATGACAATAAAACTGATGCCGATTGATCAACTAATGCGAATCGAGAATAATAAACTGAATCTGAATATGTAATGATCGATATTCTTTTGTTTAAAAAATAAGAGACCAATGACGTGAGTGACACTTAGCCATTATCAGCCATTTGGTTGCACCTCCTATCGGTCGGTGGAGAGACCAATCCACAGTCACCGAATCTCTTATAGTTGCATTCGAGCAGCAGTTCTCAGGGGAGAGGTTTGTCGGCCCCCAGACCCTTGTAGTTCTCCACCCAAACTACTGACAACCCCTATGTGTTGAGCTAGCAACCTCTTATAACAACACGTCTACCCGTTTATATAGTAGGTACACCCTTTTAGGTGAATTTATGGTGTGAACTCTTGAAACATGTTCACTTTACATTTATCTGACATAACATTTACTAATTCAATAATTTAGTTAATTAGAATGTTTCTTAAATAGAATAGTTCATGTTGTAATGGAGCAAAGTGTATAACATGCATAAATAATATTACTAATCTATGTTATTGGTATTCATTTATGCAGATTTATTGGTGGCAATTATGCGCATGCGCCGGAAGTGATCACTCTAAGATGGCGTCTACTACAGCGTCGGTCGAGTATCAATAAACCTACATAACCCTGCCTAAGGAATACAACACACTCCAAATGGAAAAGGTTTATTACATGGCCAATAGTATCATCGAACAGTTGTGTTAACTGGTATGTCTGTTTATTATCTATGCATCTAGAAGTTCCCACTGCCGTTACTGTTTCAGTCAAAACGCTTAGAAAGTGTCTCGTCTCCCTGCCAGCAACAGACTAGCCACATTTTCATGCAACTAATATACAGTCATGAGCTGCATCAGAATCAGAAAAAGATAGTTGTCACTAGCAATTAATCTGTCCCTATACACTAATCACAACTCCATATGAAATGTACAATCGTATGTAGAATGCCAGCAGAAAGGTTCGTAGAGCCATCCTCGAAATATGTATCCAAATTAACACCATATCAAATATGTGTACTGTGTAGTATAGATATTATTTATCTACAAAACCAAATGACGTTTATACATAAACCATCCGCATTCTTTTAGGTCACAAATTCGTTGTTTATAATGCACCTTTTGTTTTCATAGTAGCTGTATCGAAGCATTTCTTTGTTCACCCATTTCGTCCGACTGGCTGTCAACGCAATGCACTTCTACCTATTTAGCTGCTATCAGCTTTTACAGACAACACCACAGGAAGCACGCAGTGTGTGCTATGGACATACAACGTATATTGATACAGATATCATGCAAGTCAACACGGATATAGCACACGAAATGCTGTCTTGCACACTCCTCCATATTTCTTCAATTGGTCGTTCTTCAATCATGATAGGCCCCACACAGTATGCCATTTGTCGCTTCATTAGCAGAAGCACTAACTTCGCATGGATTGTTATATACTACACGCTAAAAGCAAGAATTCCTTGCATGCTGGCTGGTGGACAGGAATTAACACCTTTTGTCTGTGCTGGCTGAGGTAATCAACGAACCCCGACAGGCATTGTCCATGCGCACGGACGGCGTTGTCCTGTTTGCATCAGATAATCTTTTGCAGCACCACGCCTTGACACTTGTCAACGCCGTGAATGACATTGTAATCCTCACTTAGAAGCGCAGTTTCTATATCGCAATTATTCTGGTATCCTAATTGTATCGACACATGCGTGTTGTTCTACTGAGGATACGTAATCGTTCTGTTTAGAGCAATTTTTTTTCAACACGTTTACACACAAAAATAATAGTACGCATCAGTTAGTGTGCGTTCCGTGTTCTGCTGTAAGTGTGACATCAACGTGGCCAGAAAAGGACAGCTCCTTACACTGGACTCCCAAACACGCACACACGCATAGATGAGGCAGGGAGGCGAGGATGGAAGCAGACAGGTGGAAAGCGGGAAGGCAGGCAAACAGACAGGAACAATGCTTTCGTGGTATCCAGTACTTGGGATTGTTCAAAGTGTTTAAATTTCAACCCATGGCAGAAATGTTCGTTCAAAATCCACCTCAACTTCTCTGGAAAGCAATTATTCTGGTATCCTAGCAGTACCTTCAGCAGATTATGAAATCGTTGTCTGACCTGTGAATCCACTTTCACACCGTGCTCCTTAAAAAGTGCTCTGTATGTCAAATGTTCAATGCCTGATCTGTTGTTTATACAACATGGAAATACCAACTGTTCTGTAGGATTATGGCTTCAGAGATTACCTGTTCATTGAAACAAATTAAACAATGCAGTCAAATGACTCCCTTGTGTTGTGTTTGCACTGTTGGTGTGGGTTCGCGTTCCAACATGACTCCCTCTACGTTTCTCCAAGCATTTGCTCCCGCTTGTATACGACGTCTTTATTCTACCTATGAATGCCCATCCTCCGTAACCTTTCATCTAAGGTACACAAAGCCATCCACTTGCTTGATATCCTTACCTTCCAAACTGATGGTCAGCTCCCCTCTCTGGTGTCCAACCCACATCCGTGCTTCTTGAACGCCCCCTTCCATTCCTCCAACACTTCCTGTAGTTCTTGTTTGTTCTCTGCTATTTTGGCCAAATCGTCTGCATACACTATCTTCCTGTGAAGGTCCACAAATCCCATTGCCAATCTCCCATGCATCTCCAATCATTTCTCCACCAGCTGTATTAATGCAAACCAGGGTTGAAAAAAATCATGATTTAAAAAAAATCGGATGTTTTTGATTTATTTGATTTTTTTTTAATTTGGCATACACAATGTCATAAAATATTTTACTATCAGGCTATCTGGTGTCAATACAGCTACACAAGTGTGCGCACTTTGTTCTTTTGCATTAAAAAACACACAAAACTTTGTTGATCTTGATGCTTGTAAACAATTATTTGTGTTAAATTCATATCAATCAGCGATTAAAAAAACCGGAAGTCAAAAAAGTCATAAATCAATCAATGATTTAAATCAAATGATTTAAAGCAAACAACCCTGATGCAAATATCCAATCAGTCGTTCCTTTTCCCTTTCTGAATCCCTGTTGTTCGTCCCCGAATTCTTGCTGTACTCTATTTCTGATACTCCCATCCAGGGTCCTCTCTAGCAGCTTCATGATGTGACTTAGAAATGCGATGCCTCTGTATTTCCCAGGTCTTGCGCATCTCCCTTCTACAATATTGGGACAATTAGCCCTGTTCGCTACTCGTCTGGTACGTCACCTTTCCTCATACATGTATTCACTACATACAGACCAACATACACTTCTTTATAGGTTAGATAGAGTACACAGAATATGTAGTTTTCATTGTCTGCATACACATATTGAAAACTAAAGCTGATTGAGTGTTATTGTTTCTGCATCCTACCTACACAAATGCAGAAGTTCCCGCTGAGTATGAAGGGCAGAGACCATAGTGGGAACAGTATCACACCCCTCAGTGTCTATATCACCCCCAAAACAATCTCCCTGCTTGCTACATTTGACTAGAATATTTAAACTAATAGTTATAAATACTGACTAATTCATAGAAACTGCACTTAAGACGTCTCATTTAGATGTGTTGATTATATTTGTTACGCTAACGTGCAAGTTGCTCCTGTGAAGTAGGGCAGTTTAGGCATTGTACATTTCTTGACTGTTTTCAGCCCTGAGTTGGAAATGGATTGAGATAGCCTACTGGACAATTTCGGGAGCTGTGCATCACCAAGAGTCAGTGGGACAGGGCCCACAGCTCTTCCAGACATTCACCGAACACACCAGTCACATCACCCAAGTGATGATGTCAGCGAAGCATCTCGTCTCTGGTAGGTCCAATTCCCAGGTATATTTCTGGGGAAAATATTCAAATATACCTGGAAAAGCTTTGTTTCATGATGGTGACCATGTCACGTTTATGCCATGATTTTCAGTGGGCCATCAATCACATATACTACTATATGACATCCACAGTTATATAAAATATACAATTAAAAGCTTGGTTTTCTTTTCAAGTAATCCAAATTGAAGCATTGATTATGATCATGTCAGCTTTCTTTTGATACGACGCGGCTTATCAGTAACATGTGCTTGAATAAAGGAAAGTTAATCACTGTAACTCACTGCTGTGTTTGCAGTGTGCTCTGAGTATAACCATGTACATACGTGGAACGTGGCCTGATTCCTTGCCATGACCAGCACCCAGCCCGGCTCAGTTGCCTTGGCATCATTCAAGGTTATCTCCATAGAGAGAGTGGAACCACACCTTCAGTATATCCACAGTAACAACTTTGGTAAGTCACATTGACAGGATCTAGAATTACAAGAATTATATATTCTAGTAAATTAGAATATATTCGGTTACGTAATAAAAAAAAATAATTTTGCCTTTACCTTCCACTGTGCTTCGCTACAAAGTGATGTCCGTGTCGAAATGTGGATAAGTATAGTTGTTGTTCCTGCTGTTTTATTGGAAAACTGGGAATCCCTTTTTCTGAGACTTATGTGAAGACGAATGCTTTTATCTAGGAAAAGAAATCAAATTCACATTCGAGGAGCCACCTTAACATGTTTATTTAATCAAGTTACTTGGCCAGCAAATTGTATTGTTTACTGATGTGATAATAACTTGCTATCAACTAACCGTAATTCAATTATAGGCTTTCATATGCAAACACAGCCGCAATCAACCTCGAAAAGTGGACAATTTGCAGACATTCTGTGTGTAATGCAGTAGCAGAATAATATCCAGGATATACTTGTGAACAGATACTGCCTCATAAACAGTATTTCTGGAATATTGCCCGTGGAGTTAGTGATGAGATATTGTCCAGATAATATTGGTAAGGATACAATCAGGAGGGTCAGCGAACATACCATGACTCGTGCAACTCTTTTGCGCACCGCCGCATTCGGGAAATTGTTTTTGGAATTACATGCATCCTGCTTATATTGAGTACGATAACTTATTAGTCTTTTCTCAATTGTATCACCTGTAAACAAAGGAAAGTGGCATTTGTTGTAATTTTACAATGACACTAAACATTCAAACACTACCACACCCAGTCACTGTGCAAATATGCGCATGGAACAATTTTATAATATTTCATAAATTTATGAATGGGAAGGTATATTTTATTTGCAAACTCCAATTTTACTTGACAACTATTATAGCCTGTGTACTATAATAATATTTGCATATGTGTTTATATGTGTTATTATTCAGGCAAAGTTTTGACCACATTTATATGGACGAACCAATGTGGTACATAACTCTGTATGTTATGCATGGTTGGGCAACCTAAACTGACTTTACCATGAACTGTCAGGGCGATCAGGGCGAAATGCCCCAGAGTGCACCAATATGGCTTTTTGGGGTATGCTTCCTACTGCAAATGTTCATCCTCCCATGGTCGTCGGCATACTGCTTCGAATCTTCATTCCACCATGATTCAACATATGTGTTACTCATTTACATGTTGGTATTGTTCTTACGTAATATAGCTATCTGTAATATAGATGTAATGTTTGGTCGAGTTAGAATTATATATTTTTTAAATGCAACCATTGGTTGATTCAGACAGAAAAGGAAGCATTTAGCTAGGCCGTTTTTCTTACATCTATGCGTAACAAGATATTTGTAAATTTTGTTTTTTAACATATTCACATGGCCTGCATTAACAGAAACTGTAGATAATCTGTCCCATTGATTTATTGGCCTTAGGGAGGATGAAATGACAACCTCTGTGTATATCACTCCAGACACAAGGGGAAAATTAATGAATTCGGTTTTGCTATAATTGATGAAACCATGCCAAAGACATATCACGTTCCATCTATTCGTATTTTAGCGCCTTTGTTTTAAAGACCTCTGTCCAGATATACAGATTATTGGAGGTTTCATGTAAAGTCTCTCAATCCCGCTGAGCCTCAAACATTGTATGGTAATTAGACTGAATTAATATTACACAATTAATTGTTTCAGTACTATGAGGGAAAGTGAATTTTGGCAAAAGTGTACCCTGTACGTGAAAACGCCCACATACAAATGTATTTATTATTACGTTAACTTTAAATAATGTCAAAATTATAACTTATGTTTGTTTGTTTGTGCAGTCGGGGTTCCAACAAAATGAAGGCATTGCCACATGGTTCCTCCTCGAAGTGTTTAAGGACAATCAGTGCGGACAGTACTGGTGACACAGCAAATGATAAAGACTGAATTTATACCATTCAGTGAACCATGCAGACTTGAGCGGATCCAGACACTGGGTAGTGGGTCCAAGCAGTGTGTAGAAAGAGACCATTTCGTTGCTGAGGCTATCTGCCGCATTTGATACCATTGGTCAAAGGACGACTTATTAAAATCATGTCAATGTAGTGTGGCATAACTGGCACAGAGCTGGTTCTCATCATATTTAACTGATAGATACAAAAGAATGAAGATAGCGAATTGTTTCTCAGCTGCGATCCCTACTTCACGTAGTGTTCCTCAGGGTGTTTCACTCTCTACGCTACTCTACTTGGCTCAGTTATCCAACGTCACAACTTGGATCACCAAGTGTATGCAAATAAATCACAAACCTATTCAATTGTGTCTACACGAGATACAAATCACTTCCAAAACTAGCTCAGGGATCGTCTCCACAAAATCTTCCATTGGATGACAGAGACCACATTAAAGTTAAATGCAAGTAAATCCGAGTTTGTTATTATTGGTAGGGTAAATGTTGCATGTCTATTTGAATCGATTAGGTGTGCACAGTATGTTGCAAGACGTTTCCTTATGTGTCAGTCTTTAGATTGCATGTAGAGAAGCACATTAAAATCAAAACCTGTGGAAAGCATTAGCTTAACAGTGTGACCTGGCTGTTCTTCAAAGAGAACAAATTTGCATATGTGCAGGAGTGCCATAAAACACTATCATTATATAGCCTTTTTGTTTTGGGAGTGACGTAGAGTGATATAATGAAAGCATTGAGTTACTAAAATGCAAGGAAGGACATCAACTTAATAGTTTACATACAAATGATTAAGGATTGACAGACGTTTGTTACGATGACAATAAAACTGATGCCGATTGATCAACTAATGCGAATCGAGAATAATAAACTGAATCTGAATATGTAATGATCGATATTCTTTTGTTTAAAAAATAAGAGACCAATGACGTGAGTGACACTTAGCCATTATCAGCCATTTGGTTGCACCTCCTATCGGTCGGTGGAGAGACCAATCCACAGTCACCGAATCTCTTATAGTTGCATTCGAGCAGCAGTTCTCAGGGGAGAGGTTTGTCGGCCCCCAGACCCTTGTAGTTCTCCACCCAAACTACTGACAACCCCTATGTGTTGAGCTAGCAACCTCTTATGACAACACGTCTACCCGTTTATATAGTAGGTACACCCTTTTTAGGTGAATTTATGGTGTGAACTCTTGAAACACGTTCACTTTACATTTATCTGACATAACATTTACTAATTCAATAATTTAGTTAATTAGAATGTTTCTTAAATAGCATAGTTCATGTTGTAATGGAGCAAAGTGTATAATTTGCATAAATAATATTACTAGTCTATGTTATTGGTATTCATTTATGCAGATTTATTGGTGGAAATTATGCGCATGCGCCGGAAGTGATCACTCTAAGATGGCGTCTACTACAGCGTCGGTCGAGTATCAATAAACCTACATAACCCTGCCTAAGGAATACAACACACTCCAAGTGGAAAAGGTTTATTATATGGCCAATAGTATCATCGAACAGTTGTGTTAACTGGTATGTCTGTTTATTATCTATGCATCTAGAAGTTCCCACTGCCGTTACTTTGTCAGTCAAAACGCTTAGAAAGTGTCTCGTCTCCCTGCCAGCAACAGACTAGCCACATTTTCATGCAACTAATATACAGTCATGAGCTGCATCAGAATCAGAAAAAGATAGTTGTCACTAGCAATTAATCTGTCCCTATACACTAATCACAACTCCATATGAAATGTACAATCGTATGTAGAATGCCAGCAGAAAGGTTCGTAGAGCCATCCTCGAAATATGTATCCAAATTAACACCATATCAAATATGTGTACTGTGTAGTATAGATATTATTTATCTACAAAACCAAATGACGTTTATACATAAACCATCCGCATTCTTTTAGGTCACAAATTCGTTGTTTATAATGCACCTTTTGTTTTCATAGTAGCTGTATCGAAGCATTTCTTTGTTCACCCATTTCGTCCGACTGGCTGTCAACGCAATGCACTTCTACCTATTTAGCTGCTATCAACTTTTACAGACAACACCACAGGAAGCACGCAGTGTGTGCTATGGACATACAACGTATGTTGATACAAATATCATGCAAGTCAACACGGATATAGCACACGAAATGCTGTCTTGCACACTCCTCCATATTTCTTCAATTGGTCGTTCTTCAATCATGATAGGCCCCACACAGTATGCCATTTGTCGCTTCATTAGCAGAAGCACCAACTTCGCATGGATTGTTATATACTACACGCTAAAAGCAAGAAGTCCGTGCATGCTGGCTGGTGGACAGGAATTAACACATTTTGTCTGTGCTGGCTGAGGTAATCAACGAACCCCGACAGGCATTGTCCATGCGCACGGACGGCGTTGTCCTGTTTGCATCAGATAATCTTTAGCAGCACCACGCCTTGACACTTGTCAACGCCGTGAATGACGTTGTAATCCTCACTTAGAAGCGCAATTTCTAAATCGCAATTATCCTGGTATCCTAATTGTATCGACATATGCGTGTTGTTCTATTGAGGATACGTAATCGTTCTGTTTAGAGCAATTTTTTTTCAACACGTTTACACACAAAAATAATAGTACGCATCAGTTAGTGTGCGTTCCGTGTTCCGCTGTTAATGTTACTTCACCGTGGGCAGAAAAGGGCAGCCCCTTACACTGGACTCCCAAGCACGCACACACGCATGGATGAGGTAGGGAGGGAGGGAGGGAGGGAGGTAGGCGGGGATGGAAGCAGACAGGTGGAAAGCGGGAAGGCAGGCAAACAGACAGGAACAATGCTTTCGTGGTATCCAGTCCTTGGGATTGCTCAAAGTGTTTTACATTTCAACTCATGGCAGAAATGTTCGTTCAAAATCCACCTCAACTTCTCTGGAAAGCAATTATTCTGGTATCCTAATTGTAACGTCACATGCATATTTTTATGTCGAGAATACGTAATCATTTTGTTTAAAGCAATTTTTTTTATTTATCAAATGCACAATCAAATGTACGTAATTCTTTGAATAATTATTGTTGTTAGATTCACTTTCACATACCATTAAAAAAAGTTCTCTGAAGTGAGCAGTACCTTCAGCAGATTATGAAATCGTTGTCTGACCTGTGAATCCCATTTCACACCGTGCTCCTTTAAAAGTGCTCTGTATGTCAAATGTTCAATGGCTGAGGTGTTGTTTATACAACATGGAAATACCAACTGGTCTGTAGGATTATGGTTTCAGAGATTACCTATTCATTGAAACAAATTAAACAATGCAGTCAAATGACTTCCTTGTGTTGTATTTGCACTGTTGGTGTGGGTTCGCATGGCAGCTCATTTGGGGAGTAAACAGCAGCAGTAGTATCGACAGATGTGACAATGATGATAGTGGCAATGCCCAAATGACAATAACAACAGTGGCAATGACAGTTGTCTGTGGTTTATACTGCTATGTTTGATGTGTGCCTCACAACGCGTCCGGCTAGATGGTTGTCAACCGACTCGGTGAGAATGTCTGCTTATTTTCGTCAGCTGAAGCAACCCGGGTTCAAACCCTCTTGCTGCCATATCAAAGCTTTGGCAATTTTTCCCCACATTACCACAGTTCACTCAGCTATAAATGAATGCACAACTAGAGACAGTGGTGGAAATGTGGACGAATAATCTTCGATAAATAATGGCAGCGTGGCTGATTGCTTTCCAGAGAAGTTGAGATGGTGTTGGAATGAACAGGTGTACCAGGGGGTGAACTGATAAACACGTTGAACAAGCCCAAGGAATGGATAGCGTGCTGTATAATAACGTACCTTTACTTGAGGTCTTCTTACAGGTGTTGTTGTAGCCACAAACAATTTTGATGGACCGAGAGTAAACAGTATCAAGGGTCACTTCAATCGGATCGCTCTTGCCTATCCCCACTTTGTGTGTTTGCATAGGTAGGTGTCGTAATGTGGAATTTCTGCAAATTGCTATTATATGAACTATTTTCCTGGATATGGTTATGTATACAACCCATGGCAGAAATATTCGTTCAAAATCCACCTCAACGTCTCTGGGAAGCAATTATTCTGGTATCCTAATTGTATGGACACATGCATATCTGTATGTCGAGGTTACGTAATCATTCTGTTCAAAGCAATTTTCTCAAAACATTTACACACAAAAACCAACAGTACACATCAGTTTGTGTGCATTCAGTGTTCTGCAGTAAATGTACGTGTGACTTCAATGTGGACAGAATAGGACCGCTCCTTACATATGTTTCTCACGCACAAACGCTCGCATGAGGGATGTAGGCGGGGATGGAAGCAGACAGGGAGGGTGGCAAGCAGATAGGCAGGAAAAGTATGTTCGTTTTATCCAGTCATTTGTTTTGTTCAAAATGTTTTACACTTGACCCCCTAGCACACCTTTCCATTCCAACTCCATCTCGACTTCTCTAGGAAGCACTCAGCCGTGCTGCATTTACTGCACGAAGACCATTCTTACATATATTCACCGCCCATTTAGCCAAGTATTCATTAATACAAATGAACGAGTTGTGGTAACGCTTGGTTAAACAAATTGCCAAAGCTTCGAAACGGCAGCAAGATGGTTCAAAGTCGGGTTTTCATGACTGAGAGCCTGAAGTTCTATCCGGAACGCTACCACGCCCTATTCGATGGGAGAGAAGGAGACGCGGGGGGGGGGGCGAGAAGAAGCTAGCGATGGAAAGGAGGCATCGCGGGAGGGAGACAGAGCGTGTGTTTGTTAATGCACACGTGTTTAGCAATATTTAATATGGCAGTGGTTCACATCACAGTGTAGCTTGCTGATGCGTGCATCTTACTGCTAATATTAGTACGAAGAGCAAAATAATAAACCGCGCAAAAACAAATGTTCCAACATAGGCCTGTATAGCTCAATGAGCGTACCGGCTCAGATCACGTCATTTGGATATTATTAAACGTCGGCGGGGAGCGTATCTGCGTATCACTCTTTGTTACACACGTGTATCCTGGTACGAAGTCAACACTTGTGTAGCACGCGGTGTCCGTGTTGGGGAGCGTTGAATGCTATATCAAAGATGATTGATTGTTCGTTATACTGGTTACAACATCTAACGTATGTCCTGGAGCGAAACCAGCAATTGTATCGCATAAAAGAGACGTCGGAGTCGTGCACCAGTGCTTCAAGTGACCTGGATGGAGGCAGAGTCTTTCAAGAGCAGTTGCTGTAGACGTCGGAGATTGGATGAAGCTTGGATGACGTCGAACAAGACAAATATGTACTTGTGCATCAGTTTGGTACTGCCGAGCGCCGTCGCCATGTAGTTCGCTGTCGTCGATGAACTCTCGCATCAAACATAGACCACCTTGTCGCCTTGTCGAAGCCGCCTTTTTACGAGGCGCCGACGTTGTCATGATAGACAGGATTGGCGGCGTGTTTGAATTACAGAACCACAATGTCGTAGTCTCTACCTCCCCCTCTCCATTTCCCTCTCCCTCCCCTCCATCCTCTCCCTACCTTCCCCTCCCTCCCTCTCGCCTTTCCCCCCGCCTCCCTACCTCCCACCCTCCCTCCCTCCATATTGACGTGACATCAGGAGTCAGTCATTCCAGCATTTGCATGTGACCCACAAACATTTGATTTAACAAATGCACAATCAAATGTACGATCAAATGCATGCGTAATTCTTTGAATAATTATTCTTGTTAGATTCACTTTCACATACCATTAAAAAAGTTCTCTGAAGTGAGCAGTACCTTCAGCAGATTATGAAATCGTTGTCTGACCTGTGAATTCACTTTCACACCGTGCTCCTTAAAAAGTGCTCTGTATGTCAAATGTTCAATGCCTGAGCTGTTGTTTATACAACATGAAAATACCAACTGGTCTGTAGGATTATGGCTTCAGAGATTACCTGTTCATTGAAACAAATTAAACAATGCAGTCAAATGACTCCCTTGTGTTGTGTTGACACTGTTGGGGTGGTTTCGCGTGGCAGCTCATTTGGGGGAGTAAACAGCAGCAGTAGTATCGTCGCCATGTAGTTCACTTTCTTAATTTACTACACAACTATTGTTCTTTTGTGCCTTTGTAGTGAAGGAATAATGCGCAGCAAGTGCTCGGATATTCACGATGATGTCCGGCAAGGCCTGATATGAAGACAACTTTGCTCGCATTGACAACGGCGAGTGAAAACCCAGACAAAACAATACCACGCAATTAATTACTGCGCATTGTTTGACTGTCTGCATCGGCTGCATCTTGTCTTCTGCTGCCTACTGTCTGCTTGCGACTGTTCAGCTATCTCTCCATGTAAGACAACACTGCGTCCCGCATGAGCCATCTTCACGACACGTTCGTCGTCTCCACGTCATGTAGACGGCCGACTTACATAGCGTTCAGCCGACTGTTCAAGTGCCTTCCCCGCGACACGTTAGTCGTCTCTACGACACATTAACGGCTGGCGTACTGTGCGTCCATCAGACCGTTCAACTGTCTTCCCCATGTGCGACATCAAACCGTCCGCGTCAGCCGTCGTCATGAAAAGTCGCCTTCTCCACGATCTATTGACATCCGGCCTACTATCGTCCAACCGCAACAATATCGACATCACTGCGGTCGAACATATTCAGCTGGCGGTGAGATCATGCGACCGACGGCCACATTAGTTATCGTTCTACTCAACCCAGCAGAATGACGCGAAGGGTATTGTTGACTTTGTGCGTCGTAAGGCACGCTACTGTGACTATTTTTTTCCGGAACATTGTATTATAAGTGTGAAATACGCCTTTCTGCTTGTGACGAATTTATTAACACTGATGTCTGTGGTACGGTCTTGCAAGGGAATAGCCTCATCGGTGAACGTAAAGGAAAACGTAGGTTTTTTGGTTATTTGGTTTGAGGGTATTGACAACTTGATCTAGAGTTATAGTTTCTTTATTTCATTTTTACCATTTCACTTAGGCTTTGATTAATTGTAAACATATTCATGTGTATTACTTTTTTGTGTTGTTTTTCATTTGTGGAAATTTCTTACACTCATATGTTGAGCTTAATCTCAGTACGGCCTACCCATAGTTTTGCGCGAACCTCCACGTATAACTAGATATAACCGCCTTGTAAGCAAACCAGTCATGGTCCTCTTGGAAATACAATGGATTCATGACTGGAACAGACATTACAAAAAACTGTAGTGATGAATGGTAGGCAGGGGGGAGAATGTCACATTAGAGTGAAAAAAAACTTTTACAGTTCTAATAAATCAATATTGATGCCGAATGGTAATGGCTTTTGTTTTGGTAACCTGCTTGATTGTTTTGATATTGTTATTTATCCTTTTCCAGTGCATCCCTCTTGTCAACTGATATATTTATTTTGATAAGCACGCTGTAGTCAAGAAGAATACGTCATTGATATATGAGTACAACCATCTGGTAAAATGGATATCGCTCTAACGGAGACACATATAATTGGTCTGTAATTTTCCGCAGCAGAATACCAAAGTGTGTGTGTGTGTGTGTTTGTGTGTGCGCGCGCGCGTGCGAGCGTGCGTGCGTGCGTGCGTGCATGTGATGAGTGTGTGATGTGTCATTGAAGCACTTCTATGTAACTTGTGTGTTTCTGCGTCTTGCACATCTCTCTTCTTTTACTATATTAGGACAGTTAGCCATGTTCGCCACTCCTCTGGTACTTTACCTTTCCTCATACATGTATTCAGCAGCCTCTTTGTCCAGCTGATTCCACTCTCCCCCGCTGCCATTACCATCTCCACATGCATAACATCGATACCAGGTGCTCTTCCTACTTCATCCCTTTCATCCCGGTTTGCATCTCTGTAACCGTAATATCAGTTAGCTACTCTTTCCCCTCTACATCTAACGGTAATTCCAGATCGTTGTAATTTCCTTCCTGGTTCAGTAGCTCCTTGAAGTAGCTTTCCCAGACGTTCGGCACTACCTCTTGTTTTATACCTTATTTGATCATTTTACCTGTAAGATTCTGCTCAGGTATTTGTTGATGAAGGTATCGTTACGTGCACCAGCAAACCGTTCTACCAGGCCCCACGTTGATAGTCCGGCACTCTCGATAGAAGTTATTGCCCATTGCAGTTAACCCCACACATAAAAAAATCTGACCACTCATTGGAGAACTGCTGAACAAAGCAGTCACCAGTCGTTTTGCGTCAATTCTTTGAAGTCCATAACATGACATCATCGGCAACCCTCGCGCATTTCTCGCGGTTTTCGCGGATCAACGTACTGTAGCGTTTCTAATGGCTGGGTGGCTCCCTGCGTTTCTACATACTCGCCGCTTACTCCATTTTCCAGCATTCCTACAATTTCACTGTTTTCTTCATTTCCCGCCCTTTTACAATATCGCCGTTTTCTCCATTTTCCCGCGTTTCTACAAACTCGCCGTCTTATCGATTCCCGTGTTTGTACATGTGATGTGATGACGTGAATGTGATGACGTGAATGTGATCATGTGATTTTGAATGTCATAGATAAACGTAAAAGCATTTGTACATAATAATAATATAATATATAAAACAGCTTAGCTTGAATAAACATATCATATACGTACGGTGTTTTGTGGTGGTTATATAGTAGTTATCGATGGATCGTGCTTGACCAATACTCTAATAAGACGCTTGACCATGTCTCGAGACGCTTGACTAACGTCCTAAGACGTGTGACCAATACTCTTAAGACGCTCGAGACTTGAAGAAAGAACTTGTCAATATACTACTGAAGTATTTTGTATATTATAATTATTATGTACAAATGTTTTTACGTTTATCTATGACATTCACATTCACGTCATCACATTCACGTCATTATATCGTCATCCTGTCAAATATGCATCCACAGTCATGAGAGTTTATACTCATACAACTCCTTCCTTGATTAATTTAACCCATCGTGATTCAGGTGACTAACAAATCGAATAACTTGTGAAAGTATCAATACCCTGATATCAAATCATGAAACTACCTAGGTATCTTTGTCGCTTTTCTCCGAATTTCCACTTGGCCTAGTTTAAAATACATTAATGTTTTGTCGTCATATAGGCGGAGGGCAATGACTTCATTTCCGAGGCTAGTAGTGAGGCAAAGTACAAAACACCATCGCGATGTCTGTCAACAAGGTGGCGCTCTCGTCGTCCTCCGTCATCTTGCTCTGGTCTTCCATTGATGACTGGCTAAAGCCGCGAATGTCTGATGGAAGCATTGACCTTTGGAGCACATAAAACACGTCAATACCCATTGAATGTACTACTTACATGTTGACGAACACGGGAAGAAGACTTATTGAATACACGCGTTTTATTTGTACGGCTGATGATGCCAGAATTACCCGGTTTAATACGATGGTGGATTTCGTTACTAACCTTATTCTAATTTATCTTGAATATATATGCTATACCTCCTAGACGCTTTGCATCTCGGGCGACACACTTTCAGGGTTTCTTGTACGACCCCAGAGCCAGCTCGTCTCAGTGTTATTTGTTTCGAAATTCACATCGGTATTACGTTTTCTACGAACAATTGAATTACCCAATGCAATTATTACGTGCAAATTATCCGCAACGCTGTGAAAACAATTACGTTCAATTGTTGACAACGTCATGCGTCTTTTCTTCGATTGTCCAAAGTTACGTAATACAAGAGCAAGGCGTCAATAGACGTTACTATAGCTGCCAGCATTAGTTTGCAATTTCGAGAAATATTGACGGGCAGCATTAAGTACCAAGGCATAGATGGATATTTCAATATTACGTATCCTAAAAAAATTAATGTTAATTAAAATTAATACGAAATACCTAGTTATCAGTCCGGGGGATGGTTTTTCCGTATACTTAATATCAGCACACTAAAGATATTAATGTAATTATCCAAATATAAAAGAAACCACAACATACCTACCAAAAACAATAGTATAATTTTGACGTTTACAAACAATCAATTTATAGCAGCTTCATATTATTTACCATCGTCATATGGATTAAAATTTAAATAAATTCGTCAGTAAATGTAGACAAACTAACTACTCAGTTACTTATATAAATATGAAAATAGCAGATTTGTTTCATGTTCTTATTAAGATCGTAGTTTAGATCTGTCTACTCCACAGACTATGGTCTACTGAAGTCGCTGCTGCTCCTTGAAACTTGCACCTGTATACACCATCACAGTGGGTTAGTATGACGTCACCAAACCACTGGTCAACATTTCATGGCTGTCATGTCCTATTCAAATGTTGTTAATTCGCAAATGCATCATCACATAAACCTCTTATACAAAATTTATTTCAAAATCTAGTAGAATGAAACAATGAAATTTATCATTAACTTTAACAAAGGAAAGAAGAAGTGTAATTAATACTTGTACAAATAAAACTACATAGTTACTTACTTATGTCATCCACTTAATGTGGTGACATTATGATTTCTTTCCAGAGGTTTCGGTTCTTCATTGCCGCTATTAGATTTGTCCCGCTGAGGTTCGTGTCTTTTTTAGTATGTTTTGTAGAGTAGTTGTTGGTCGACCTTCGGGCTTCCAGAGCAGAACTTTGTTGGCTGCTTCGTCATAGCGCATCACATGACCTGCCAGACGAAGATGCCGTTGTCTCACGATGGTGGTGATCCGTGGGAGGGAGCCATACAGTTCGTGGTTGGTCATGAGGTGGCGCCATGACACATTTAGAATTTTCTGCAGCAATCTTGTGTAGGTGCCATCCAGTGCATTTTTTTTACTGATTGCGTTAGTGACCACGAATCGCATCCATATATCACGATCGGTTCAACCACCGTCCTCAAAATCTTCGGTTTGGTGAGTCTGCAGATGGGCGCTCTCCAAACTCTGTCAAGGACGTGAACTGCTGCCCATGCGTGTTCGCTTCTGCACTGGATGTCATGCTGAGAGTTTGTATAGGATCCGAGATAGTGAAAAACCTCTACTTTCTCAATTTGACTCCCATCTGATGAGTGAACGCTATCATTAGCAGAGGGATAGATATGGATGTACTTTGCTTTGCTAGGGTTGAGAAATAGTCAAGTAGATTTGGAAGCACTTTCCACTTTATGAAGTAAAAGTTCTGCTTCTTGTATCATGTCAGCGAACAGAACGATGTCATCGGCATAATCCAAGTGAGAGAGATGTGAGGCAGGATGTCTGGAGCTTCTGCGTCTGGTTAGTGTTAGTCCTTCTCTGTCATCAATCGCAGTTCTTAATGCGTATTCCAAGAAACTACATAACACTGAATAATATACAGTATACCATAATTATTGTACGCATGTAACAAATTGTTTCCAAAAGATACTGTTCATATCCATTCATGGCAGGCCGAACGTGAATTAGTAACTTGATTTACGTTCAAAACCAATTAGAATTTTCAGTCAATTTAACGAAAACCAAGTCAATTAATTTATATTGAAAGTAACATAAACCCTAATACAAGTAATTGTTTCTACCATAACTAGTTACGTTACAAATACATAACTGTTCACTATTTTAGCTCTCTAATTTGTTTCCCTCCCTCCCTCCCTCCCTTTCTGTATGTGCTCTACAAATGTTGCGTTTAATATAAAAACTGTGGAGAATATTTTTTTGTAGAACTCTTTCTGTTTAAATTGTTTTAGGCTACTTTCTCTTTTTTCTCTTTTAATTTTTTTACGATCCGTAAGTCTACGCTCGATACGCACAAATATCGCCTTCGCGGTTCTGATGGCACCGAGGCGTGACTAATGCGCAAATCGCACACGCGCCATCTTTATCATGAAATCGGTTACGCCGTTTTGATGTGTAAAACTGATTAAAAGTGGCCAAAAACATAATATTTTTAAAGAATATATGAAATGTTTTACTGGAACATATGGGGAAAGGGTAATCGTTTACTTAACTGGCCTAAATTATTAGGGCTTTATGCCGACGGTTTTTACAGCATTTTTGTACCTGAATGCGTTCCTTACATAATTCCGCATATGTTCCAGTAAAAAAAGTTCATATATTCTTTAAACATATTGTGTTTTAGGCCACTTTTAAGCAGTTTTACACATCAAAACAGCGGAACTGATTGCAAGATAAACATGGCGCGTGTGCGATTTGCGCATTAGTCACGCCTCGGTGCCACCAGAACCGCGAAGGCGATGTTTGTGTGTATTGGGCGTACAATTACGCAACGTAAAAACATTAAGAGAACAAAATTGAGAAACTAGGCTCCAAAAATGTTTCAAACGAAGAAATTCTAGAAAAAAAATTAAAACATTCTCAACAGATTTTCTATTAAACGCAACATTTGTAGGGCATATAGTCACTTCTAACGTAATATTTCATATTTATTTAATTAAATATTTGATGTTGCAAATATTCTTTGTATGAAAATTAATATAATTAAATTTAAAAGAATGCATGGGTTAAATTATCTGTCGTTTGGTGAGCAAAGGTTATTGTTTTTGTAATTAAAACATACTGATGATATTGACTGTCATGTGCATCTTTAAAGGGACAATTCATTGTATGTCATTGTTAATATAATTAAATTTAAAAGAATGCAGAGGTTAAATTATCTGTCGTTTGGTGAACAAAGTTTTTTTTTAAATTATGCTGATATTGCATGTCTACATGGTTTCCTTCTGATGGGGAGGGGTATTGTTGGGAGGGGGGTATTCTGTGTTGTCTGTTTTCACAGAAATATCCTTCGGAGAAATCGTGATGTAGTACCGCCTTGCCAGTGATTAATGGGAAGAAGAAGATATAGCTCAGAAACAATTTTAATTGTTCATATTAAATAGCATTAATTACTTTCTCATAATACATGTGAATTAAAAGCATCCTTTCATTGCGCATACACAGGTTCAGCAAAATATATAACGTTAATTAACATATTAATAATTAATTAATCAACGTGCTACACTATTGTAACTGCTAGTGTGATTTTGACGTGTAATAAATAAAACACAACAGTTTACAGTTATTTAGCTTTCTTAGAGGGATGGAGTCGTCATAGAGTATTCAGTGTCCTTGCCACAATAATTACGTAAAAACATAAATGCATTATTATCATTATGGGACTACATAACTTTTCATTATCATTACAAACCATCATTGTCAGTTTCATTATCATTACCATCAATGGCCAGTTATATGTAAAGAACTCCATGAACCAACTATTGTAAAAGTTTCTTATATTTATTTGAAGGAAAATCGCTAAGTAGCAATGGTGTTTTAAAGGTGTCTGCTGGTGTAACTCATACTGCTGCTTGGCAGAAATAAGGTAAATTGCTGTAGGAAAACTTGTCCAAGCCTAAATAATAACACTATTTAGTAAGTATTTACATCATGTGGCTTTCTTCCGAGCACCGAAGGCCTCGGTCCGAGGCAGTTGCACAAAAGAAATTGTGTGGCATTTGCATGAACTGCCATGACGGGCGCATAACCGTCGAATACACATTGAATGCACAGGTTTGTGTATCCACTGGATGTGAGCTGTGAATGTGTTATCAGTCATTCGATCAAGAAATGTGTATTCAGACACATCCAGTGATACTACAAGTGCACATAGACACAGCGTATACGACAAAAGGAATACATATGTGGTTTGGTTACTCACCAGTTTAGAAGTATTCAAAAAACTAAATAAGTAATAAAATAAATAAATAAGTAAATTATTTAAATGAACATGTTAATGTAAAGAGATTATATTAAATTGTAAATTTATATCAATTGACTTAAATTTATATAAATTGACTTAATTAAATTAAAGTACTCCTTCAATCCCTCCTTAAAGTTGCCCATGCGCATGACATGCAATATCATCAGTATATTTTTTTATTACAAAAACATAACCTTTGTTCACCAAACGACAGATAATTAACCCATGCATTCTTTTCAATTTAGTTATGTTAACAATGACATGCAATGAGTTGTCCCTTTAAAGTCAACAGTATAATTTTTAATTACAAAAACAATAGTCTTCACCAAACGACAGATAATATGAATTCAATGAAATAAAATGTTATTATATTAACAATGAAATGCAATTAAATAAAAGATGAAATATTACGTTACAGGTGACTGTATGTGCTCTACAAATGTTGCGTTTAATATAAAAACTGGGGAGAATATTTAAAATTTTTGTAGATTTCTTTCGTTTGAAACTTTTTTTTAGCTTACTTTCTCTTTTTTTATCTTTTAATTTTTTTACAATGCATAATTGTACGCGCGATAGACACAAAGATCGCCTTCGCGGTTCTGATGGCACCGAGGCGTGACTAATACGCCAATCGCACACGCGCCATGTTTATCATGCAATTGGTTTCGCTGTTTTGATGTGTAAAACTTATTAAAAGTGGCCTAAAACATAATATTTTTAAAGAATATATGACATTTTTTGTGGAATATATGCGGAATGATGTAAGGAACGTATTCAGGTACAAAAATGCTGTAAAAACCGTCGGCATAAACCTCTAATAATTTAGGCCAGTTAAGTAAACGATTACCGGGGAAAGGTACAAGAATGCAGGAAAAATCATCTGACATAACTGCATTTGAGCATGCACATTCGTAAGTTTGCTGGTAGAACCTGTCGACAGTGTAACTGAGGACTTTTATATGATTTCAATAGGCGGAATGATTTTTGCGTAATCGTTTACTTAACTGGCCTAATTTATTAGAGGTTTATGCCGACGGTTTTTACAGCATTTTTGTACCTGAATGCGTTCATTACATCATTCCGCATATGTTCCACTACAAAAATTTCATATATTCTGTAAAAAATATTGTGTTTAAGGCCACTTTTAATCAGTTTTACACATCAAAACAGCGGAACCAATTGCATGATAAACATGGCGCGTGTGCGATTTGCGTATTAGTCACGCCTCGGTGCCATCAGAACCGCGAAGGCGATCTTTGTGTGTATCGCGCGTACTATTGCATAAAAAAGAGACAGTAAGCTCAAAAAAGTTTTCAAACGAAAGAATTCTACAAAAAATTAAAAATTCTCCCCAGTTTTGATATTAAATGCAACATTTAATATTTCGTCTTTTATTTAATTAAATATTTGATGTTGCTAATATTGTTTTTTTTATAAATTATTTGGTTGATATTAGATGTTATGCGCATGCGCAACTACAAGGGGACATCTCATTGCATTTCATTGTTAATATAATAAAATTTAATTTAATTTAATTCATATTATCTGTCGTTTGGTGAACAAAGACTATTGTTTTTGTAATTAAAAATTATACTGTTGATATTGCATGTCATGTACATGTGCAACTTTAAAGGGACAACTCATTGCATGTCATTGTTAACATAACTAAATTGAAAAGAATGCATGGGTTAATTATCTGTCATTTGGTGAACAAAGGTTATTGTTTTTGTAATAAAAAAAATATACTGATGATATTGTATGTCATGCGCAACTTTAAGGAGGGAGTGAAGGAGTACTTTAATTTAATTAAGTCAATTTATATAAATTTAAGTCAATTTATTTAAATTTACAATTTAATATAATCTCTTTACATTAACATGTTCATTTAAATAATTTACATATAATAATTAAATTATATGCATATTCATATTTTTGGGGTACAAAAACAATAATCTTTGTTCACCAAATGACAGATAATTTAACCCATGCATTCTTTTAAATTTAATTATATTAACAATGATATGCAATGAAATGTCCCCTTGTAGTTGCGCATGCGTATAACATCTAATATCGACCACATAATTTTCATACAAATAATATTTGCAACATCAAATATTTAATTAAATAAAATATGAAATATTACGTTAGAAGTGACTGTATGTGCTCTATAAATGTTGCGTTTAATATGAAAACTACGGAGAATGTTTTAATTTTTTTTAGAATTCCTTCGTTTGAAACATTTTTGGAGCCAATTTTCTAAATATTTTCTTTTCATTTTTTTACGTTGCGTAATTGTATGCCCAATACACACAAACATTGCTTCGTGGTTCTGATGTCACCGAGGCGTGACTAATGCACAAATCACACGCGCCATGTTTATTATGTGATCGGTTCCGCTATTCTGAGGTATAAAACTGATTAAAAGTGGCCTAAAACACAATATTTTTAAAGAATACATGAACCTTTTTTACTGGAATATATGCGGAATGATGTAAGGAACGCATTCAGGTACAAAAATGCTGGAAAAACCGACGGCATAAAGTCCTAATAATTTAGGCCAGTTAAGTAAACGATTACCTATTTTTGGCAATTTTTTCACCACAAGGCACGTGTGCATATTAATTCATGCAGACATTGGTAAACATTGACGGGCATGACATGTTCAGCCATTTTAAAAGAGATACAAATTTCTAATTTTGACTAAACTCGATTAACATGTCAATGAAATTATGATAACGGCAGGTAAGAAATTTCCGAATTTTTGATGGTAAAGTTTTCTTATAATCATGCAGAATGTTAACATGGCCACCAATGGGAAATGTAACGGTATCCTGAACCCTTTAGCACGAGCGGTAAACCGCTACGTGGATGATTGATTAGCGCTAGCAATAGGGAGTGAGAGCAATTGCTCTCCTAAAAATGATACCCTGCATCATTTGCCACGATTATCGGAGAATATAGGCTGGCACAAATGTTTAGATTTAATAATAGAATAGTGCCAAATAAGGTGCATATAGGGTGGCATTTTTCATCAAATAAGTACACGTATAGGGACGCTTATTCAGCACTCAAGAGTTTGATATGTTAATCGTTCGTATGGTATGTGGTGTCATTAATTTGGACACATGCAGTATGGTACCAACAGTCACATTCGTCACACTGTATGGTATGGTGGTGATCATGTCCTCATGGCTGCTGGTGCCACATGGATATTTTGGAGAGGGATCTGAGGTGGGACCAGGGTTTGGATGAAGGTCCCCTGGTTGTATTATAAGTCCACACAGATATAATAGAGATAGGGTATGGGGCTTAGTTGGCATCATCTTGTTTTTTTTTGTGGTTGAGAACATGGGGAATTGTGGCAGGTTTCTTGTCAGCATGGCTGAGAAAGTTGTTGTGGAATCCTCATTGTTGGTGGAAATTTGACAGAGGTACTTATGCATGTTTGCTGCAAGGAAGCATAGTGTTATGAGTGTGAATATGTGTGCAGGTGGGGCTGGGTTGTTTATTCCCCCACTTGTGTATATCATTGTAAATACTCTACCTAGCACTATATACATATCATTATGTGTGCGTATGTGCACATAGGTATCTTTTCCCTCTTTGTATGCTGTCACTTTTTATAAGAGCAGCAAGGGTTTTTGGTAAAGACTGTCTTCGACAGTAGCTAGCTACAGTAGAAAATATCACTAATGTTAAATCTTATCTGGTATCGTTTACTAATTGGTCATACACACCAGTTTAATCAGTAATATACCAGGCTGTGCACAATTTGTGGCAGACTTTGTCACTATTATTGTGTGCACAGCAGCAATCCTTGTTGGGTATGAATAAAATTGGATTGCCCGTTACCAACCTACCAAGTAGTTGGTGTATTTATACAAACAGAGAAAGGTCTGCATGAGCGTGTCCCCATTTAATTGTAAACACAAATACACCAGGAGTTGATGGGGTATTGAGCCACGAAAAACACACGAAATGTCCACACTGCCATGAAATGGCAACAAGGATCAAGTGATGATGAGGTGTTTTGGGGATATTGGACAAAACATACTATTGCTTTGCTCTCTTGTGCATATTACGGCACAGTAATTATCCACAATTCTACGGACTATTTGACTGTATTTATAAAAATTACCTGCATGCTTGTTACTGCACCATTCGCTATAGCCTACGCCCTAGGTTATAGACTAGTATATAACAATATTAATAATTTGTGTCGTTCGATAATCATAATATTTTCATTAAAAACAACTTTTCTAACAATTTGTTTGCACTGCAACGATGAAATAATTGTTAGTGATTTAGAATATGGATGTCTTATTCAAAAGTTTCTTCTGATTTTTTTGAAAATGGCATATTATATTACGTATACAATTCTTGACTACGTTACTACACTGTTTATGATGTTGATTATTTGGTGACTTAGTGTCACTTGTTTCCTTTTAAAAAAAATTAACAGTTATGTAATACAAGTTTTTTCATTTTGGAAATGAATGAAGTTTGGACGCACAACCATTTCCAATGTTCATGTCAACAAGGTACTATTAGTAACCTTTGCTATTTGTTGCTGTGCGATAATTCGTAATATTTTCATTAATTTGTTACACACTAATAAACAGTCATGAATGTGGGCATTATTGGCCTATTTGGGAGAAAAAGGTGATTAGGCAAAACAGCAATTTTTTATTGCTACATAAACTTCTGAAGTTTTAAGGTACAATTACAGATACAAGTTCCTGGTGTGTCCACAGTGGTCTTTGATACGTAGTGACTCGGCCACAGGCTGAGCATAACAAGTGATCCCTGCTTTGGGGTTCATGGTCCCTGCTTTAACCACACTTAACAAAAACCCTGTAAAGTGGTTTTGAATTTTCTTGCGAAAGTATGTATTTGCAGATGTTTGCTATAACTTACTAATAGCAATTCACAGAAATTTTACATTATGACACCTACCTGGATAAACACACAAAGTGGGGATAGGCAACAGCGATCCAATTTGTTTTACTAAAAGGAAACATGTCCGAAGTACATTTTACACAAAACCATTCATCTTCAATATGTGAATAATTGTCGAGTTCTACAACAGTTAAATTTGCACATTTCTGATGAATCCAAGTTTTACACACATTACAGAATATTGCATTTGAACGTACGTATTTTAAGCACACACTGCATGGGTAATCCATGACACTAGGTTAAAGATGTTCAAATGTGACTGCTATAAAACACAGTACAATTAATTTCGGTTGAGATCTCTCTGTCGTCTCTTGTTTTCCATGAGTGCAGTCTTCATGTCGTGCCAAACAAATTTGACTACGATGGGTTTGGCTGTTCCTTGTCGTCCCGGAAGTCGGTGGCTGACACTGATGTCATTCGGCGTTAGAGTAACGCTGATACGACAAATATCGGCGTCGCATTCCCACTTTGACTGCCAGGTAAGTAACTGTTTCTACGCTTACAGTTCTTTCTAACCTTTAAAAATTGGAGTTATTCATAAGGGTGCTATTAAAAAATCTTTTTGCACTGCTTGTGCAGGCCAAATTCGGCCCAGTGGTCGCTCCTAAGGTTAAGGTAGCTGGGATGACTATTCTATGCTTTATTCAAATTGAGTAGTTTCAGTAAAACATAGTTTTTCATTTATCTGGTCATGTTTCATGATTTTAAAAACTTTTTTGTAAATAAGAAAATACCCACAACATGCCAGCTGATATAATTTTGAGAAACCCCAAAACAAATATATGACATACATATAAGTATGAGTGTCACTGATGATCCCACGAGTATTTTGGTTGACATGAATAAATTACAGCTTCTACAGAACCAGGAAGGTCTTAGCAGAATTTTGAAAACAGCCAAAAGTTACGCCACAATTTTGAAACAGCCCCTCTACCATTCGTTCCTGAAACCTTTGTGATTTTGTTCATGAATACGTTCATTTCATATGCCACATTTCAGCATCATAAGTGTTCAGTAACGTTTCCTAGTTGTTAGTGATAAAAAAATGTCAATAGATATGCATATCATGCTTAAAATGTGAAATTTTTTACTACATGGTGTTTTACATATTGTAACATGACGGCCATTTATGATATTGACATATCCCCTTAATTTGCTGCCACAATGGCCCTTGAACCTGTATTTGTAATGTGGTCTACAATATGAGGTTATGCCAGTCATTTATTATATTGACATGTCCCCTTAATTTACCGACAATGGCCCTCGAACCTGTATTTGTAATGTGGTCTACCATATGAAGTTATGCCAGTCATCTGACAAACAGGTGACATGGCATGTTTATGATAATTTTGATTGGTCTGTTATCTGGTGGGTTCACCAAGTCTCATCTACTGGCCGTTTCTATTATGACTTCAAAGGCAGAATAAACTACATTAATGCTGTTATTTGCCAGATTAAAAATATGATTTAGCTAGGTAGATATAATACTTATGTGTACTATCTATCTATATATCAGCCGTATTGTACCGTGGTTGGGCAAAGGCCTCAGCATGTTGTTTCCAAGTTTGTATATCTTGTGCTGTTCTCTGCTCATTCCAATGCTCATTCCAATACTCATCCAAATCGTCTCTCCATCGTTTTGCTGGTCTTCCTCATAATCTCTTCTTTCCGTATGGTTTCCAGGTGGTAATGCGCTTTGTCCATTTGTCATCTTTGAGTCGGCTGATGTGTCCTGCCCAAGACCACTTGGAAATATTCGTTTATGAATCAGCAAATATGTTGGTACCAGACTGTGACATTCTTATTGAAAAAAGTTAAGTTACCTTTCAGAGTCGCTCTCATCTATGTATGTTTGACTGAGCAATTACAGATATAGCGGCTACAACCTTCCTGTGGTCTTCCTGGAATTGCGGTCACATGCCAATAGAGAACAGTTAAGTGACCATGAGGGTCACAAGAGCTCCATGGAGCATACGTAAAGACTCTGAAAGTTATCTTAACTTCTTTCTACTAGTCAACATGATGCCTTAGCAGAAGGAATGTTTGGTATTGACATAATATAATTATACGAATTCCTTGTGCCAGGTTCCACCCAGTACACCTGTGGCATCCCCTTCTTCTGGAATGGGACAGCAGTTCTACGAGCCAATGGAAGACAGTACTCTCCCAGGGATAGGAAGGGGGAAGAAGAGGGAGAAGAAGCAGGAGAACGAGCAGATCCGTGGAAAACTAGGTATTTGTTTCCCGTTGTTTGCTACACACACACACACCCTACTTCATGCTAGTCCTAGAAATGAGTATGTTGCCTGGATTGTAAACTTTACATATTTAAAGGCTGGTTTACGTGAGTGATTTGTACGGCCGGGCAACACTGTGTTGGATGACAATGCGCAGCTAATTATTGTGAGATCGAATAGGAAGAAGGGGAGGGGGAGTTATTTTATATGTTAAAGAATCTATTCAGGCTTATATACAATTAGAAAGGGAAGCAGATTGCGATGAAGCTGTTTGGTGCAAAATAGTTTCAGGAAATTCAAAATTAACTATTGGATTTGTTTACCAAAGTCCAAACATAAACGAAACAGATAACACAAAAATACAAAATGCTATAAAGGAAGTTAGTAAAGGGGAATGTATCATAATGGGAGATTTTAACCATGGACACATACAATGGAAATTTCTAGAGAGTACAGGAGGGAGGACCAACAATTTCTATTTTTCATTCAGGATAGCTTCCTTACTCAGCACGTGCTAGAACCAATCAGGGGAGAAAATGTATTAGATATAGTTTTATCATCACAAAAAGAATTAGTGGACAATATAAAAATACATGAACCATTGGGTGAGTGACTATAATTAAATACATTTTGACATCGATGTAAAATCAGAAAGTAAATATAAAAAACGTATAGGAGAAACTTGAAAAAAAATTGGCAGGTAATATAAAAAATTACAGCAAGAGTTTCTATGTTTATGTAAGGAGTAAACAGAAAGTTCAAGATAAGGTCGGACCACTGGAAAAGAACAGGGGAAACATAATTGTCACTAGAAGAAGGAATAGTTCCTTCAGAATGGAAAGAAGCAAACATTACGCCACTATTTAAGAAGGGATTGAGGGACAAGCCAGACAATTACAGACCAGTGAGTTTAGCTCGTAAAACATAATTTAATAAATACATCTCAACATGGGTTCCTAAAAGCAAGGTCATGTCTAACTAATCTCTTGTTTTTTTTTAAATTACAAAGTGGGTAGATGATGGGTCACCGTTGGATGTTGTCTACTTAGATTTTCAGAAAGCTTTCGATAAAGTGCCATACCAAAGATTGTTACTTAAACTAAAAGCCCATGGCATGGTACTGAATAGAAAAGTGGCTTACACACAGAAGACAGAGAGAAATAGTAGATGGTCAGATTTCAAACTGGAAATCTGTTTTGAGTGGGGTACCACAGGGATCAGTATTAGGCTGAAATTAGAAAATCTAAAAGAACCTTTGAACAAAAATTAGCAGGTAATATTAAAAATGACAGCAAGAGTTTCTATGCTTATGTAAATAGTAAACAGAAAGTTCGAGATAAGGTCAGACCACTGGAAAACAACAGGGGAAACATAATTTCAGACAGGTTTCAAACGGCAGAGGTCCTGAATGAGTATTTCAGCTAAGTTTTTACCACAGAAGATATTAGCTCACTTCCAGTTTCATTTACTAAATTTGAGGGTAATGCATCAGAACATTTAGGGCAGTTATTTGTAACTTCTGAAATTATAGCAAAAAAATTAAGAAGATGAAAGATAATAAATCACCTGGAGTTGATGGGATACCACCAAAACTGCTTAAGGAAATCGTTGAGCAAATTAGTGCACCACTTGCAAAAATGTTTAACTTGTCACTAGAAGAAGGAATAGTTCCTGCAGAATGGAAAGAGGCAAACATTACACCGCTATTTAAGAAGGATTCAAGGAACAAGCCAGAGAATTACAGACCAGTGAGTTTAACATCAGTTTAACAAGATTTAACAAGATTTGCCATCCAAGCCAAAGGCCCAGATGGCAAGTGGACAAGGAAGCCATTGGCTTATCGAGAGTCCAACAATGTTCATCTACTTATAACCCGCCCTCCTGAGATATGTGTCAACCTTGTTTTTAAACATATTCACGCTGCTAGCAGTTACACAATCTGTAGACAGTTTGTTCCATTCATTTATTGTCCTCTGTGAGAACGAGTGCTTCCTGATGTCCAATCTACATTGATCCTTTACTAATTTTACCTCATGTCCTCTAGTTCTGCTATCCTTCTTGAGTGAAAAAAACATATTTCTATATTATTTTCATACCCATTCAATATCTTAAAAACTTAAATCTGATCTCCTCTTAACCTCCTTGTCTCTAGAGTTCTTTCAGGCATTCTTCATAACTAAGGTCTCTCAGTTCTGGAATCATTTTAGTTGCTCTCCTTTGTATGCGTTCAAACGTATCTATATCCTTCTTACGATATGGTCTCCATGCTTGTATACAGTATTCGAAATGAGGTCTAACTACTGCTTTATAAAGAGGTATAATTAACTTTCTTCCCTTGTATGTTATGTTTCTTCTAATCAATCCAAGAATTTGATTACCCTTTGAAGCTGCAATACCACACTGCTCTGAAACGTTCATATCAGCGCATATCAGCGCTTATTGTAGTTCCCATGTCCTGTATGTAGGCATTTACATTTCCCAAAATTGAACAACATCTGCCATTTCTCAGACCATTTCACTAATATGTCTAGATCGTTTTGTAAATGCTGTTTATCACCATCAGTATTAACCTTTCTAAACAGTTTTGTGTCATCTGCAAGTTTCAGTACGTTACTTGTTATACTGTCGTCCATGTCATTGATATATATTAAGAATAATATAGGTCCTAATACTGATCCTTGAGGTACCCCACTCAAAACCGATTTCCAATTTGAAACGTCTCCATCCACTACAACTCGTTGTCTTCTATCAGTCAGCCATTGTTCTATCCAGTCAGTTATGCTATCTCCAATTCCATGGGCTTTTAATTTAAGTAGTAGTCTTTGATGTGGCACTTTGTCAAAAGCTTTCTGAAAATCTAAGTAGATAATATCTACTGGCGATCCCACGTCTATCCACTTAGTGATTTCTTCCAAAAAACATAACATATTTGTTAAGCATGACCTCACTTTAAGGAATCCATGTTGAGATGAATTTAATAATTTATGCTTAACGAGGAAGTCCACCATATGGTCTTTAATTAACCTTTCTACTAATTTACAAATCACTGACGTTAAACTCACTGGTCTGTAATTTTCTGACTTATTTCTCGAACCCTTTTTAACTAATGGTATGATGTTTGCTTCTTTCCATTCAAATGGAACTACTCCCTCTTTTAATGACAAGTTGAATACTCTAGCAAGTGGTATACTGATTTGTTCTACTGTTTCCATTAGTAATTTTGGAGGAATCCCATCCACTCCCGGTGATTTATTATCCTTCATTGCCTTTATTTTCTTAGCTGCCATTTCTGGAGTAACAACTAATGGTCCTAAATAGTCAGATTTAGCCTCCTCAAATTTAGCATCAGCAACTGGTAATGAACTAATATCTTCTTTGGTAAACATTGAACTGAAGTAACCATTTAGGTCTTCCACCATTAAAAACCCCTGTGATATTATATTTCCAGCACTGTCTTCTAGAGGTCCAACCTTGTCTTGTAGGTTTTGTTTACTCCTGACATATGCATAAAAACTCTTGCTGTCAGTTTTTATGTTACATGCTAGTTTTTGCTCATAGCTTCTTTTAGATTGTCTGATTTCAGTTGTAGCTGCGTTAAGTGCCACTTTGTAACTTGCATAGTCTTCTTCCTTTCCGATATGCCTATAAACCCTCCACATAGTTTGTTTTAACACTATTTTCTAATAGCCTCTTTTGACAAGTGTTTCTTTCTACACCGTTTTCCTTGTTTTTGGAAGGGAAAAAAATGATCGATGATGTTCTCAATTTCATATTTTAGAATATTCCAACATTCAGTTCTTTTTGTGATGACAAAACTATATCTAATACATTTTCTCCCCTGGTTGGTTCTAGCACGTGCTGAGTAAGAAAGCTATCCTGGATTAAAAATAGAAATTGTTGGTCCTCACTCCCTGTGCTCTCTAGAGAATTCCATTGTATGTGTCCATGGTTAAAATCTCCCATTATGATACATTCCCCTTTACTAACTTTCTTTATAGCGTTTTTCTATTTTTGTGTTGTCCTCTTCGTTTATGTTTGGACTTCGGTAAACTAATCCAATAGTTAATTTTCAATTTCCTGAAACAATTTTGCACCAAACAGCTTCATCACAATCTGCTTCCCTTTCTAGTTTTATTTCATAAGCCTGAATAGATTCTTTAACATATAAAATAACTCCCCCTCCCCTTCTTCCTATTCGATCTTTCCTAAACATTACGTATCCTGTCAGTCCTAATTCAGCATCTGTTATGTCTATGTTGGCCCATGATTAAGTTATACCAATTATGTGAGGGTCAGTATCTTCTGCCATAATGTTTAATTCGTTTTTCTTATTTACTCCTTGCATTTAAACATACGCATCTATAACCTGTTTCAGCGATGTTTGTTGGACAATTTGATATTGGTTTTTCTGTGGCTTCTTGTTCTGCTTGAGACACATCTAGGTAACCCGCCTGCACTTCTAGTTTAAACAATGTTTACTACCAAAAATATTTGTCATTGTACCCATGCCACTATCTGCTGCTGCTGAAAGTTCGTCCGCGAATACATAGATGAAGGGTAAAGGGGCAGCAGTTTTTTTAAATTAATCGAAACATTAATTAGAGACCACATTGTGGAATTCCTTGTAAAACATAAATTAATAAATACATCTCAACATGGGTTCCTAAAAGCAAAGTCATGTCTAACTAATCTCTTATGTTTTTTGGAAGAAATTACAAAGTGGGTAGATGACGGGTCACCAGTGGATGTTGTCTACTTAGATTTTCAGAAAGCTTTCTATAAAGTGCTACATCTGTAATATTCTGTATTACGCTGTCAACACATCCATCCTGTCCATGCCCGAGTGTCCTCCTCTAATAGTCGTCCCGGTAATATTTATTGAAACCTTACTATAGGTGGCAGCACCTGACGGTCACGATATTACATCCACCCCTTAATTAGAATTAAACTTCAACTAAAATATAATGGCGCTCTAAGCTAATATGACGCTCTAAGCTAATATGGCACTCTAAGCTAAGAGTCCAAACTTAAACAAGTTTATAGTCGCGTTCGTTGACTTCATCGCGGCTACATCTGCTCGACCAGGCGACCAGGAGGCTTCGAGACACGTGACGATCTTCTCGGACCGGCCGTCTCGACAGGTCGCTGCTGAGTCGGCTCGTCGTTGAGCGGTACGACTGGAGCCGTGTCGGGAGCCGCCGTCTCCATCTCGCTGTCGGTGTCTTCTTCGACAGGCGGAAGATCTCTCTTTGATGCGTACGGCAGGTGGCGAAACATGGACACGTTGCGCGTCACTTTCGACCCGCACAAACGCCTCGCTGTGAGCATAGAGGCCTTGCGCTCGACCACCACTAGCGGACGTGGGTCGAACGGAGTGGAGAGCTTGTTGGTTCTCCGCTGCCTCACGAGGACAATGTCCCCTTTGCCGATCGTCGACTCGACTCGTACTCTCTTCTCGGCCTGTGCCTTCATGCGCAGCTTTGCGACTGCGTCGTTCTGCCGCACGATCTTCTCCTCGGCAGAGTGATGTCGCTTGACTTCTGGCAGCTTGGTTCGAGGATCTCGTGCGAAGAGCAGACGGTGTGGCGTGAACGCTGTCGTCACATGAGGTGTACAGCGATAGGCTCTTAGAAACTGTCGCATCTCCTTCCTCCAAGCTTTGCCACTGATGTTTGCTGATTTCAGAGCTTTCATTAGCGGTTTGTTGAATGCTTCTGCTTGAGCATTTGCCTGTGGCCAAAGTGGCGTTATCTTGCGATGTCTGACGTTGTTCTCTTGCATGTACGACTGCCATACGTGGCCGCTGAATGGCGGACCGTTGTCGGACTTCACTACTTCGGGGTAGCCCAACAGGCTAAAGCCGCCGTCGACCACCGGGATCACTGTCTCTGCTGACGTGCTTCTCACCACCTCAACCACCGGGAAGCGTGAGAACTCATCGACCATCACGAGTAGGTACTCTCCCGTTGGAAGTGGACCGCAGAAGTCGATGCTAATCTCCAACCACGGACCTCTTGGTAACGCCGACATCGTCAGTGGCTGCGTGTCTCGACGTGTGCTGTTTGCTTGACATGGGATGCAGCTCCTCACCGCCTCTTCTACCGCCACGTCGACACCGGGGAACCACACCTTCGAGCGTAAAAGTGCCTTCGTCTTGGACATCCCCTGATGTCCGTCGTGTGCAAGCTCGACGACGCGTTTCTGTAGATTAGTGGGGATGACGATCTGGTAGTCTTTCATGACGAGATCGGAACTCTCGTTGACGGTTAAGACATCTTTCACTCTGTTGAAGCTGCAGAGAGAGTCGTAGTCGACGCCTAGACCACCATACTGCGTCACGTCATGCCACTTGTTCTTCTGGATCAAGTTGATTACAGCCTGCAGTGTTTCGTCTTTGGCTGTTTCTCGTTTCACCTCTTCAACAGACATTGCCATCGGTGTCGCGACCGATGCGAGGGCGTTCACGTAGTGTTCCGCCATCTGCTGTTCACGGCTCCGTTTGATGTTCAACCTGGCCGGGTGACGAGACATGTAGTCGGCAGGATTACTGGTACCTGGCCGATACTTGACGATCATGTTGTATGGTTGCAGACGTAGTCCCCATCGCTCGATCCGCAGAGGAGGTCTTGCCTTCTGCCAGATGGACTCCAATGGCTTGTGATCGCTGATGACCGTGAAGCGAGGTGCACCCTTGATGAATCGATTGAAGTGCTCACACGCCCAGACCACTGCTAGCGCCTCGCGTTCAGTCTGACTGTAGCGTGCCTCGACACCTGTCAGAGCTCTGCTGGCGTATGTGACAACACGTTCTTCTTGCACCAGCAGTGCCGCCAAGCCGACTGGACTTGCATCCACCACGATCTCTACGTCCTTCTTCATGTCGAAGTACGCGTTTGTTGCAGACTCCTCGAGACTGGCTTTCACCTTTGGAAGGATGCAGCCTCCTTCGCACCCCACCTCCACTCAGATGTTTGCTTCGTGAGATACCGCAATGGTTCGGTGATTGTTGCGAAGTTCTCGATGAATCTGGCACTGTATTGAGCCATGCCCAGGAATGAGCGAACTTCAGATGGATTCTGTGGCTCGTTGGCTGCGTGAAGGTCAGCTACCTTTTTCGGATCAGGCGAGACTCCCTCACTGGAGAATACGAGTCCAAAGAACTCGATTTTCTTCTTTGCAAACTCGCACTTCTCGAGATTAGCCGTCAGCCCAGCGTTCTGAAGTCTCTCGAGCACGCTCTTCAATGCTTCGTCGTGAGACGCCTTGTCGACTCCAAAGATTGCGATGTCATCGCTGATGTTGATGGCGCCTGAGACTCCTTGGATGACCGTCTGGATTTCATGTTGGAATACCTCGGCAGCTGCGTTTATTCCGAACGACAGCCTCTTGTACTGGTACAGTCCAACGTGCGTAGAGAATGTCGTGATGTAACGACTGGATGGGTGTAGGACCAGCTGATGATAGCCGGATCGCAGATCAATCTTACTGAAGATCGTTGCGCCGTTGAATTGTGTGATCAGCTCATCGAGGGTTGGCGTGACGTGTCGCGTGCGCAGAATGGCCTTGTTAGCCGCTCTCATGTCGACACACAGCCTGATTTCGTCCGGCTTCTTCGGCTTTGGTGGCGTGACGATTCTGGACACCCACTCCGTTGGACCCGACACCTTCTCTATTATATCTGCGGCTTCAAGCGTGTTGATTTCTTTCGCGACTTTCTGCTGTTGGTGGAACGGAACACGATTGTGCCGCACTGCGACAGGTGGCACTGACTTGTCAATGTGAAGTTTCACTTGCACACCCTTCAAACGACCAATGCCTGTCCACAGTTTCGGAAACTGATCGATTACCTTCTGGCCATAGTCATCGGAGCTGATGGCACGATTGACTCCGATTTGCAGAAGACCCAGCGACTCTGATGTGGCTTTGCCTAGCAGTGGAGTTGCTTCTCCCTCGACGATCAGGAACTCGCTGCGAGCTGTTCGCCCGTCATCTAGAGTGATGTCAGCCTTGACGGACTGTCGGACGTTAATTGGTGGTGAACTGTATGGATGAATCTTTCGACGACATTGGATTAGTCTGACACCCTGTTGCACCAGCTGTTCTTTGCAGGTTGAGTTTATGATGTCGCACGTCGATCCAGAATCGATTATCATCGTTGTCTTCACACCACCGATTGTCACCTCTACTGTCTCACCACGCGCAGTTGAGAACGTGTATTCATCTTCGTACTCCCCCTCAGAGCCACTCGCCGACTCACTGACGTGTCTGACAGCATGCTTCTGTGTACGACTCTCGTGACGTTGCGGTGCACGTGACTGTGCGTTATTGTTTCGGCAGACTTTGCTGAAATGCCCGATTCTTCCACACTTGAAACACTTTGCATTTGCAGTACATCGACAGGACTCAGCTGCGTGCCCACGTCGACCACACTTTGTACAGTTCTGTTGCTGAGATCTGTTGTCCGAGTGCACTGGTGGACGTCTCGTCTCCTTCTGCTGCATGTGTAGCTTGGGCCTGTTGCCCCTTCTCGGCTCCACAATCATGTAGGAACGTTCACCCCCTTCGGACATCTGTGCTGCTTGCCGCTCTGAGGCCTCCATTGCAGCTGCGAGGTCAAGGACGCGCTCTAGTTTCAAGTCTCTTTCTGCCAGCAACTTCGTCCGTAGACGCTTTGATTTGCAGTTGTCGATGACTTGATCTCGTATGAAGTCGTGAATCTGATCACCGAACTCGCACAGACTGGCCAGTTGACGCAATCGCGTTACGAATTGTCCTACGCTTTCACTGTCGCTTTGTACGGCCTTGCGGAACATATGACGGTTGTACGACGTGTTTTTGCGAGGCGTAAAATAATCTGTTACTTTAGCCTTAGCTGTTTCGTACGTTGTGCCGGTTTCTGACAGCGTATAGAAGATGTCTTGAACCCCTTCACCAGCGCAGTGTAGCAATAGCTGCCGTTTTTGGTTGTCATCTTGAACACCCGACGCGCCTACATACAATTCGAATGAACGAATCCAACGCTCCCAACGCTGACACAAACTGTTTGCGTCACCGTGTGCATCGAACGGTTGTACTGCACTTACGTTTAGTGACACTGCCATTGTTTGACCAGTGTTTTGTTCGTTTTTTTTTACTCGTCGCCAATGTAATATTCTGTATTACGCTGTCAACACATCCATCCTGTCCATGCCCGAGTGTCCTCCTCTAATAGTCGTCCCGGTAATATTTATTGAAACCTTACTATAGGTGGCAGCACCTGACGGTCACGATATTACAACATCAAAGATTGTTACTTAAACTAAACGCCCATAGCATAGGTAATGATGTAATCAACTGGATAGAAAAGTGGCTTACACACAGAAGACAGAGAGTAATAGTAGATGGTGAGATTTCAAACTGGAAATCTGTTTTGAGTGGGGTACCAAAGGGATCAGTATTAGGCCCTATACTGTTTTTAATATATATAAATGATTTGGAAGATGACGTATCTAGCAAAGTACTCAAATTTGCAGATGACACAAAAGTATTCAGAAAGGTTACTAATGATACAGATAAGTTTACAGGATGATCTAGAAAAATTAGTTAAATGGTCAGAAAAATGACAAATGGGAAATGTAAATGTATACACATACGACATGGAAACATGGACGAAGAATATAAAATGGCGGATGCTTTAATAGGTAGAACCACACAAGAAAAGGACTTAGGGGTAACATTTAGTGCTGACATAAAAGTTTCAGAGCAATGTGGGATTGATGCTTCGAAAGGAAATTAAATTCAAGGGCTAATTAGGAGAACTATCATGTATAAGGGGAAACAGCTAATTGTACCCCTGTACAAAGCAATAGTTAGACCACATTTGGAATATTGTATTCAAGCATGGAGGACGTATCATAAAAAGGACATAGACAAACTAGAAAGAATACAACGAAGAGCAACTAAAATGATTCCAGAATTGAGAGACCTTTGTTACGAAAGTCGCTTATTACAATGTGGTTTGACAACACTAGAGACCAAGGGACTAAGAGTAGACCAAATAGAAGTGTTTAAAATAGTGAACGGTTATGAGGATGTTGATAGGAATATGTTCTTCAAACTTAAAGAAGGCAGTAGAACCAGACGACACAAAGCAGCATTAGTTAAGGAGCAGTGTAGGTTGGACATGAGAAAGTACTCTTTCTCACAGAGGATGATAAATGAATGGAACAAACTGCCAAATGATTGTGTTAATGCTAGTAGTGTGAATATGTTTAAAAATAGAATTGACAGATATTTGATAAGGGCGGGCTACACATAGGTGAGAAAATTGTTGGACTCTCGATAAGCCAATGGCTTCTTTGTCCATTTGTCATCTGGAACTTATTGTTTGGGATGGCAATCTTGTTAAATACTATAGTTGCAGTACATAAATGTCAAGATTCTAGTTGACGTGTGACACCCGTGTGTAGGGTGGAGAGAGCGACACTTCCAGTGAGACGAGCAGTAAGAAGTGGAAGCTGGCCATTGACACACCTGACCAGTAAGTTCCATTTAGCGGGTGCGGTAGCATATTGGTTAAACCATCGGACTTTTTTTAAGAGAACCCGGGTTTGAATCCTCTTGCTGTTTCGAAACTTTTGCAATTTTTTTCATCCCACATTGCGATGAGCACCTGGCTATGGACAGGTGGATATGTGAACAAATAGTTTCATGCAGTAATTGCAGCATGGCTTAATTCTCCTCTAGTTCTATCTATCTTAAGTGAGAACAAAATATTTGTATCAATATTTTCTTATCTATTCAATATCTTATGAACTTCAGTTTGATCTCTTCTTAACCGCTTTTTCTCTAGGCTTGTTAAACCACATTCTTTTAGTCATTCTTTATAACAAATATCTCCCAGTTATGGAATCATTTTAGTTGCTCTCCTCTGTGTTCGTTCAAACGTATCTATGTCCTTCTCACAAAATGCTATAGATGTGTGAACTTAATTAAATCTTGTAACAGAGATTCTGGCGAGACAAAGTACGGCATTCTGAACATGGGCTGGACAACTCGTGCCAATGGCCACAGTGGATGCCCAGAGACGAGATGACCAGTTGAGTCACATTCTGCCCCCTTCTCATGTGCCTGCTTCAGGCAACCTTGACTAGCTTGAAGCTACAAGGTACTTCTTCATATTCACTGAAAACTCCATCCTCAACTGATTTAGCCTGTCGCCCATCTGGTTTGTTGATGTCCTAATTTGTAGTGTGAACTCATTCTCACAGAGGACAATAAACTAATGGAACAAAAAATTTATTATCTATAGACTGTAAATGATAGCAGCGTGAATATGTTTAAAAACAAAATTTACAAATATCTCAGAAGGGCGGGTTACACATAGATGAAAACTTGTTGGACTCTCGATAAGCCAATGGCTTCCTTGTCCACTTGACATCTGGGTGTTTTGCCTTGGATAGCAGTCTTGTTAAATCATGTTTCTATAAATTTTGTTGAGTGTGTGTTGAATTTGTCAATATGACATTTTAGTACCTGCTGATGGACTCACACACTCAAATTACCCCTACAAGCACAAGCACATAAGAACTAGCACAGAGGAATACAAAAACTCATTTTCTCGCTGGACCTTACTTGTTTGGAACATCCTGTAGGCACGGTTTGTTGAGGCTAAGGATGTATCCAAATTCAAGGAACTACTGGGTTATGCCCGATGCTTACAGAGTAGTTAACCAACCATTGATGCAATACCCAGTTGAGGTTTGCCAATTAAGAAACAGAATCTGGTGCTTGTTGCTGTAAATCTTAATGAGTCTGTTGAATGTTGCCCAGGCGGAAGATGACGCTACCTGAGCTGGCGACCCAGAAGACAGTGGACAGAGACAGACCTCGAAAACTGTTTGAGTGGGACGACATGGCCCTGCCAATGCTCCATGGCTGCAGCAAGGACAAACACGTGTAAATACTATAGACTGCTCAAGAAACAGATGCACCACCACGTCTCGGTGAATAGCGTCCGTAAGCAGCTGTCATTGTTCATAGTGCAGCATTGACTTCTGGAATCTTGGTGCAGCAGCGACTTGAAATTGGTGTAGAGGATTTACCCCAAAATAAGTGGAATATTGAATAGAATAAGTATTACTATTGCATATATATTATACATAAACATATTGTAGACATATATTAGAAAATAGTTTTTGTTAATTATTAATCATTTTTTTATTTTTTTGACTTCCGGTTTTTTTAATCGCTGATTTATATGAATTTAACACAATTAATTGTTTACAAGCATCAATATCAACAAAGTTTTGTGTGTTTTTTAATACAAATGCACAAAGTGCGCACACTTGTGTAGCTGTATTGACACCAGATAGCCTGATAGTCAAATATTTTATGACATTGTGTATACCAGATTTTTTTTAATCAGATAAATAAAAAAAATTAAATAAATAAAAAAATCCGATACAGATCTATGTAACTTGTGTGAATGTGTGAGACAGGATGAAGGACTCTGCACGCTGCCAATTTTCGTGGACTAATCCGTGTCTGATGGATTTGATAGATCAGGTGGTCCTCAATGCCAAGGTGCTCAACACTGGCCAGGAGAACTGCAACAGGATGGTGGCCGCCACCTTCCAGTCCACTATCCAGTTGTGGAGCGTCGTGGTCAGCCATGATGGCAGCCTCGTCAAACATTAGATAGGTCAGTCAGTGAGATAGGTGTGTCATGAGAAAAAGGCTCTGCAGAGAATCCTGTCATTGTCATAGGCACCAGGTTTCTAATTGGTGCATCATAGTCACACAACACCATGTCTGTAGAGGGGTGTTAAAATTTAGCAAATTTAGTACTGAAATGTTTTTTCTCATAAGCAATTTATACACTGTTTATGAAAATGTTGATCATATTCTTGGATTTATTAAACATAACTTTTTTTACCAATCTAACGGTGCTTTTCCTCTTTGTTCGCTGCTGTAAATGGGTTAGGGTCAGGTAAATGCCGAGCCACTCTTTCTGTTGTTTCTTTCCATACTTTTCTGTCGGCCGCCCCCTCCATCTTTCATCCTCCCACGATCTTCTCGTATCCCACCTCACGCAGTCCTTCGATCTTAGCTGTTCGCTTCCCCTTTTCTTGCACCCTTGATGTTTTTGCACCTCTCTCTTCCACTCGTAGGGGAATTGGTCTTTTTTCGGTGGCATCAATCAGCGACAAATTAGGGGAGGACTATCATTGTCAGACATAGTGATTGTTGTCTTGTGTGTGATGTTTCTGTTGCTGTCATTGTCAGACACAGTGATTGTTGTCTTGTGCGTGACATCTGCATTGCTGTCATTGTCAGAGTGGTTATTGTCTTATGTGTGACATTTGTCTTGCTGTCATTGTCAGACAGTGGTTATTGTCTTGTGTGTGACATTTGCGTTGCTGTCATTGTCAGAGAGTGGTTATTGTCTTGTGTGTGACATCTGTGTTGCTGTCATTGTCAGACACAATGGTTTCTTTGTGTGTGTGTGATGTCTGTGTTGCTGTCATTGTCAGACAGTGGTTGTGGTCTTGTGTGTGACATCTGTGTTGCTGTCATTGTTAGAGAATGGTTATTGTTTTATGTGTGACATCTGTGTTGCTGTCATTGTGAGAACACAGTGGTTGTTCTCTTGTGTGTGACATCTGTGTTGTTGTCATTATCAGACAGTAGTTATTGTCTTGTATGTGTCATCTGTGTTGCTGTCATTGTCAGACATAATGGTTGTTGTGTGTAACATCTGTGTTTCTGTCATTGTCAGACACAGTGTTTGTTGTCTTGTGTGTGACGTCTCTGTTGCTCTGCAGGAGAACTGGGAGTTCAAGTTGTGCGTCTCCCAGGACAACACTCATGTCACAGTTTTTATCTACAACCGTCACGGTTGTGTGGCCCCCTGGAGAATGTCTTCTATCCACCAGAGACAACAGCCTGCTTCCATATATTTACGTATGTACCACTCTCAGGATTAGGACAATGTTCATCTATTGTTCTAACTGCATTGATGTGACAATCTCTCGCCACTGTTGATGTGACATTGTCTCACATATATTGATGTGACATTGTCTCACATCTGTTGATGTGGCATTGTCTCAGCTCTGTTGATGTGACATTGTCTCACCTCTGTTGATGTAACAATGCCTCACCTGTATTGATGTGACATTGGCCTCACCTCTGTTGATGTGACATTGTCTCACCTCTGTTGATGTAACAATGTCTCACCTCTGTTGATGTGACATTGGCCTCACCTTTGTTGATGTGACATTGGCCTCACCTGTTTTGATTTAACAACGTCTCACCTCTGTTGATGTGACATTGGCCTCACCGTTGTTGATGTGACATTGGCCTAACCTCTGTTGATGTGGCATTGTCTAACATTGGTGGATGTGACTTGCAGGTTTCCTCCCTTGTCCACTCAACTGTGTCATTTTGGAGCCACATTCCAAGGAAGCTCTCGAAGTTCTCCCTCGAACTGCCAAAGCATCGTTCTTTGTTCTGGAAAACAGATTATCTTCAATGGTAAGAAAATAATTTTTAACTTAATTAACTGACAAAAAGCTGCTTGATAAGTCAAGTTATTTTGTAATTTCTGTAAAATATTACAATGACCAAGTAATTTCTGTAAAATATTACAATGACCAAACTACAACACTGACTGATATGTATTGCCTGTATAGATTATCGTCATTATTCCAGGTGTCACCATAAAAACTCAGTCACCAAATGTATACAACATGACTACATCAGTGGATGACACGGAGCCATTCGATGACACAACAACTGACATACCAGCACTAAAGACGTCACGACAGGACGGTGTCGGTATCCCCTGGGATAAACCACCCAAGGATGAGAACATCGACAGCATGTGTAAGTTCTTGCCTCATGCTGATTATTGCAGTCCAATCAGTCTTTGCACAGACATTACAGCTTACTTGAAGCGTAAAGTGATTGTTGTACTCACAGCCCAGTCAGTCTTTGCACAGACATTACAGCTTACTTGAAGTGTAAAGTGATTGTTGTACTCACAGCCCAGTCAGTCTTTGCACAGACATTACAGCTTACTTGAAGTGTAAAGTGATTGTTCTACTCACAGCCCAGTCAGTCTTTACACAGACATTACAGCTTACTTGAAGTGTAAATTGATGGTTGTACTCACGGCCCAGTCAGTCTTTACAGATACATTACAGCTTACTTGAAGTGTAAAGTGATTGTTGTACTCACAGCCCAGTCAGTCTTTACACATACATTACAGCTTACTTGAAGTGTAAAGTGATTGTTGTACTAACAGCCCAATCAATCTTTACACAGACATTACAGCTGATTCGAATTGTAAAATTATTCTTCCACTCACCAGTGAGTCTTTACATAGGCATTACAGCTGACTCAAAGTGTCAAGTAATTATTGCACTCACATACCAACGTTGCCCATGCGTCGGGTGGTACGACTCCGGTACATCGCTCGACACACATTTCACCAACACATGTTCACCAACACAACGAATGACCACAACTGGTACAACTCAACATAATCCACCGATCACGCAGAACCAGACAAACCAAATGACAACAAATGCAATTAATCAAAACAACACCCTTTACCGCAACACATGAATAAATATGTCCAAGATGGCGGACTTCCACTGTCGGTGCCATCCGGGTGAGTTCTTTTCATTTTATCGCTAAGCATTTCATTAGTAAGCTTACTTTTTCTTCACTGTTTGCAATCGGATCTAACTGTCAGAAAACCATGCTACAAAATGTATTCTAATTCAGATGTCCTTTTAGGAAATATTCGCCCCACCTAGTCCCGCATTCCACGCGAATGAATCTTGGGCTAACGCAAATTATCACCGCCATTCTCCTAATAGCAACAATCATTGGATCATGTCAACGCATATCTCGATCAAATCTCAAAATTAAACAAAAATGTTAAGCCCTAACTTTGAAACCCAAAATTAAATTCCCACCCAAAATCAAATTCAAATCAGACATTCTTACACATCTGTACCTCAGCAGACTGATCGCACTCTCAGGCGACATCCACCCAAACCCTGGCCCATATGGGCGCCCAATTTGTCCTTGTGGAAGTTGTCAACATGTCAGAAACCGAGACAAGGCTATCCTCTGCGAAGAATGTAATCAATGGCACCACATACATTGTATTGGTATATCCCATCATCCTACAACTCCTTGATTAATCAGAACACCTTGTGGAATTCCAAATATTACCACTTCTCCATCTAGAAATGAGCAATCCAATTCCACCAACACCCAGTCTGACAGCTGTATGCTTAATACCCCAACACTCCACACATTACAAAATGCAGGCTTAATTTTCGCCCCAAACCCCCAAAACACTTCAACCCCCGAACGTCACAAGAAAACCCAAGGAAACAGACTTAAAGGTATTTTGATAAACACTAACAGCGTTAAGAGCATAGAAAAAGCAACCCAACTAAAGGCAACTATTCAATATAATAACCCAGACATATTTCTAGTTGAAACTAAATTAGATGCAAACTATGCTACACACTCTTTCCTACCACCCAACTATGAGGCCATCAGAAAGGACAGGAATGTTCATGACGGCGGAGTCCTTATAGCCTTGTAGTTGAACCCTTCCAAAATTTAAACTCAAATTGTGAAATAATTTGGACAAAAATTCACTTTGCACAAAACAAATGCATATACTATGCATCTTATTATCGACCCCCAAATGACCACCTCCAATCCCTTGAAGCTCTCCATGACTCCCTAACTAAACTTTATAGATCACAAAAAAACTCCCCCTAATGTAGTCATAGCTGGAGATTTTAACCTCCCTGATATCAACTGGACAAATCACCAGACCACTAATAACAGCACTGCTAGCAAGCATAACAAACTACTAGAAATAACTAACGACTGGGCTATAAAACATGGTAAATGACCCCACATGTATCGCATCTGGCAACACTGTTGACCTTATACTCACCTCAAATCCCTCCATTATCATCAACACCCATACCACTCCTGGTATGAGCGATCACGAATCCGTGATCTTCAATGTCAACTTAAACACAGTTCGCAACAAGAAACCCCCCCCACAAAGTTTATAGTTACAAATCAGCAGACAGGGACAAACTCAAAGACGACATAGACAAACTAAATCTTTAGTACTTCGACATGGATCCCAACTCGTAGGACATAGACATAAACTGGACCTTTTTCCGCGAACGTCTGACTACCTTGATTAACAATAACATACCTAGACAACACACAAAAGCTAAACCCACGTCCCCTGGATAACACGTGAACTAATTAGAATGCAGAGAAGACGAAACAAAAGCCACAAAATGGCAAAGCAAACTGGATTAAACAGTGACTAGGAAAAATTTAAGGAACTCCGAAAGCAAGCTACTAAAGCATTAGCAAAATCTTACAAAGACTATGTTAACAACCACATTAGAGACAGCCTGAAGACTAATCCAAAATGATTCCCACACTTCGAGTAAATGACCAGCCAATAATAAATGACCGCGATAAAGCAAATGTCCTAAACAACCAATTTAGCTCTGTATTTACCCAAGAAAAGCACCCCATCCCCCAAATAGCCCCCTCTACTTACCCCAACATCCCACTTCTCGAAATTGGCATAGATGGCATAATAAAGCAGCTGGAAAATCAAAACCAGAATAAAGCTACAGGCCCAGATGAACTCCCAGCAAGAGTCCTTAAAGAAACTGCAAAGCAGATAGCTCCCATCATCACCCAAATTTTCCAACAATCATACAACACAGGTAAACTTCCTAACGACTGGCTACAAGCATTAGTAACTCCTTTACACATAAAGAGCCACAAATCTGACCCTGCTAACTACAGACCCATATCAGTAACCTGCATCCTCTGTAAAGTAATGGAACATATCATCCTAAGCAACATGTGAAAACACCTGCACAAGCATAACATCATTCTCCACTTCCAACACAGATTCCAGTCGGGACTGTCTTGTGAATCTCAACTCATTGAGACAGTCCACGACTGGATGACTGTTATGGACAACAAGACCCAATTTGACGCAATCCTGCTTGACTTTGCCAAAGTCTTCGACAAAGTGCCTCACCTACGTCTTCTATCAAAATTGACCTCCTACGGAATCACTGGAAACACTCAAAATTGGATCAAATCTTTCCTATCCAACCACAAACAGAGAGTCTCAGTTAACGGTGCCCTGTCGGACATCACAGATGTCACATCTGGTGTCCCACAGGGTTCAGTTCTAGGACCTGTCCTCTTCTTACTCTACATAAATGGCATAAATGGGAACATCAAATCTTCTATACGCCTTTTTGCAGATGATAGTATTATATATCGTAAAATCTCTTCCAAAAACGACCACAAAATTCTCCAAACTGACCTAAACCAACTCCAAACATGGTCAGACAAATGGCAAATGGAATTTAATGTATCTAAATGTGTCCACCTTCCAGTAACAAACAAAACTAAACCCATCCCACACAAGTACTCGCTTTATGGCCAGCCATTATCCACTGTATCCAGCCACTCATATCTCGGAGTAAAATTGGATTCCAAATTAACCTGGACAAATCACGTCACTGACATAACTTCAAAATCTTCGAAATTTTTGGGCTTGATTAAACGAACTCTTGGCCCATGTAAACCCGAAGTTAAACAAACAGCCTACAACATGCTAATCCGGCCAAAACTCGAGTACTCTTCACCCATATGGAATCCCCACACCTTTTCACAAGTTAAAAGCCTTCAAAGAGTGCAACACTGCTGCCATATTTGTTAAATTACAATTAAATCAGAAATGTTCCAATTAAATTAACCTCCCAAATTCTTCAATTAAATTAACAATTAACTTTAATTCAATTAACAATTCAATTATTTTTGGTACAAACAAAAAGGCTTATTCCAGGTAATGAAGCCACTACTGAATACAAATTAACAGAGACATGTACAGTTGTTTTCTCCAAGTCTTAGCTCAGAATATACAGACAATTTTCTCATATACAGAATAACCCATCTTGAAATTAACTGGACAAATCTTATAACATTCATATATCCAAACTCTCAATAAATCCTCTAAATATTGCAGTATATAATATTTGTAGTGTTTTATTTTCAGGTTCTAAGGCTGCAGTAATATTGGAGGAGGAAATGTTACACAAGAATGTGCTGCAAGATGTCAAGAAACTCACCAGACCATCATACTATCAGCCTGGACACTTTTCAGTCTTGTCAATCATTTTGCAACCAAACACACCAGCTTTGACAAAGCCTATATATGGTTACATTTTATGCTCTTCCAAAATGATATTTAATTAATTTATATTCGACAAACAATTTTTTACATTTCTTTTAGAAGTACAACATTCTTGTGAACATGTTAAAGGTGGATTAGACGTCTTTGAATTCAGATAACGGTTTTGTCACTTTCATTAGTAATTTTCTTGGATTTGCCTGGAATTTTACAATTGAGGAGACAACACATGATAGTAGTAGTAGTAGTAGTAGAAAGAGTGAGGAGAAATGTCCACCTGCTGGTGGAATTAAGATGAAAGTTGGCGGCTTCAAGGGCGGCCACTGTTACCACAAACCATCAGATGCCGCAATCCAACAGGAACCCAGTGGGGTTAGCAGTGGGGTTTGGTTGCCACGACTAAACCAGGATGACTTTGACAGAGTGGTGCAAATCACTCCTTCAGGATTGCTGGCTGTTGCCGATGCAGAGTGCCGGCCAGGCATAAGCAAAAGTCTACTTCCATGACTTGATAAATTCCCTGACCTAACATACATCTATCTTCAAGCAGAAATTGTTACCAAATAATCTGCTGTTGTTATTCAACAGTTTATGACGCAACACGTGAAACACAACAGAGTGAAAACTTAAGACAGGTATTTGTAAGAATGACTCTAAAAGCCCAATGTATATCTGTACAAGGTAAACAATTATGAAAGAAGCAAATTTCGACATGAGCAATTAAAAATGCGAGAACATGTACTGTCCATGTGAAATCATTTATTCAGGTAGTGGTCCCATGATGGTGTGACAGCTACTATGTTATGTAATATAATATTCTACATTCTTAGGGGTTTGATTCAGCATACTAACATACAAAACTATTATCCCACTGGAAAAACAATTAGATATCAATGAGAGCATATCAGGAAGCATGTAACTTGTTAAGTTCATTACCTTGTTGCACTAACCAACATTGTTTTGGCTATCAAAGAGGTACCTCTTGAAATGCCAAAGACATTAAAGGAGGCACAGTTGTAGACCATCCCGAAGACATGATGATGTTTCCGCTGCACATAGTCGGTCATAACAACAAACGAGTGCTAAAATAGGTGCTAAAATAGGTGCTACGCAACTGTCAAATAATTTAAGCGTAACGTCAGTTGGTACATTCAGTCTCCTGCCTTCTTGTATGAAGTACATAGCCTTTGATACTTTATCATGTAGTTTTTTGGCTTTCACAAATGAGCCATTCCAGTTAAAACGAATACCCAAATATATTCCTCAACTAGATCAAGATCCAAGTTGCCAAAGATAACTTACGCAACCTTGTCTTAGACCTGGCAAAGGCCACTATTTTTGTTTTACTGATACTAACCCTCGATCCATTACATTCACAGTATTTGTTTAGAAGGTTTAGATTCCACTGCATGTCACGTTCATTTTCAGCCATTATAAGAGTGTCATCTGCATATAAGAGAACAAAAAGATATAACATTTCATTAACACCACCGTTAGTGTTATTGTATAGTTTGTCTATATAATTTAGTGTATTCAACTTTTGTTTTGTGAAGAACTTCTCCATATCATTGGTGACAAATTCTCTCCTTGTCTCAATCCTACATGTGAGAAGAATTCCGACATATTCAATATTACAATTAAGGAGTTTTCCAGATGTACCATATGATATTAACTTTTTCCATAGTGTTGCTCTGTTGATCGAGTCAAATGCCTTGCTATAACCTACAAAGGTGCAGAACTTCTGCCTTGACATAAAAACAATTCAACAATACATTTGAGTGTGAATATTTGGTCAGTTGTAGAATATCCCGTCGTAAAGCCAGCCTGGGCTTCACTCATTATTTCATTTGAGTTTATAAAAATTGTCAATCTCTCATTTATAATTGAAGTAAATAATTTCCTCAAGCAGCTGAGTGTTATCCTTCTGTAGACATCTGGATCATTATTTTATGTCACCTTTTTATTACCTTTATTATGCAAATTACCCACACATTGGTATATGACCACTCAGTAATACAACATTAAAAATCAGGGTTAACATAGAAAGGTGATTTTCTAAAAACGCTTTAAGGTTCAGCCTACAGTTACACTTCCCATTGGTGGCCATGTTAATGTTTTGCATGATTATAAGAAAACGTGACCATCAAAATTTCTTAAAGTTTTTACCAGCTACTGTCATCATCCCACTGACATGCTGGTTGAGTTTTGTCAAAATTAATTTCTAACTCTTGTAATATGCCTGTATTTGCCATACCTGTCAATGTTTACCAATATTGGCACGAATTACATCGCACATGTGTCTAGTGGCTAAAAAAATCGCAAATAGCCTTCCGCCTATTAAAATCATCTAAAAATCCACCATTTTATTTCTCAACAGCATCCACCAGCAAACCTTGCAAAGTCCCTGCTCAAAGGCACTTATGTCAGGTTGTATGAATTTTTTAAAACTTCCTTTATCCAAACTTACTATGCTGTACATTCGTCTGTAACATACCAGAAAGTCTAACTGAGGCATGCTGTAACACACCAGGAAGTCTAACTGAGGCATGCTGTAACACACCAGGAAGTCTAACTGAGGCATGCTGTAACACACCAGGAAGTCTAACTGAGGCATGCTGTAACACACCAGGAAGTCTAACTGAGGCATGCTGTAACACACCAGGAAGTCTAACTGAGGCATGACCCCAAATAAGTAATTTCACTAAGCCTTTATCCAAACTTACTATGCCCTACATTCGTCTGTAACACACCAGGAAGTCTAACTGAGGCATGCTGTAACACCAGGAAGTCTAACTGAGGCATGCTGTAACACACCAGGAAGTCTAACTGAGGCATGACCCCAAATAAGTAATTTCATTAAGCCTTTATCCAAACTTACTATGCCCTACATTCGTCTGTAACACATCAGGAAGTCTAACTGAGGCATGCTGTAACACACCAGGAAATCTAACTGAGGCATGCTGTAACACACCAGGAAATCTAACTGAGGCATGCTGTAACACACCAGGAAGTCTAACTGAGGCATGGTGTAACACACCAGGAAGTCTAACTGAGGCATGGTGTAACACACTACAAAATCTAACTGAGGCATGCTGTAACACACCAGGAAGTCTAACTGTGGCATGCTGTAACACACCAGGGAGTCTTAACTGGCATGCTGTAACACACCAGGAAGCCTAACTGAGGCATGCTGTAACATACCAGGAAGTCTAACTGTGGCATGCTGTAACACACCAGGGAGTCTTAACTGGCATGCTGTAACACACCAGGAAGTCTAGCTGAGGCATGATCCCAAAAAATAATTTCATTAAGCCTTTAAGGATGTCATCTTCCCCGCCTTCCCATTTTTCTATTTGTGTACTGCTTTTTTTTTACCTCTATAGCAGTGATTGATAATTTTTTAATCTGGGCGTATTCATTAGTTACACAACTTGACTTTTGAGTTTCACTTACAGTATGATTATCTTCTACTAATTCAACTTTGTTAGTTTCTTCAATCGAATTTAATACGGAGAAATGTTCAAGAAAGTCTTCAATAGTTAGATACATTTCCTGTATTTACTTGCTTAGTATACTTATTTATTATCTGCCAGAAAGTTTTGGGGGTCATTAGATTCCTTCGACCTTAACTTGCATATACAGTCGCGCCTCGTTATAACGCGGTAGCCGGGGTCCACGACTTCGGACCGCGTTGTAAGCGAGGCGCGTTAGGTGTTCTCATATCTGCCACCAGGGAGCTACTAAACAACAACGACCGCCGCCCGCTGCACCAAGTCCATGAACCCTGTCGAAGCCCCGTGTGCTTGCAGCATTGTCTTATACAGCAATATGCAGTTTATGGAACTTATTAAATGCGTATACTAGCATCAACGTGTATTATTTTTAAATGTCACACCCTCTTGACTCTTGAACTGAATAAAACACATGTACGTAAACCGTTGCGGAATAGATCTACTACGATGATGTACGGGAATCGAAAATAATAACCTGGACCTGAGCAGCCGAAAACGTATATGATTTGACAAACATAGTATGCAAGTTGATAAAACACACCAAAAGACAATAGGTAGAATTAATAATTGTTTCACTTCATCTGTCAACCGATCTCGACCGAAGCATAAATTTATTACGCACCACTTAACATCGATTCATCATTTCATATGTGGATGACGAATTCGTATTTTCGCCACCGGTAGAGCCTTGGGTTAGGAATTTGGCATGTTGGTTTCGCGTCGCGAAAACGATTAAATTTACGATGTAATGGAAGCATTTAATTTCACCCAAGTGTTATGTTGGTACTGCATGTTACATGCATTTAAAACAGTTGATATGATTCTTACGCGAGGCATATTTGTGAATCTCGATTGCAATTTACAAACCGTCGAAGCGAAGCCAGCGACAGCGTCAGCGATTGATGTTGGCGGCAACGCAAAACAAACAACACGTTGATACTCGTTCATTGACATTGTTCACCTAGTTTCTTGAGAATTGTCAAAGCAATTCTAAGTAGGTTTAAGTGGGCCCATTTGACATTTTCCCCTGGCGGCAGAAATTCGGGGTCCACGACCGACCGCGTTATATCCGAATCCGCGTAATAACGGGGCGCGTTATAACGACGCGCGACTATATGTGCGTCTCTGCATTGCTCAAGATGAGCCAGTGGCGCCCCCTGGCGTAAATATTGTGAGGTTTCAATGCTCAGCGAATTCAATTCATGTGTCCAAAGTCAATTGAAATAATTAAATATTATTGAAAACGACCAATGAAGTATCACCAAAAATATACATAGAAGTAATGCGAGTTATGTGCAAAACTTGAAGCGTATTTGCATAATTTACAAGTTATTCAGATAAAGTATTGCCACTGCACTGGATAATTGATTCCCTGGGAAACGAAGGTCGTACCGTGAACTCGTAAACAAAGGACAGAGCAGGTGGTTGGCTCCAGGTGGCTGGTTAGTGAAAGTAAACCGTTAATTTCTCTGGGAATAATAATGGGTGTGTTATTAAACTGTCGATTGCAGAACTAAATTGGCACTTCTACATACGTACGTTGCGCTGATAATAGTGGCCAAGGCATCTCGTCATTTGTTGACATTTAATGTCGGCGATACTCTTACTGACACTGTCACTGATATTGCACAAATCTGAATCGGAAGATCCCGCTGCAGTTGTATGTGGGTGCATCGCAGAAGCCGATCACGGCTATTAACGTGACGTTTAAAACAATATGTCATCCATAGGCTATGACTATGCCAAAGCTATAGCTAAAACTGAAAGAGACACGTTATTCACTAGATGTGAACGGGGGTAAAGTTCCAGTTTAGCGTCACAGACACAGTAATGTCTAATGTTATTGGCAGTTGCAAGTAACTCGCTGCGTTGTACTGTAACGCAATCAAATTACAGGTGTATGGCTTCGTTGCAATATCCATATGGCAGTGGGGGTTTGTCATAATGTCGTGTGCCTGGGACAGCGTGGCTGTGTATTGCCGTGCGATGTTCACATAGCTTGTGTATTGTAAAGTCAGAAACTAGTTGTTCGTTCTCTAGCATTGCATTTGTATATAGTTTGCTACTTGTAATTGTAATACTTGGCTGCATGGATTGTTGCTGCAGTACAAAATTTACCTATTTTATTATTTATTGTATAAAATAAAAACATTAAATTACAGTAACTGTGGAGATCTGAAAACCTCTGAAAAACTTTCATGTATAACTTAACACCTGTCAAGGTACTGGAGCAGCGTGATTAACATATATACTGTTATTTTATTAATTCAGAAGAAGGAGGTGACATGAGTATGCCATCTTCAGCAAAAGAGGAAGAAACAGAAGAAGACGACGAAGAACCACAAGATCTCAGGAAAAACATGAAAACTGACTTGCGTCTACCAGCACAGCGCAAAGTTAGACATGCCATCAGTGGGCGTGGAATTACACTGGCGATGTTGATGAATGAAAACATCATTGAACCAGGATCTGCGGTCATGTCAATTGAGTATCTGGTATGCTATTGTTGTCTCTAGGTATTGAGAAGGGTGGAACGATGACACACAGGATTGTTGTGAGGACAGTGAACTTTAATGAAAATAGATATAGTGATGTATGTGGGCCAAATAAAGAACACCTGTCGGTATGTCCATCCACCTGTCCGTCTTTTGATAATGTATCTTTTCCTGTAATCCTTGTAGTCATGTCAAATGAACATTGATAAAATATATAGTTCATGTTTAGCACAAACATTTTCATGAAAGCACCTGAGAGACATACTTTGTAATGATGTTTAGTTCACGTTCTGTTGCTGCTCTGTACTAAATTTCAACTGTTGTTGTAGGGTCAGAAATTTACTGCAGACCTGTTATCTGATGGAAGGATAAAATGGCTGGAACGGAATAAAATGTTCAACTCTCCAAGTGCCTGGGCAATCCACTGTAAAAAGATGGTAAATCCTCTAAAGAAATCAGGATGTGGCTGGGCATCGGTAAGTGTGTAGGTGTACGTGCCCTCTCATGCATGCCAGCATGAGAGCAAGTTAAGTGAATTTTATGATATTCATGAGCAAATTTGTTTATGCATGTTGATAACATATAAACACTGCAAAAGGCTGCATTGTTATTCCAACTGATTGTCATGTTTTTTAAACACAATCTCCATCACATAATAGATATCTTTGGATGAAGCAGTTACTAAAAAGCTTACCCTTTAAACACATTCCTAAAGCAAATGTCTGTATCTAGAGCGATACAGTGACATCACATTTCGCTCCTTAGCTATTATCACAACTGAAAATTCAGTTTTCAAAATGTGAGCGATGAATAACTCGTAAATTATGGCTTTTGTCTAGAGCATCTGTTTTACAGCACTTATGTTGACAAGTGCGCTGTTTTATGGCATTGCGAAGGTCAAGGTTGTTCGCAAAATGTTTCCTATTAAATTTTTAGCAACTTCTTAGCTGTGTCTAACCAAAATATGTACACCCCTAACTTTCATATTGGTATGCTCAATGACACAACTTCGGTTAAGGTTGTTGGCACTCTCCTGGAGCTTTGTTAGTGAAAACTGTCAAAACTTCACTTGTCAGAATAACACGTCGCCGGTGTGTCACTGAAATAATGTCCTCTGTGGCATCTTCTTTTTTAAAATAAAAAAAATTTGGCTCTTCACCCAATGAGCAAATGTAGTTGAAAAGTGTTCGATGGATCGTATTATCAGCCACTTTTGGACAACTTTTCTATTTATTTTGCTCAGTTGTGCACACTGTGGAGCTTATGATGGAAATTTTGATCATTAGCTTATGATGGATTTTATGAATTTAGTGAAACAACACCTGTACAGTAAGCGCTCTGAAAACTCTGTATTATGATGGGTTTTCCTTACGAACTCATTGTCTTAGTGAAATTGTCCTCAGGTTACTTAGTGGAAAAAATCAGGTTGATGTCTCTGTTGTTGCAGGTGCGATACAAGGGGCGCAAGTTGGACTCTTACAAGTCTGTGTGGTTCAAGAAGCACAACCCAACCCCTCTCACATTACAGGTGTGTCTTCTTAAAACTGAATAAGTACCAAAAACTTGAAAACAGTGATCATTAGATTGGGTAACTTACAAAGTGGTGAATAGCTGTGTGTTATGGCATATAACTTTTATCCTTTTTTACAGAATATTGACAAGAGCCAGTCAGAAATAATTAAATGATTTGTCCAATAATTTCATCAAAACTTAATAATGTATTTGCGCAAACAAGCTAGTATGTCATAGTGGATAGTAGATAGGTTTGATTGTTTACAAAATGATTCTAAAACGAGATATGCGAAATAATTGAGGAAGGACATTTAAGGCATGTTACCATTTATTGAATTCTGGTATGGTAGATTTGTATTTAGGCTGTAAAAATTCTACCAAGTGGTAACATGCGTTTTTATAATTGTTATAATTTCAGGGGAACGCTGGAAATGCTACTCACATTTACAGAGAGACTGAGTCGTCAGAGAAGGAGATGACAAAGGTGTAGGTTTACCATTAAGTTTCCATTGCTAGTTTATATAATTACAACAGAAATAATTACTAATCTTTTAGCAGTAACATTGCCTACCTTATAATACCTTTGATAGAAAGTAATTTGTTAAATGTGACAATTCAAATTTAATTCCTTTGTGGTATGTAGGTGGAAATGGTGATTTTTAAAACGGAAACAAAAGTTTTGGGCCTGTCCGGAAACCATTTGCAAATACAATTAAGAATATCACGCCAGTGATTTACTAGGAAAACCTTGTTTAACACACAGCATCTTAATTCCATTGGTTGCACTATACTGTTAAATTACCCTATGCCATGAGTGTCAAAATCTTACAAAATTCACTCGCCAAAGAAAATAAATTTGTATACACCTATTCCTATACTTGCCAATAGAATATGGCCATTCTGTTTGCATCCACACTCCACTTATGTAACATATTTTGGCCTTTGTTTACTAAACTAGTCATCTTTCTAACAAAATGCCATGTTTGTGTGAGACTGCATTGGTTCTGTGTATACTGACTTCACATGCTAGTTAACATGTCAGTCATTTGGAAAAAGTATCGGAATCTCCCACTTTTAGACACATTATGAGTAAACCACTGGCATGATTTTCTTGATTTTATTTGCACATGAGTAGTTTTTATAATCTCTTTTAGGTGCATAACCCCAAAATCATGACTTTTGTTTCACTTTAACATGTTTTATTGTAGTGTTCTTAAGTCAGTTTTGTTGTGTCATAAAAATTTGTGTCATCCATTCTGTGAGCAATATTGCTGTAAAGATAAATTTGGTTGGTTGAGATATTAAGCTTTTGTCATATCAATAAAAGCATTCCAAAATAATAATATACATTTAATAATATAGATGTACTTTTATGAAATAGTTCATTGTTTCTTTCAGTAAAGATGGGAAGAATGAGAAAGTTGAAGAAGGTATGGACCTATGATGAAATGAAGCCATTAAGCAATTTTTTTAGTCCTGTACAATAATAAACTGGTGTATAGCATTGGTGTAACATTGGTGTAACAAACTTTAATTACTAGTATAGGCAAGTTGTAACTGGCACCTGGTATGAATAAACTCTAAAGTATGAATTTTAAATAATAGCAAAGTCGTAAATAAAGAGACATCCAAATAGTGGGTTTGTTCATATATGGTTTCTTTGCATCTTTCAAATAAGACTCAGAATTCTGTATTGTTGTACAGTAATCTTTTCAATATAGTGCTATCAACATATGTGATGTCTGTTGGACATGTAGGCGATCGTGACCCTCCATTTCCCACAACCACAGCTATGTGCTCTTCCTTAGCCACGCTGCTAGACTAGCAAGGATTTTATTTCTTTGCTGACCTTTGCTTCATTTCCCTAACATAAGTTCTTTAAGTCTCCTTTTTGCAATGTTTAGTCATCAGTATTATATAAAGGCAATTACATATCATTAGTGTTGATATATCATTAGCTTTCTTTTGTCTACCCCACTGTCAGTATAGAATAAATATGTTGCTTTGTTATTGTGTTTTTCCAAGAGAAACCCATAGTTAGTACATAATAATCATCATGAAGAAATTATATTTTGTCAATACTCTTTATTGTTTTTACATTTATGTTATTGTTAAATATATAAATGAGCTAACTGTTTTATTATAAAAATAGTTTTGACATCTAGCAGTTTTATTTCAAAGGTGCTTTGAACCTGTCTGCAACATCAGAAAACAGCCCAGAACGGTCTCGTGTCTCGGTGAAACATTCCACACTCGGTAAACGGAGCAGTGCGCAGTAAGTAGACATGATTTCACCTCACCTAGTTACTTTGAATTAACCTAGTAAATTTGACCTCACCTAGTTGCTTTGACCTCACCTGGTTACTCTGAACTCAACTTGATGTAGTTATTCTTAACTGAACTAGTTAACAGTTGATTTTGAAATGCAGCAAAATGTTTTCAGTTGTATTTGCAATTGGTCACTTTAACAGTAAAATCATGAAAATCAAATTTAAAGTATATAATTTTCTGAATGTAAACTTAAACTGTTAATAGTATTATATTTAAAGACATTTGAATAGTAGTTAGAATCGTAGAAATCCAATACATGTAATGTGTAGTGAGAATTCCATGATTTTGTCCAGAAAAAATTACTGATCAAAGTATGGCTGGATGCAGTGGAAGTCACCTTTTGCATATTTAGACAACTTTTGTCTTTCAGTGACCTATGCACTTTGGTGGAGTGTTCAACGTTTGCCATGCTGGGAAAAATGCAACCATTCTCTGTTTGTTTCGCTGCTGATTGTCTCTTAGTGATGGTAAGGAATACATTCTAGGGGTACTTGGTCAAGGTACTTACCACTTTGCATAGATAAACAACATTTTATGATAGCATCTTGACAAGCTGCTACACTGCTACATTTGTCAAATTGCTCAATATTCATCAGTTCAAAACACATCCAAAGAGCAACTCTTCCAAATAACTAACCTGTGTGCAATCACCTGAGCCAAAGGCTCGCGAGATCCAATCAGCATACAGGTGTATCCCAGTTTGCAACTTTGCATAGCGAGCTGAGCGCCTTTTGAGTACACGTGGCTATCTAGGGGATCTAAATAAACATATGTGTTTCTTTGTGGGTCTTATGGATTTCTGTTACCAGTCTCTCGGGTGTGCACCACTTAGGGTTGGAATGTGTGCGTTTCTGTATATATTGTATATTTTATTCATTGTCAGCTGTTTGTTGCTGACATGTCAGTCGGTGCCTCTGTGGCTATGTTTCACTATTTTCTGCCTTAATTGTGACATTTCAGGACTTCCATTGTCACTTGATGTCAACTGAAGTTGTTGGCTACCTCGGAGGCAGATGGGACCCAAATACACAGTGTGAGTGACACTTTAAAACTCCATCATCAACTGATTTAGCTTATATTGCAAATTTGGTTCATTGATGTCCAAATATGTAGTGAGTGAAAACTAATATTCACGTGATGTAAAAATATCATCAGTGGTGCTGTGCTAAATTAGTGATTATTTACTACTTCCGGCTACTTGGACTTGGTGCAGCGACTTGAATTTGTTGTAGATCATTTACAGAAATACGTGGAATATCAAATAGAATAAGTATTACTATTGCATATATATTATACACAAACATATTGTAGACATATATTAGGAAACAGGTTTTGTTAATTATTAGTCAGAGGGAGTATTTTAGAGTAAGTTAGTTTCGGATTCTGTCAGGGAATTCAGTGAGCGTTAATAGGGGTGTTTACAATTCGAAAATTTAGATAACAGTGAATAGTCAGTAACAGTGAATATTGGTTAGAATAAGTATTAGTATTATACATATATTGTTCACCAACTTCTTGTAGACATATATTAAGAAACCGTTGTTGTTAACAGAGGTAGTATTTTTTTTTCCCGGATTCAAACTCAACGAGTGATAAAAGGGAGTTTGTTTACAGGTCATTCAACCCGTGCATCGAGCTATCGTTTACATTAGCTAGTATATATATATAAGATAAAGTGATTTATTTACTTAAATTACATACACAAGGTAATATCTGACATAGTGGTAGTCAACGTTTTCGGTAAAAAGGAATTAACAGCAGGATTTTAGCGTAAATTAGTACACACTGACTTCGTTGTTTTGTTACACAGTGTTCTCCGTATTCGCTAGGTGGCAGGATTTTTAGCCTAAAGTGTTCTTTTGATCACAAAACAGCCTTATTCAATGCTAACGTAGCAAACTAATTAAAACTAAATTGTATGATGGCGCCGTGCAAACGGCAGTTAAAGGCCACAAGGCATTTAATTTGTGGCAGTTGCAGTAACTGGGTAGATTTCGTCAAGTCTGTGTGCGAGAAGTCCTGGGCTGAGGTCCAGGCAGATAGTTTTAGTTTTGAGTGTAGGGGATGCGCAAGGATGAAGGAACTAGAGGTGGAGTTGGAAGAGCTGAGGCTGCTCGTTGTGGCAATGGTGGGAAGGGAACAGGGGAGTTGTGCCAGTAGTTCCGGTGAGGGAACAGTAGACGATAAAGTGGGGAAAGACACAAGAGATGCTAGGGAGAGCTCACCTCAGCCTGGGAGGAAGCTGAGAGGAGGGAAGGTCATAGGGAGACAGGACGTAAGGAGACGGGAAGGAAAGGAACGGGAGGGAAGACAACCGGGGTGAAGGAGAGGGGAGTAGGGGAGACAGGAGGGAAGGAGAAGGGAGTGGGGGAGACGGGAGGGAAGACAACCGGAGTGAAGGAGAGGGGAGTAGCGGAGACAGGAGGGAAGGAGAAGGGAGTGGGGGAGACGGGAGGGAAGACAACCGGAGTGAAGGAGAGGGGAGTAGCGGAGACAGGAGGGAAGGAGAAGGGAGTGGGGGAGACGGGAGGGAAAACAACCGGAGTGAAGGAGAGGGGAGTAGGGGAGACAGGAGGGAAGGAGAAGGGAGTGGGGGAGACGGAAGGGAAGGGGTCAGGACAGAATGTGATGGAGGGGATCGAAAGGAAGAGTTATTCTGCAACAGTGATAGAGGGGGTGAGGAAGAGAGCGAGGGTGTTTGTGGGGGATTCGATAGTTAGGAAGACCGACAGAGTCTTAAACAAGGGAGATGATGTGGTGGTCTGCTTGCCTGGAGCCAAAATAGGGGCGATAACTGAGAGGGTAAAAAACATCGTAGGCTCGGGTAAGGGTGGATCTGTTTTAGTACACGTAGGGACAAATAACGTAGAGAGGGAGGGTACAACTGCCATAGTTTGGAAATATAGGCAGTTGGTCAGAACACTAAAACAGACGCGGGTTGAGTAGGTAATACTGTCAGGGATTTTACCTGTAATGGGCAGGAGGGATCATAAATATCGAAATTGTCGGGGGATGGCAATTAACATGTTAGTCCAGAGGCTGTGTAGGGAAGAGGATTTGGAAGGAAGGAAGTTGGATTTGTGGATTTATGGGGAAGTTTTGTTGGGAGGGCTGATATGTACATGAAGGATGGGCTTCATTTAAGTGGAAAGGGGGCGGCAGTATTCGCGGACAAACTTTCAGCAGCAGTAGATAGCGACTTGGGTACAATGACAGATATTTTTGGAAGTAAACATTCTTTAAACTAGAAGTGCAGGGGGGTTACCTAGAGGTGTCTCAAGCAGAACAAGAGGCCACTAGCACAGATAAACCAATATCAAATCATCCGAAAAACATCTCTGAAAAAGGTTATAGATGCGTATGTTTAAATGCAAGGAGCATAGTAAATAAGAAAAACGAATTAAACATTATGGTAGAAGATATTGACCCTCACATAATTGGTATAACTGAATCATGGGCCAACATAGATATAACAGATGCTGAATTAGGACTGACAGGATACGTAATGTTTAGGAAAGATCGAATAGGAAGAAGGGGCGGGGGAGTTATTTTATATGTTAAAGAATCTATTCAGGCTTATGAAATAAAACTAGAAAGGGAAGCAAATTGCGATGAAGCTGTTTGGTGCAAAATTGTTTCAGGAAATTCAAAATTAACTATTGGATTAGTTTACCGAAGTCCAAACATAAATGAAGAGGACAACACAAAAATAAAAAACGCTATAAAGGAAGTTAGTAAAGGGGAATGTATCATAATGGGAGATTTTAACCATGGACACATACAATGGAATTCTCTAGAGACCACAGGGATTGAAGATCACCAATTTCTATGTTTAATCCAGGATAGCTTTCTTACTCAGCACGTACTAGAACCAACCAGGGGAGAAAATGTATTAGATATAGTTTTGTCATCACAAAAAGAATTAGTGGACAATGTAAAAATATTTGAACCATTGGGTAATAGTGACCATAATCAAATACATTTTGACATCAATGTAAAATCAGAAAGTAAAAATAAGAAAACGTACAAGAGAAACTTCCACAAAGGTAACCACAAAGATATGAGAAAATACTTAGCACAGCTAGATTGGAATAACATGCTGATGAATAAGACTGCAATTGAATGTTGGAATATTCTAAAATATGAAATTGAGAGTATCATTGATAAATTTGTTCCCTTCCGAAAACAAGGAAAACGGTGTAGAAAGAAACACTTGTCAAAAGAGGCAATTAGAAAAATAATGCTAAAACAAACTATGTGGAGGGTTTATAGGCGTACCAGAAAGGAAGAAGACTATGCAAAATACAAAGAGGCACTTAATGCAGCTACAACTGAAATCAGACAATCTAAAAGAAGCTATGAGCAAAAACTGGCATGTAACATAAAAAATGACAGCAAGAGTTTTTATGCATATGTCAGGAGTAAACAAAACGTACAAGACAAGGTTGGACCTCTAGAAGACAGTGCTGGAAATATAATATCACAGGGGTTTTTAATGGCAGAAGACCTAAATGGTTACTTCAGTTCAGTGTTTACCAAAGAAGATATTAGTTCATTACCAGTTGCTGATGCTAAATTTCAGGGGGCTAAATCTGACTATTTAGGACCGTTAGTTGTAACTTCAGAATTGGTAGCTAAGAAAATAAAGGCAATGAAGGATAACAAATCACCGGGAGTGGATGGGATTCCTCCAAAATTACTAATGGAAACAGTAGATCAAATCAGTATACCACTTGCAAGAGTATTCAACTTGTCATTAAAAGAGGGAGTTGTTCCGTTTGAATGGAAAGAAGCAAACATCATACCATTATTTAAAAACGGTTCGAGAAATAAGTCAGAGAATTACAGACCAGTGAGTTTAACGTCAGTGATTTGTAAATTATTAGAAAGGTTAATTAAAGACCATATGGTGGACTTCCTCGTTAAGCATAAATTATTAAATTCATCTCAACATGGATTCCTTAAAGTGAGGTCATGCTTAACAAATATGTTATGTTTTTTGGAAGAAATCACTAAGTGGATAGACGTGGGATCGCCAGTAGATATTATCTACTTAGATTTTCAGAAAGCTTTTGACAAAGTGCCACGTCAAAGATTGCTACTTAAATTAAAAGCCCATGGTATCGGGGATAGCATAACTGACTGGATAGAACAATGGCTGACTGACAGAAGACAACGAGTTGTAGTAGATGGAGAAGTTTCAAATTGGAAATCGGTTTTGAGTGGGGTACCTCAAGGATCAGTATTAGGACCTATATTATTCTTAATTTATATCAATGACTTGGACGAGAATATAACAAGTAACGTACTGAAATTTGCGGACGACACAAAACTGTTTAGAAAGGTTAATACTGATGGTGATAAACAACATTTACAAAACGATCTAGACAGATTAGTGAAATGGTCTGAGAAATGGCAGATGCTGTTCAATTTTGGGAAATGTAAATGCCTACATACAGGACATGGGAACTTGAATGTAAACTATAAAATGGGAGCTACTGTTCTGGGTACTACTGTAAAAGAAAAGGACTTAGGAGTTACAATAAGCGCTGATATGAAAGTTTCAGAGCAGTGTGGTATTGCAGCTTCAAAGGGTAATCAAATTCTTGGATTGATTAGAAGAAACATAACATACAAGGGAAAAAAGTTAATTATACCTCTTTATAAAGCAATAGTTAGACCTTATTTAGAATACTGTATACAAGCATGGAGACCATATCGTAAGAAGGATATAGATACACTTGAACGCATACAAAGGAGAGCAACTAAAATGATTCCAGAACTGAGAGACCTTAGTTATGAAGAACGCCTGAAAGAATGTGGTTTAACAACTCTAGAGACAAGGAGGTTAAGAGGAGATCAGATTGAAGTTTTTAAGATATTGAATGGGTATGAAAATATTGATAGAAATATGTTTTTCTCACTCAAGAAGGATAGCAGAACTAGAGGACATGAGGTAAAATTAGTAAAGGATCAATGTAGATTGGACATCAGGAAGCACTCGTTCTCACAGAGGACAATAAATGAATGGAACAAACTGTCTACAGATTGTGTAACTGCTAGCAGCGTGAATATGTTTAAAAACAAGGTTGACACATATATCAGGAGGGCGGGTTATAAGTAGGTGAACATTGTTGGACTCTCGATAAGCCAATGGCTTCCTTGTCCACTTGCCATCTGGGCCTTTGGCTTGGATGGCAAATCTTGTTAAATCTTGTTAAATTATTATTAATTGGTGCACTGATATACTCATTTATAAAAGACAAAGTGCAGATTGCGATATAGATTTGATGAGATTAATTTTGTTAAACTGCTTTCAGTTTTGAGAGGTTCGCTTTTGTCATTACTTTCAGTATTGACAGTTGCACACGCTTTCCCATGTCGCTGTCACCTGGCTAATAAAGACACAGCCCAGGCAACAGAAATTGAGGTGGGTTTGTATACCATTTGGCTATGCGGTTTTGTTACCATCCTAGAAAATGGCCACCCCTTAAAATGGCTACTCTATCAGTCATTTTTGCCAGATTTTTGCACATCTGTAATAATGCTAATAATCAATTTCTGTGGCACCTATATCCTCAGGAACCTGAGCTCAGAGGTGCAACAAAACATAATCATTAAGCATAATCATGACAGGGACAAACAAATATCATTATCAAAACGAGGGACCACCAAAGATTTATGGTGGAAATGCAATTTGGAATAAATGTCTTGATTTTTTGTTTAAAGGTAACTATAGTTTCAGATGTTTTCAAAGTGATGGGGAGTTCATTCCAGACCTGTACGACAGTTTTATTCAGGCCATTTGATATCATTCACTTGGGTGTCCTGTTTATGGGTTCAGCTTTGTTTTGTCTTTGATGGATGCTATGATATAATGTAAATATAATAAGTGCTGTCAAAGTAAGAGTGTTTAGATAGTCAGTTAATTATAATTCTTGTAAATGTGTAAATAATTAAGATTGCTATTTCATTTTTTATTACAGAAATTATCATAATATAAATATTTAATAATGCTGACATAAATTTTGCACCCTTGAATGGAAGGAAGTTTTGTTCTCTTGGCTTGTTTCCTTAGACATTGCTTACCTCAAAAGAAACCTGGTTGAAATCTCTGAATATTTTACACCCATAGCAAAACTTACAGTGGCCATGAGATGTGGCCACATTATTTGGAGATTTCAACCAAGTTTCTTGTGGTGTAAACAATGTTTAATAAATGTTGCACTGTGGGAATAATGTGAAGAGCAAATAATAATTGATTGTTTAGAATTCCGTCAAAACCTGTTCATCACATGCTTACATAGATCCGCCAGTCGATGAAGAGATTGGGTGTGTCGCTGGTGGGTTGGTACCATTCACACCCCAAATGTAACCCTGACCCCTCCCTCAATGACATCGAGTCACAGATGGAATACCAGCTAATGCTGCGAGGGGTAGACAACAGTTACCACCCCTGTCTGGGGGTTGTTGTTTGTGAGTATTGCTTCTGGTTTGATGCTAGTTTGGGGAAATTTTGGCCATTTTGTTGTTGACAATTTGGTTGTAGAAAACAGTGAATGATTTAATACAATTCAATTGTATTATTTTTAGATGTAATAAAGTGAATCTGAACTTTTTTAAGTACTTGGCCTAGTTTGTTTTTTACAATAGATAAAATTGTTGTGATAACCTTAATGGTTGATTACAAATTTAAGCATTACAGAACTTAGTGTCAGGCAACCAATGGAAATGTTTTTTATTACACTTGTAATAAGCATGTTCAGGGATGATGAAGATTTAAAAAGATCTTTTATATATTTTGAAGGAATGTTGAGTTTACTTAAGACACTATTTCTAATAAAGGTGGCGCCAGCATCAAACTTGCTCATTGTGTCTGTTGCAGCGCCCTCTACCAGTAGTGATTCGCCAAAGGAAGGGTCTCTTATCAATGCTTTCTGGGTAATGCCCCCTCCTGAGGTAAGTTGCGATATGTTGTGGAAAGAGATATTTCAGTTATATGTCAGTGGTGACATTCTGTTGACACCTGTGGAAGATCTAGCCGATCGATTATCCATCCAAGATAGTATGCTCTGCAAATGTAGCAAGCATTGATTTTTTTTTGCAATTGCAAATACACAAAAAGATAATATCTTTTTTTATTAACACAAAACTCATGTTTATTACATATTAAACTCATACATATCTGAATAAAATTTGTGTATATCAATAAAACATTTCGACAAAAAATTAAATCCAACTGTGTTTGCTTCCAATTCATCATAATTCTCAATATTACCATTTTCGGGTGGGGAATATTTTCCCCCGGATCCCAATTTTTAGATAAAAGTTCAATTTTTAATAAAAACAAATATATATCACATTAAAATGTATCTATTTGTTGCACACAATGTCATTTAAAGCCCTTTATTAAAATGGGTCTTGAGTCAACAGTTTCTCATGCATGCGTTAATAGTGAACGAAAATGGAAATCAAAAGGCTGACCTTTCATACTGCTAACACATCAAACACTGAGTGGGGGAGGATGTTTCCTACGTCTCCTGGAGCACTTTTACATGAACAGATATTGACATCTATTAATTCACTAACATACATCAGTATAATTAATAAAATACGAGCCGACATCTTGAGACACAATGTCTGGCACTGGTTCATTGTTTACCACACATCTCTGTGACCTTGCTGTCTTTCAGACACGACCCCTGGACTACGGCCTCCCGGTCAGCCTCATGTACAACATCTCAAGTCAAGAGGGCCCCACTGACCATGTCATCAGTGAAATGGTAATACGGTACAGACAATGAGCATCTTCCCTGTCATCACTTATTCTACCAGTCACAGAACTCAGTAAAGTGCATCTTATTTAACAGCAAAAATTCGGATAATTTGTATCATAAAATAATGTTGTATCAATTTTATCAATATTATTGTTTAAATAAGGTTAATTAAAACTCATTTGGGCGGCATGACACCTCATGCCATGACACCTCAGCCATGACACCTCATGACATGCTGTCTGAAGTCATTGTAAATACAAACTTTCATTTAAAGAATCACAATGAATCGTTCTATTACTGGGAGGTCTGCAGTCCAAAACTAACTTCTCCTGCTTGCGCTGTGCCTCATTGTCTCACTACAATGATGTCTTTCTTTCCAGAAATCGATGGTAGAGTTCTACAAAGGTGAAGAAGGCGCGGTCAACTTCCAAGACACTTTGCCAGGGTCAGATGAAGCTTACCTCGATAGATTAAAGGTGTGCTGAAGATTTTTTAACTCATAGGTTGCCTATTCTCTTCTTCAGAGATCTTCTCCTTTTCATGTACGATATACATTGTCTCATTAGTTCCTTTGGGAAGTGCAGATGTATACACATAGGACATGGAAACATGGACGAAGAATATAAAATGGGAGATGCTGTACTAGGTAGAACCACACAAGGAAAGGATTTAGGAGTAACGTTTAGTGCTGACATGAAAGTTTCAAGCAATGTGGGATTGCTGCTTCAAAAAGAAATCAAATTCTAGGGCTAATTAGGAGAACTATCATGTATAAGGAGAAACAGCTAATTGTACCACTGTACAAAGTAATAGTTAGACCACATTTGGAATATTGTATTCAAGCATGGAGGCTGTATCGTAAAAAGGACAGACAAGCTAGAAAGAATACAACGAAGAGCAACCAAAATGATTCCAGAATTGAGAGACCTTAGTTATGAAAGTCGCTTATTACAATGTGGTTTGACAACACTAGAGACCAGGAGACTAAGAGGAGACCAAATAGAAGTATTTAAAATAGTGAACGGTTATGAGGATTTTGATAGGAATATGTTCTTCAAACTTAAAGAAGGCAGTAAAACAAGAGGACACAAAGCAGCATTAGTTAAGGAGCAGTGTAGGTTTGACATGAGAAAGTACTCTTTCTCACAGAGGGTGATAAATGAATGGAACAAATTGCCAAATGACTGTGTTAATGCTAGTAGTGTGAATATGTTTAAAAATAGAATTGACAGGTATTTGATAAGGGTGGGCTACACATAGATGAGAAAATTGTTGGGCTCTCAATAAGCCAATGGCTTCCTTGTCCACTTGCCATCTGGAACTTGTTGTTTGGGATGGCAATCTTGTTAAATCTTCATATGGTACAAATACTTCATAAATCAGCCTCTGGTCTATTGCCCCTAAAACCCCTAGACCTAGTGCACCATAGGCCTATTGTTCCCAGACTTGTTGCTCTCTGTATGTATCACAATCCCATGTGTGTACGTGCATGCAGGCGGGCGGGCGGGCGGGCGGGCGGGCGGGCGGGCGGGCGGGCGGGCGGGCGGGCGGGCGGGCGGGCGGGCGGGCGGGCGGGCGGGCGGGCGGGCGGGCGGGCGGGCGGGGGGGGGGGCGGGCGGGCGGGCGGGGGGGGGCGGGCGGGCGGGCGGGCGGGCGGGCGGGCGGGCGGGCGGGCGGGCGGGCGGGCGGGCGGGCGGGCGGGCGGGCGGGCGGGCGGGCGGGCGGGCGGGCGGGCGGGCGGGCGGGCGGGCGGGCGGGCGGGCGGGCGGGCGGGCGGGCGGGCGGGCGGGCGGGCGGGCGGGCGGGCGGGCGGGCGGGCGGGCGGGCGGGCGGGCGGGCGGGCGGGCGGGCGTGCTTGCGTGCATGTTTGTGAAAAGTATCTAAAAGTGCAAAAAAAATTACAATTGTCATGCTGGTGTGAGCAGGTCGTAATGACAGTTTCTGTTTCAGGCATCTCTGTCAGAGAAGTTATCTCAGGACCAGAGGTCTAGGTACCTCGAGTTTGTTGACAACATGCTGGGACCTTCGTGAAGCTGGGCGCTCACTTAAGCTGGGCACTCCTTGAAGCTGGGCCCTCCCTGAAGCTGGGCCCTCACTGAAGCTGGGCCCTCACTGAAGCTGGGCCCTCACTGAAGATGGGCCCTCACTGAAGCTGGGCCCTCACTGAAGCTGCGCCCTCACTGAAGCTGGGCACTCCCTGAAGCTGGGCCCTCACTGAAGCTGGGCACTCCCCGAGGCAACCACATCAGGCATGGTGGTGTCAGACACAGACCGTGTATGATAAGCAGCAACTGTGTCGAGATTGACAGCTAATAATTGGTAGTCATTGACATGAACAGTTTTAAGAAAACATTAAAATATGTATGTTGATAATGATAAAAAAGATGGTGAGACAAACACAAGAACAATATAGTACATCTAGATAAAATGTTAAAAAAAAATTTATAGAGACCCTATGAATACAAATTTCATGGCATATGTTATGTTTTATATGACAGGAACTAGCTTGCGTCACTGTCACACGTTTAGAATGTTGTTTCTTCTGGTGTAATTTGGTCAGGTTGAACACACCGGAGACAGTTTCCAATGTTCCTGCATGAGTGTGCCCTGCCACAGACTGAACTTATATTTGTGAAATGTTTGTTAGGTTGGTGTCGTCATCCTTAGGTTGGTGTCGTTATCCTTAGGTTGTTTCATGTTTTGACTTGCTGTCATATCCAATGACAGTAGTGTTTTGTTCTACTTCATTACATTCCATTCCTGTTGTACATGTTGCACTATCGTGTAGATTCCAGTTTTGAGGCATAGGGTAGCAGCGTAATGTTTTGTTTGCAATGGTTGTAAACCAATTCCAATAGCAAATGTTTGTTTTAACGTTTTATGAATTCAAACTTTTGTTTGATTGAAAAGTTGTTTTTTCATTGAGCTAAGCCATACATTTGCAGTAGTGACAAACTGAATGTAATGTGAGAGGTAATTGGAAGGATCTGGTAGTGATTGTGTAATAAATGTTATTTCCATTACGTTTTTATTACAAATTTATTCCTTGAAAAACATGGCTATTGCTACTGGTGGTAGTAGTAATGTAACAGCAGTAGTAATGCATGTAATAGTAGTCGTAGTAGCAGTCGTACTAGTAGTAGTACACATGTAGTAATATATTTGGAACAGGGGACATTTCCATTATCATTTGTTGATTTTAGTAGCATTCCACCAGATGAGGATCAAGTGTACTTTAGGAATGTACTATTGAATCATACCTGCATTAATGGTGCTTGATCTTACAAGGTTGTCGCATTGTCTACTTGCTGTAACTATACTTGCTGTAATTATATTGTTGGGTAAATGAACTAGTGTAAGATAAACTGTTTAAGAGCTATAGATCAGATATCTTTCTCGGATGTTGACATCGAGTGTTGACAGTTGTGCACAAGTGATATAAAACCTGTGGTACTGTGATAGAAATGGTTTTTGCTTGTATGGATATTTTATTTAATCCTCACAATGTATGCTACATATAGGATTACAATGCACCCATCATTATTACGTTTGTTAGAAAATTAAGCTAACTACTGATCAGGCCCAACTGCAACATTTACATACAGATACAGTGCATTAATAAAGAATATGCCACAGAAAAGTAATATAATCGACATATATAGAATGTCACACAATGCACTTGCTACAGAGGCAGCACCAGTACCATGAGTATTTTGTACACACATTCTCAGTAACATCTGTATCACAAATATTTTATATACACAGCGCCATTAACATCACCAGCATCACGTTTGTACATCATTCTTAGATGTAAATATGTGCTTGTTTCTAGGAATTTATATTACACAATACCACAGTTGTAAATAACAAAAATGTATTATATACATAATTATTGAAAACATTATGCTTCATTCTGTTATGCAAAAATAGTAACTTATTTCAAAATCAGTTGCACTTGGTTTCATATGCGTGACATTTATTTACTAAGGTCTGCTGACCAATGTCTGGACTGCTGACCAATGTCTGGTCTGCTGTCCAATGTCTGGTCTGCTGACCAATGTCTGGTCTGCTTACAAAGCCCTATTTGTTGCATTACAGCTATTTTGTAACTGATGTTTAAAACAAAATGCTGCAAAAGATGAAATATTTCTAGTAATTAATTAAGCTCCCACGAGTCCTCTATGATCCACCAGATGACAATGATGTATAAGAAAATCAGCGACAATTCCTACCTCACAGTAGGGTATGAAAATTTACTTGAACTTGATCTAACAAAAATCAGCTCGTGGAACATGTAGCAAAACAAAACTTATCATGAATTTGCATCACAAAACATCTACAACTGTTTCATTGACTCTGTAGTGTGTACCTTGAAACTATCTTCATGTGAGTTTCATAAAAAGCAAGCCTGCCTCTTCCAAAGGGTCATTCCAACTCCCCGACAGACATGGATCCTGTGGGCTGATCTGGGAGATGTCCGACTTGTCATCCACTGCCACATGGTACTGCAGGCCACGCACCTTCCAAACCCACACTCCTCCTCTGCCTCATTCTCTCCATCCTGCAGACACACAAGATTAGTAACATTAGTAACACTGACTACTCGTCACGTACTGCAGGATGGTCTGTAACTGACAGCCACCTGCAAGCGATGCAGTAGTACACTTTAGCAGGGCCATCCGCCAGAGTTAGGGTGGCAGAGTATAGAAAACTTTTTTAAACATTAACATTTTGTATACATTTGTATATTTTATTATTTACGTATATACATTTTTAGTACATATTATTGATGGTATTTATACAAAAACATACAAAGAATAATTAAGTCTTCATTACTATATATGTAAAAGCATATGAGTGCAATTTCGATTGAGCTGTGCAACTTTTATAACTTATACAGTAGTATACCTTGAGCAAGTGATACATCCTTGCACAACATCTAAACATTCAACTAGTGTCATATGTCCTAAGAAACTAAGAAAGTCTTACATGTGGAATGAGCTTCTTAACTTAGCACAATCTACAGAAATCATCATCAACGATATGCAAAACACGCCTGAGCTGACTCGGCCCAGTCACAAGACTCCCACCTACTAGACCTGGCCACCAGACATTTTATGTTTGGACACCAGCTGGTCAAACAAGGCGAGGACGACAAAGAATGTACTGGCACCAGATTGTCAACCGTGACTTACAGCTGGCCAACAGGAAATGGATCCATGTGGAGCAATTTGACTGTCTCAACTCTAGAAGCAGGAACTGCTATGTCTACAGAGATCAATGGTTCCTATACTTGTTCCCATACATTCTTGTAAAGTCTCCCTCCCCCCCGCAAGACATCCCCAGCTGTCTCGTGTCCTATTACATCCACAAATACAAGTAGAATATTCTCTCACACGTGTAATCTTGTTCCGTGTTCCTACACATATGCACGTGCTACAATGCTCCAAATAAGATGCTCTCCAGTTCCTCTTGTGTCTTATGTGTCGAAAGGGAAGCTGACCCACTGATACCCTGGGTGACACTATCCTCATCTCCCTTCTTCTCTATGTAGCTGGGACGTGGGATACACGCCCTTAGTCTAGCATTTCTTTCTTTGATGACATCATCAAGTTGACCGGCAGTTTGTCGGGCCAGTTTGAGCTCACTGGATGTTGCTGGTGCACTGTATGGACGATCTTTGGGCAGTGGAGATTCACTGTCCTCATTTGTTCCAGCAACACTGATGTTTGACTGATTCCTTGTGTTGATGACAGCCTGCAAGGAGATGCCAACACAGTTATGATCTCACTGATCCACAGTGATGTCAACAGTTATGATCTCATTGATTCACTGATATATATCAAAACAGTTATAATCTCATTGATTCCCTGAAATGTCAACACAGTTATGATCTCATTGATTCACAGTCTGTGGAACACATCCTTCAAATTTTGGCTTCAAAGACAATAAACATCTTGTTTTGCTTGCAATTTAATGCACAATGTTAGCATCATGCTGATAATAACATAACGCTGACAAACAATGACACATAAGTATAATGCTAAAAAACAATGTTACATTAGCATGATGTTGACAACACAAAATAGCATAATGCTGATCACAAAATCAAACACGCACACCACACAACATATTAGCATACAACACAATATTAACACAATACCTATCACAACACAAATTACCTTGACTTAAAATATGAGGTTTAAATAGAAGAAACACCTACTTGTTCACACAGGGGTTAGTAGTGGTTAATCAGGACGTGCTGCTCACCAACATCCAAACTTTCAGTTAGTTTGGCCGCAACAGCCACACTTTGCCCTGAGGTATGGACATCATTGAGGTATGGAAGTGTGGTCAGTGTTGTTAGAACGAACAAGGGGTCAGTGAATGGTCATGAAAAGCAGCTGGACACAGAATTATAATACTTGATATCAGTAACAAGATTCTATCAGGGTTGGTGTTATCGTGTTGTTGTCGCATTGTTGTTGTGTTGGTCATGTCATTTGATCCTCTCCTGTGATCCTCAACTAGGACAGCAATGACAATATTTTGAAAACTGTCAAGACATTTCTGTAAACAAAGGAATATTACTATTGGTATTTAAATATGACACTGAACTACAGTGTAAGTTTTAGTTACCTAGTGTAGTTTTCACTATAGCACAATGTTATTTTTATATCTAATTCACCAGCATAACTGATAATTCCTTTGATGTCACATGACCACCTGGTCATCTGATGGCAGTATAATTTCACACAAGTAGACCTCAGTTATGGTCTAATACTGTTGCCAATATGAAACATCTGTTGTGCATTTCTGTCATTTTGTTAACACCACTACTTCTGTCCTATGTTTAGAACCATGGCATCTTCAGTTGTTATGTAAATGTTATCTACTGCAGTGACATGGCATGACTTATCCTGCTGTCTACTGCAGTGACATGGCATGACTTATCATGCTGTCTACTGCAGTGACACGGCATGACTTATCATGCTGTCTACTGCAGTGACATGGCATGACTTATCCTGCTGTCTACTGCAGTGACATGGCATGACTTATCATGCTGTCTACTGCAGTGACACGGCATGACTTATCAAGCTGTCTACTGCAGTGACATGGCATGACTTATCCTGCTGTCTACTGCAGTGACACGGCATGACTTATCAAGCTGTCTACTGCAGTGACACGGCATGACTTATCATGCTGTCTACTGCAGTGACATGGCATGACTTATCAAGCTGTCTACTGCAGTGACATGGCATGATTTATCCTGCTGTCTACTGCAGTGACATGGCATGACTTATCATGCTGTCTACTGCAGTGACATGGCATGACTTATCAAGCTGTCTACTGCAGTGACACAGCATGACTTATCCTGCTGTCTACTGCAGTGACATGGCATGACTTATCCTGCTGTCTACTGCAGTGACACAGCATGACTTATCCTGCTGTCTACTGCAGTGACATGGCATGACTTATCCTGCTGTCTACTGCAGTGACACAGCATGACTTATCCTGCTGTCTACTGCAGTGACACAGCATGACTTATCCTGCTGTCTACTGCAGTGACACGGCATGACTTACCATGCTGTCTACTGCGGTGACATGGCATGACTTACCATGCTGTCTACTGCAGTGACATGGCATGACTTACCATGCTGTCTACTGCAGTGACACGGCATGACTTACCATGCTGTCTACTGCGGTGACATGGCATGACTTATCCTGCTGTCTACTGCAGTGACATGGCATGACTTACCATGCTGTCTACTGCGGTGACATGGCATGACTTATCCTGCTGTCTACTGCAGTGACATGGCATGACTTACCATGCTGTCTACTGCAGTGACACGGCATGACTTACCATGCTGTCTACTGCGGTGACATGGCATGACTTACCATGCTGTCTACTGCGGTGACATGGCATGACTTACCATGCTGTCTACTGCGGTGACATGGCATGACATATCATGCTAAGCATTGGCGGGATTTGACAAAGCATAGCATTTATTTTGACGTAAAACAACAACAACAACAACAACCCTAACACAACTAAAGCACGTTTTATTGTTACAAAAGTATGCTGCTCAAGCACCAATTTTGTCAATCTTGTAGCAGCTTAACAGCATTACCATTAAGAAAATAATCTGCTATCTCACACTCAAAGGCAGTTATTAAAAATACTACAGGACAAACAGTTGACACTTGTGAGTAAAGAACATAAAAAGTTAGCAGGCAAGTAAAAACAATAAGTTAGTAGATTAGTAAACACTTATGTTAGTGAAGACTATCAGCATCACAAGACAACGCATCACCTAACACACACACGCACGCACGCACGCACGCACGCACGCACGCACGCACGCACGCAGAAACGCACGCACACACACACACGCACACACACACACTGTCATAAACCATTACCTTCATGATGTCCTTGGCCGTCTTCAGTTGGCTACAGCAGGAACTGTCTGATATCACTTGTTCCTCAAACAGCTGTCCACATTTCTTCACATACAGTCTCCTGTGGTTGACAACATAATAAATGTCATATATTTGTACCATGTTTTTCAATTGTATGTTTATATACAGAGAGAATGAGAGAGAGAATGAGAGAGAGGATGAGAGAATGAGAGAGCGAAAGAGAGACGGAGAGGGAGAGAGACAGAGAGGAAAGTGATGGGGTGAGAGGAAGAAAGAGAGGGAAACAGAGGAGAGAGAGACAGGAGAGAGACAGAGAGCATGTATGAGAATAAATAACTGTCTTCCTAACCCGGTCTTACCTGAGTTCAGCGTTCTGACTCCTAAGGTTGTCCACTTGGCCTCTATACTTCTCATCTATCCTCTGAACGTGCTCGTCAAACTCACGTTCAAAGCATGCCAGACGTATTTTCTGCAGGAAACATGCATCAGTGGTTGCAAAAGATTCAGAATTAAAGTTAATTAATTACACCACATAAGCATATCATTTTAACTTTTAATTACAACCCACTGCAAACATTTACCTTTTGAATTGAAAAAAATTTACAATGTAAATTTTACAATTTCTATTTTTGTATATTTCATAAATCTACAGTGTGCCCCAAGGGGGATGGCATAATTCTCACTCAATTCAAAGTCAAAATCCTGACCCTCAAGGTTGTAAGTCATTCTCCCTGAGTTGTCCTGCATCCCCCCCCCCCCGGAACAAGATGCCTGACAATTGTATGTGTCAGAGTGATGCGTCACTAGCATCAACTCACCGTCTGAGCCAGCTCGCCAGTCACATTCGTCAATCTCTCAAACATGTCATCATACTGGGCCTTCATCTCAGACAGATTTTTCTGACGCTCCTACAACAGAAAATGTTTCTCTTCAAAAAATCTCATTTCACAACATGATAATAATAATAATATAATATCTTTTATTTATAAAGTGCCACATATCTGGAATACAAATTCTGATTGTTAAACTAACCAATGTAATAATAATAGTCATAACACAAAGTAACAGTCCTTCATAAAATGTTTTGTCAAACTGAACTTTCATTTTGGAGTTGCTACTTTTGTTCAACAAAGGGCAACACTTTGACACTACCTTGTTCAGAAACAAGCAGGACTGATCAACAAATTAGCTGCAGTAAATTGATCCATAATATCACATTTGAGATTAGACCAGTGTGAAACCAAAAAAACATGGTCGTAATTTATGATAATTCTGGATATTGCATTGCAAGAATAATGTCCCAGAAGTGATAAATTAAAATATTTTCTATATAATACACCTCGTATTCATAAAACAAATTTGTTTGCAATGAATATACAATCTGAAATGTGAATTGTGAAATAATGAATACACTGAATAAACAATGTTCAGGGTGGATTTTGGACTTGGCTGGAGGTGTTTTTTTATGTTGATTCCTCACCGCTGGCAAACAACATACTGTGCCAAAAAAAGATTATATTTTCAACATGTAACCCCAAACTTTTTACGAGCAAAAACTAGAGCTTTGTTAATAGTGAAACAGGAGTGAAACACAAATATCAACCTCCACAAACCCCCCTGGACCCAACCCCCCCAGACCCACAACCCCCCTGGACCCACAACCCCCATTCTGGACCCACTAAAGATGACCCACCTCTTCACTCTTTTCCATCACTTCTAGTCTCGCAAGGTCGGCTGCAGCACTCGAGAATCTTCTAATCATCACCTGTAACCAGGTTTTTTTTCAGGCCTTTCACAAAAGCAATTTGCCTGTGTGAAAACCCTCCATGCCCATGTGAAATTAAAAAAGTAAATAAAAAAATATTGTGTTGTGTATATAAGCACGATAATGTGCCTGATAAAAATAAAAACATGTTTGCCCGTGACCGTGTGAAATGTTGCACTGCCCGTGTGAGCTGAACCTTAAAAAATCTGCCTGTAACCATGGTAACAATACACAATCACATGGAGTCCCAATCTCCATCTTCAGGCAGAACAGATATATACATTCAGGTCTACTCATCCTCCGATACAATCAACCTGCTTTCTTGAGTCAGTGTATTAGATATGCCTGATGAACAAAATTACACTATAAAAGATCAATAACATTCAACTAATCATGAAAATATTCAGCCACATTGTGAATACTGCACAAAAGCTTACCAATCAAAATATCCATTACCGCACCAGTAGCACAACTCGGTGTACAGAGGCACTGATGACTTAGACTGAGATAACATGTTACATGGTCGCGGACACACTGTACCAAGTGGCCCCTTGACGGACAGTATGATGTAAAAAAAGGTACGTTCTTATATAATGCGGTATCTTTGGGACAATTCAAAGCACTTTACACTTCACCCCCTGGCAGACATGTTTATTCAAACGCCATCTCAACTTCTCTGGGAAGCATTCAGCCACGCTGCCATTACTGCGCATTGCTATTTGTTCACATATCCACCATTGTAGCCAGATATGGTACTAATTTACCGTGAACTGTAGCAACATGAAGTAAACAAAACTGCCAAAGCTTCAAAATGGCAGCAAGAGGATTCTAAATCGGGGTTTCTTGATTGAGAGTTTGACGTTCTAACTGCTACGACACCGCGCCCCACTACGCCACTGCGCCCCATGTCCTTACATCCATCTCCTTCTTGTGCGTCTTCTTCAGTCCATGGACCTCTTTGTGCCACTCCGTCTTCAGCTTTGCCCTCTCTTCCTCAAACTCTGCTCGCACCTTGCACTCTGCAGCACAAACATCATCACACTCAAACGTTTTTAGCTTTAACACAATATATTCATACGCCGGGCATTTACACATTCTGTATAATTTGTTTCACCCATTTAGTTTTGACCAAGATTTAACAAGATTGCTACCTAAGGCGATAAGCTTCAAGTGGTAAGTGGACAATGCAGCTTATTGAGAGTCTGTTATTACTATTTTCCTCTATGTGTACATCTACCCACCCATCTGTCAATTGTCTTTTAAAACATATTCACACTGTTAGTATTTACACAATCATTAAATAATAACAAATTTAGTTCCATTCATTTATTGCCCTCTGTGATTAGAACACAGTACGTTAATGCAGGAGTGTTAGACAGTTTAAGGTAGATCTCAAGACACACCTCCTTCGGAACTATCTTAGGATTATATAGATATTTAAACTGTTTTAACCATTGGTCTTAATTAATTGATATATAATTTGTTCTATAGCTATTATTTGTGCTCATCAATTTCAACTATTTACACAGACAAAACACTTTGTATTTTAGTTGTAATAATGGCAGGTTTTTGCACATTTAAGATTTAAATGTGTATACGTTTATGACGATATAATGCATACATTATTGTACAACGCCCCAGAACAATATTATTTGTGTGGGGCAAAATATATAAATTATTATTATTACCAGGCACTTACTGGTTTGTAGGATGGCCTCCTTGAGGTCATCTGAGTTCTTCTGTTTCTGCTCCTCATCTTGTTTCATCCATTGCTCCTCTAGCTCCTGCTGGAGCTGGCTCTTGTAGGACTCAAACGCCCCCTGGAGGTACTCATGCTCACCACGCAGCTTCTCTGGCAGACAATGTTTGTGTTATGATTAATAACTAGTTTCAATATCAAGTAGTGTCACATTCTGTTTTTTTCTATGGATGTGTCAGTTTTCACGTCACTGGCTATCAGTGTTACTAGTGTTCTTTGTGGTTAGTGGCTTCCTTTGGCAGTAGTTTTCTCAGTGTCTGCCCTTCAATCAATCAATCATTTATTTCCAACACACAGTTACAATACTAAAAATAACAAATTACTCAAACATTTGCAACAAGTGTAAATCAGTTAAGAATACAAAAAATGGCAAGTTGGAAAAGGGGTGAACGTTTGCTTTTGTTATTAACTTAACTCAGCAAGAAGTGCACTAACTCATTTTAAATGTTTCAACACCCAGGTTGCTTTCTTCAAGAACTGAATTCTGTGACTTAGTTCTTTTTCTGCTCACCAGATGGTATGGCAAGCAGAATTCAGTTTCTGGAGAAGACAACCAATGGCTGTAGAAACGTTGAAAGTATATTAACTGTAATTAATATTTGTGTCAAATAGAAAATTTTAATTAATTTATTTCCCAACTTGATGAACATTTTCACCAGCAGCATTATTGTTGTTATTCAGTAGACCTACTAATGGCAGCCTCAGCCTCCTCTTTCTGCAGACTCAGTTCCTGCTCCTGTCTGGCCTTCAGTGCTGTTATTTCCTGGGCATGTTCCTGTCTCAACATCCTACAACACATAATGTGGGCAATACCATAATGAATTGTATTGGATAGGGGCTTTGTAAATATAAATAATTACCACCCACCCTCCCATCCACCAACCCACCCACATCCTACCCAAAATAAAAAAAATGGATAATTGAAGGCACTGTACATGTATTGCCAATGCAGTGAATGGAAAGCAGATTATTGCACAAATTCTACCGGGAAACTGTGTTGGTGATAATCCAAGTGGACCCTTGACCCACATCCAAATTTGTGTTGGATTATTGGAATTTGCTTATATTTACAAAGCCCCTGTACTATCTTCTTGTTGCTCATCAAGATTTGTCTGTAAACTTGAGGGTGCCATGCAGATACCCAGTAAAAAGAAACAATGGCAATTAACTTACCTTATATCATCGACATTCTGGTTGGTCAGTTCCTCTATCTTTTGCTTTATTTCTTCCGCAGCCTACAGAAAATTTTAACAATAAACTTCTATAGGCACCTAAACTTTTATAGGCACCTGAATTCAGAGGTACAACAAACTGAAACGTTAAGCTTTATATCATGAACAGGGACACACAAAAGTCATCATCAGAGAGGGATCACCGAAGATTTAGGGTGGAAATGCTTAATGCATTTAAGAATTTTGGTGCAGCTATAGAGAAACTATGACACAGACAGAGACAGATACGCAGGCAATACAGACCAGTTTGCGTGTTTCCTTGTGGTTGAGTCTCTCCTCCTCCAGATAGACAGTCAGGTCATCAATCTGCTCCTGCAGCTGGGCAATGAGGCCATCTCTACAACACGCAAAGTCCCTGTATAATCACAACACAGAAACATCAACACCACCTGTAGTAGGAGACACATGTAACAGTCTTAGAGAAGGTGAGCTGTCCAGTGTTCAAACAGTGCTTCAACATAGCAGTTCACATAGTGCTTCAACATAGCAGTTCACACACTGCTTCAACATAGTAGATCACACATGGCTTCAGTATAGCAGTTCACACACTGCTTCAACATAGCAGTTCACATACTCATTCAACATAGCAGTACTGGCTCAGGCTATAAAACAGCAACACATACTCAGTCTCATACACATTGGCATACAAAAGTATAAGCATCATTCCAATGAAGAAAAACAACCATAAAAACTTCGGAAGTAGCCACGCTGACAACTAAATGTAAATTTATGTTCATGTTAATTATTCATTCAGGTAGATATGACTGTCCTTATTTCACTCTTTTTTCTGTCTTTCCCAAATGCCCATTCCACACATACATTTGCAATCACACATGTTAAAAATGCTTGTGCAATAATAGAATGTAACAGATTATTCTGAAGAAAATCTTGTGCTATTATGATCTTGTCCAAATTTGATGTTTATGCTGTCACATATCATACAAATTAATTTCAAAATGCACAAGAACAAAAACAAGAAACTGGACCAGACTAAATCTGGATTAGTTGCTCACCAAAGTGTAACAATCACAGCTTGCAAGAGCCACATTACATGTGTAATGTCTTGGACTACTTCTGCATCTGCCCTGTAGACACATGCTATGCCAGCCCACCATGGGAAGAAAACAAAAGGAGGTTGCTATATATAGTACTATTACTTGGCCCTACAGCAATAGATTGGAGCAGGTGGAACACTGGAAAAATCTCACTACAAAGTGCAACATGTCTTACAGCGACAACTGCGTACCCGCTTCATCCGAATCCTTCAGGCCAAAAAACAAATGTTGTGACACTCAGGAAGACGACATGGCCTAGGAGTTATAGCAGTAAGCATCATGTGACATCCGCCTTTTGACATTCAAGTATGTCACCTCATTCGTATCGGAGGTAAGGACAATGACAGGAATATGTGAGTAGAGACTGTCTCTATGTGTCCGTGCACTCCTAGGAAGGTCCGATATGTCTCGCCGCATCCTACTGCTCTGGATCTTAAACGTGTCATGCTCTGGTCTCACGCCTTTATTCCTATGGGTCGGTACACTCTGTCTTCTTCTTCCATCATGGCTGGGCTTACAGCTCTTGACTCTTGGTGGGACATGTCTACGCTTGGCCTTTGATGAAGCTGTATTGTCTGGTTTTGATTCTGAAGACACGTCATGCACTGGCATTCGGGGCATGTCAGAGAACACTGGATTCATCTGGATATCACTGGAGGCTGCTTTTGTGGGCAGGTTTTGGCTGTCTTGTATTTGCTGCAATCGTTCCTGTGTGACAAAACTTGACAACGTGATGTCTTCTCCTGAATTGGGGAAAAGATCACTGATGTCTGGTGCAGAAAGGAAGCAAGCTTCAGTGACAGTGGAGCCAACATCATCATCAGAGTTAGATTCTTGCCCATCTGACTCCACAACTGCACCATCAGGTGACAAAATGATTCCTTCTTGTTTTAGTGGCATTGGACCTTCTCTGATAAAGTTACTTATGGTCGATTCTGAGTCACTGGTGACCACAATGTGGTCTGACAACGTTTCATCATGATTCGCAGTGCACAGTATGTCACCAGTGTTCGCTCCATGTAGAGCTTTACCACTCATTAATGTTGGCTCTATGTCATGACAGTCTTGCAACATTTCACAAAAGCTGCTGTCTTCAACAACAATTTGCTGTGTTCTTGGCACCATGCCACTGTCACTATAACTTGACAGTTGAGAGAATGTAACATCACTATTAGCCTCGTTTTCATAACCTCCACCTCTGTCGGATATCTTCTCTTCTCTTGATGTTAAAAGATCGTTAGCAAGTGTAGTGCTGTCACTGCAGACCTCCTGGGAAGTTGACGATACATGCAGCTGCTCCACATTTCTGTTGGTGTCAACACAATCTTCAAGTTTATCCTTCTCCTCTTCATCATATCCAACGCAGATATTATGTTCTTCTGTAAGATAAACTACATCCACATGACTGCCATGTGTACTGTTTACTGCAGCAGGAATCCTTGTCTTGCTCAAACCAGTTGGAATCATGTCTTTTCTTAGGGCATTTGTCATATTTTCAGTTACAGCACTTACAGAAATTGAAATGTCATGCCTCCTGGTAGAGTCTGTAGCACTTGGAATGTTACCTTGTTCCATGCCATGTTCAGGTATAGCTTGTGTAGCAGTGGGGATTTGGTGGGAATTTGTAGATGGAGGAAACCATTGTTCTGTGGCACCACATGTATCCACATTAGGATGTCGTTCTTTTACACAGCTGGCATCATCAGCAGTGATATGCAGCATTCTAGTGTGTTGGTCTGTTGAAGTAACGTTCTGTGTTCTGGTAGCACAGAAGTCATCCTTGGCAATGACACAGTCACCCGTATCAATACGGATGTTGTTCTGTCTTGAAGTGCATGTAGCGATAAACATTTCCTTGGCTCCCAGTTCACTTGGGGCAACTGAGACACAAACTTTCTCACTAGAATCCAGTTTCACTGTGTCACCATTTTGACTGTAGGTATCAACTGCTTCTGAATCGTCAAATGTCACATGTGTTTTTGAAACTGCTGGTGAGACACTTTCTAAGTTACACCTACACACCTTGCTTCCACTTGTGACATCATGGCTCCTACCAGTGGCATCATGATTTCTACCTGTGTGATCATGACTTGTACATGTGGCATCGTGACATCTACTTTTGACATCTGGGCTTCCATCTGTAGCATCATGACTTCTACTTGTGATATCAGGACTTGTATTTCTGGAATCATGACTTGTATCTGTCGCTTCGTAATCAACTTGGCCCAAGCAGTGACCACAGTTAAGATGAATATGGAGATCATGTGTCTTACTAAAATTCTCTCGACTTGTGTGACTGAGATCCTTTGGGATCAAGACATCCTCCTGTTGGATCATGACTTGTGTTGCATTCTTTGTTTCTCCTTCGTCTCCATCAGACTGTTCCACAGAAACATTATTCTCAAGGGAAATATTTCCATCATCCGAATGATCATCCAGTACAGAAAAGATATCTTCTTCTACGTCTAAACTGCTGTCGTGGTCTTCACTGTGCGGCAGACTGCAGACATCGGACAGAGACGTCATGTCTGGCTGTACATCCTGTTTGGACACTGGATACGACATTGACCACTGACTGTCTCTCACAGGATGGGCGTGGTAGTACCTCAGTCGTGGCACAGCATCTCTCTGACACACAACATGGTCATCTTTTACTCCAATCTCCTCCTGCCCACTCTTTATCTCAATGACTCTCTGCTTTGTTTCAATGTGTCTTGTCTGGACTTTACATTGAACACGTACTCTAGGATGTTCCCTCCTGAAGGCTTGATGACTGGCCAAGATTGTCCTCTTGGGCAAGGTTACAGACTGCGTCCTGGGTTGGTTTTGGACACCAGTCCGTGGCAGCACTGTAGCAGATTGTGCCCTAGGTGGATTTTGGAATCCAGTGCGTGACATCACTGTTGCAGATTGCACCCTGGGTGGGTTTTGGACACCAGTGCATGAAAGCACTGTTGCAGAGTGTGCCCTGGGTGGGTTTTGGACACCAGTGCGTGAAAGCACTGTTGCAGAGTGTGCCCTGGGTGGGTTTTGGACACCAGTGCGTGAAAGCACTGTTGCAGAGTGTGCCCTGGGTGGGTTTTGGACACCAGTGCATGAAAGCATTGTTGCAGAGTGTGCCCTGGGTGGGTTTTGGACACCAGTGCGTGAAAGCACTGTTGCAGAGTGTGCCCTGGGTGGGTTTTGGACACCAGTGCATGAAAGCACTGTTGCAGAGTGTGCCCTGGGTGGGTTTTGGACACCAGTGCGTGAAAGCACTGTTGCAGAGTGTGCCCTGGGTGGGTTTTGGACACCAGTGCGTGAAAGCACTGTTGCAGAGTGTGCCCTGGGTGGGTTTTGGACACCAGTGCGTGAAAGCACTGTTGCAGAGTGTGCCCGAGGTCTGTGTAGAATGCGGCAAGGCTGTAATTGATCTCCTTCTGTGTCAACACTGAAACTCGGACACTCCACTGGAGTTGTCCGACCTCTGTTCTCGGAGCTTGAATTAGTGGCTGACCAAGTGGTACGTAACTTGCTTGATGACCTACTTGGTGGCGGCACTGGTGCTAGATGCAAACGAATGCCACTGTCACTGCGCCACTCATACAGAGTTGGGGTCAGAGCTGTTCTGGCGAGGTTCAGTTGAAATCGTCGCAGGGAGCCCTGCCCAATGCAGGGGCAGCTACTGACACTTTCCGCAGTCCAGTTATCATGGGTGGAATAGGCATCAAGTTTTTGCAAGGATCGCACAAAATTTAGCTTGTCACATCCTGGTACTTTTGAGAAGGTGTCAACGAAGGACACACTCCCACTAGGGGGAAACCTCAGGGAACTCGTCAACTGCTTAATAGGTGGAGCCTGTGTAGTTCTATGGCGGGCAAGGCAGGATACAGGACGCTGGTGGGAATGGTGAGACTTTGCTACAGGGGAACGGGAACTGTAGTTAGTTATATTAATAATAGTCACATGTAGCATAACCAGGTGTATCCACAATGAAGGCGTAAAAGAGAAAGGACATATGAATCAACAATTGGCAAGAAGCACCACTATAATTAGTTGCTCTGCAAGTATATACATATGTTTGAACATTGAACTTTCCTTAATGTCATCTAAAATAAAGGATAGCAGAAATCTGCTTGTCAACAATATTTTTGCAGTCCTACATACATTTCTGTCTGCAATGGTTGCATTTTACTGGTTTGACCACTGTTCATTCTACAGAGGTTTCATGAATGTTACACAGCCAGAAAGGTGCAGTGTACTTGAGTGTAAATCATACATTTTAATAACAGTTAATAAACATTAAGACCTAAGATATATATTTAAATTTAAATAGTAAATCACAATAAATAAAAATACAGAATAACATACCTTTCAGGGTCTTCTTTCTTCTCACTGTAAAATAGTAAATCATACAGGACAATTGAGAAACTTAAGTTATAACAAACAGGTATCTTATCACACAATACTATTACATCAACCATGTCAAGGAATTTGACATTTTTATATAACAATGGTATATGTGCATATTTCGTGTGTGTGTGTGTGTGTGTGTGTGTGTGTGTGTGTGTGCGTGCGTGCGTGCTTGTGTGCGTGCGTGTGTGCATGTGTGCGTGTTTGTGTGTGTGCATGCATGCAAACATGTACATCCACATGTGGTGTGTAACCATGTGTGTGCGTTTGTGTGAATGTGCATGTATGTATTTGTACATACTTAGTTGTATATGTTCATGTGTGAGTGATACAAATCATACAATGAGTGAAAAACAAAACTATTAAAATACATAACTGCACCACATGGTGACATGGTGACATGGTGACATGGAGACATGAAAAAAATTACACAATCAGCAGTTTGATGTGAATACAACCACATCCTACAAAATGAGTCGCTTACTTTTCATCAACGTGTTGTGCATCAAAGAACTGCTGAGCCTTGATGTACATGGCAATCTTGTTCTTGCTCTTTGAGAGCACGTAGCCGGGTCCAACACCCCATGGCACTGGCTGGGCCTGACAGAGCATAAAGAGGTTCATCAGTATCTATTGGCGTACATAAATACTGTTATGCACAGAAGCTGTGTGTGTGTATGTGTGTGTGTGCATGTGCACGTGTATGTGCGCATGCGCATGCGCATGTGTGCATGAACGCATGCATGCCTGAGTGCTTAGTAGTAAAAGCTTTATTTCATGATGGTGACCATGTCATGTTTATCGCGTGATTTTCAATAGGCCATCAATTACATCTACTCTTATATACACAGTTATATAACGAAAATAAAACATACACATCATAACAATATATAAACAAAATAAAACATAGATAAATACCTGTAAATGTAAAATTTATAAATAAAAATAAAAAATTATATCAATCGATATTTTATATAAATAAATCAATTAATTCAATTAAAACCATTGAGTAAAAGCCATCAATTTACATTAAAAAAAAATATATATATATCTATAAATAAATTATAAATATATAAATTAATTAGTTAATTCAATTAAAGACATTGAGTAAAATCCATCAATTTACAATTTTGTGTATATATATCCACACATATGTGCACATGTGACTATACAAATGTATATCCACATGTGTACACAAAATGCATTGTACAAAACATATATCAGGTGAACAATGTAAGGAAATGATAAAACTTAGAATCTGAGATACAGGTTGACTGAGAGTGAAGAGGCAATGCCGTGGTTGGAACCAAAGTTGTTGCCTTGCATATATGACAGATGTGGTTTGCTACCATGTTGCATAACAAAGCATTCAATATATACCACGCCCCCAGCATTCGTTGCTCAGAGCGTGTTCTACTTTGCCCTCTGCAGCCATGTTTGCAATTTCATCTTCTTCTTATGCATCCTGCCAAAAAGCTGTTCCTTCTTCCATCAATTTAATCCCATCATTGTCTATTGCCAGGGGTGTGGTAGCTTTACGGTTAGAGAGCCAGGCTCTCAGTCAAGTAGAACTACTACACAGTCGGGCGTGGTAGCTTAACGGTTAGAGAGCCAGGCTCTCGGTCAAGTAGAACTACTACACAGTGGGGCGTGGTAGCTTGACTGTTAGAGAGTCGGTCAAGTAGAACTACTACACAGTGGGGTGTGGTAGCTTGACGATTAGAGAGCCAGGCTCTCGGTCAAGTAGAACTATTACACAGTGGGGCGTGGTAGCTTGACGATTAGAGAGCCAGGCTCTCAGTCAAGTAGAACTACTACACAGTGGGGCATGGTAGCTTGACGGTTAGAGAGCCAGGCTCTCGGTCAAGTAGAACTATTACACAGTGGGGTGTGGTAGCTTGACGGTTAGAGAGCCAGGCTCTCAGTCAAGTAGAACTACTACACAGTGGGGCGTGGTAGCTTGACTGTTAGAGAGTCGGTCAAGTAGAACTACTACACAGTGGGGTGTGGTAGCTTGATGATTAGAGAGCCAGGCTCTCTGTCAAGTAGAACTATTACACAGTGGGGCATGGTAGCTTGACGATTAGAGAGTCAGGCTCTCAGTCAAGTAGAACTACTACACAGTGGGGCGTGGTAGCTTGACGGTTAGAGAGCCAGGCTCTCGGTCAAGTAGAACTATTACACAGTGGGGCGTGGTAGCTTGACGGTTAGAGAGTCGGTCAAGTAGAACTACTACACAGTGGGGCAAGGTAGCTTGACGACTAGAGAGCCAGGCTCTCAGTCAAGTAGAACTACTACACAGTGGGGCGTGGTAGCTTGACTGTTAGAGAGTCGGTCAAGTAGAACTACTACACACTGGGGTGTGGTAGCTTGACGATTAGAGAGCCAGGCTCTCGTCAAGTAGAACTACTACACAGTGGGTCATGGCAGCTTGACGGTTAGAGAGCCAGGCTCTCAGTCAAGTAGGACTACTACACAATGGGGCGTGGTAGCTTGACGGTTATTGAGTCAGACTCTCAGTCAAGTAGAACTACTACACAGTGGGGCGTGGTAGCTTGACGGTTATTGAGTCAGACTCTCAGTCAAGAGAACCAGGGTTCAAGTCCAACTGCTGCCATTTCGAAAATTTGGCAATTTCATTCACCCCACTGTGCCTTAGTTCACTCAGCTGTATAAATGACTACTTGGAACAGACAGTAAAAGAATTATAAGAATGAACAATGTTTGTGCAGCAATTGTAGCATGGCTGAATGCTTCAGTAGAGGTAAAAAATTGTTTGCATGGACAAAGTGGCAAAGTGTAACACGCACATATGTTGGAGGGTCATAAAACTGAATAAACTTAATACTTTCACTTTACTATAGAGTGATTAAGAGAATTCCCAGTAGATGGAGCCACCAACCTCAAGGTTCTTCTGCCATGGAGGAAACCTATTCTTCTTGAGAGGCAGATGTGAACTGAGCTGGTGCTTTCTCGTTGGCTCATGCTCCACTGAGTCAAGTCGCTCGCAGCTGAAATTCTAATTCAGTTGAAGTCCAAAACAAATCACAGTTCATGCACGATATCATTAATGCCATGCCACTTTCCTTCTTTATAAGAAGGAGAAGAGTGAAATATATATATACCTGAGCACATGTTTTTTATTATCTATATATACATATATATATATATATATATATATATACATTTTTAGTTTTATTTCATTTATTTATCTATTTATATAGATGTTCGTTTTGCCAACTACTGCAATAACTATGGGTACATTATGATTATGTACATTATGTACATAAGTAAACATCTTTGAGTTGGGCCACAGCCAATTCCATCTGGCACAAGTCTTATTTCAACCTCAACAACAAGTGTAAATTGTTGTTAAAACAACCATTGTCCCTCTAAAAGCAGCATGTACATATACCGTATATTCTGCTTTATCTTGGTTAAAATTCATATTTTTGACTTGAAATTCTGCATAAATTTGCATAAATTTAAAACGTATAACTGGTTAATCAAAAAGTGTTGCCAACTATCAGGATACAAAGTTTACCTACATCAAACAAGATCTTCCTGGCTATCTGCTTACTTTTGATGATTTGTGCTTCGACCACTGTAAGTTTGTCATTCGATGTTACTTTTATGAACACACAAGATGTTATACTTTAGTTATGAACACACAAGATGTTATACTTTAGTTATGAACACACAAGATGTCATGCTTTAGTGATGAACACATAGGATGTTATACTTTAGTTATGAATACACAAGATGTTTTACTTTAGTGGTGAACACACAAAAACATGTTCTTTATCAGACAATATTGAGTACAAGTAATCTGAACGAACTGGCATGTTTTCTTCTATGCATACAAAGAACTACCACATAGGTGCAGCGTCAGTGATCAACACAACTGTGGGCCTGGGAATCTTGGCAGGCCTGCAACCCTCACAATCCCGGCAAACCCCCACAATCCCTGCAACCCCCACAATCCCTGCAACCCCATAATCCCTGCAACCCCACAATCCCTGCAATCCCCACAATCCCTGCAACCCCCACAATCCCTGCAACCCCACAATCCCTGCAACCCCCACAATCCCTGCAACCCCACAATCCATGCAACAGCACAGTCCCTGCAACCCCCACAACCCCCACAAGTCACAGGCCTTATCGGCTCACAAATATCTTTGCAGTATTCACTATTATATGCTAGCTCGTTTGTACAAATTTCTTATTTAGTTTTGGTGAAATCGTTGGAGAACTATTAAATAATTTTTTACAGAATGCAGTCAAATTTTTTTTAAAAGGTAACGATGGTCTGGCGCCATATACTATAAGTAACATAAGTTTATTCACACTTTCGCTAAACTGTTCACAGACCACAGGTCTGAATGAACCTGATTCACAATGGGCTAAATCAATCGAGGGGGGTTTAATGGCACTTAGTATGCAAACATACATCGTTAAAATTCACAAGATGACTGCAATGGCTTGATGCGTTGGATTTTTTCTTGTTACATGCCCGCTTGGGTGACATTTCAACCTTATGAGTTTATATGATTGCCTAGAAGAATGGTTTACAATACTTAACATGATGCAACTCTGTCGGGTACCCAAAAAATACATGGTATATTTCTCAGACACAACACATTACAAATGAAGAGGCTCCACAAACATCAGGACAACACAGACATTTACTGAAAACAATAGAGAAGACAGTTGCAAATATCTAAGACATATACTGAGAAACTGTCACATTAAAAAAAGTTGATGAAGGGAAAATCGAAGACACAAAGCAAAGAATAGGTAAGGTAGGTAAAGTCATCCCCCAGGCATTACGCCTTAGGAAGCCATGAAGGCTTATATGGCCAGTGCTTAAACCTGGTTTCTATAGCTTAGAGTGCAGTTATACTGACTCTCCTGGACGGGACACTAGTCCATCGCAGGTACCTTCCAAACAGTGTTTGTACTCATTTACAGCTGAGTAGACTGAGGCAAAGTAGGGTAAACGAAATTGCCTAAGCTTCGAAAACGAACTGTGACCAGTGTGGGTCTTGAACTCGCAACCCTTGAATTTAGAGTCCAACACCTTAACCACTAGGCCATGCCTGCTCCCAGCAAAGAATAGAATACACTGATAATCTAAACATTTGACTTAAAGACCAGCCAATGACACCCAGCTGCTGACAAGCACACATGAGAGAATTTTTTAGAAGGCAATGTTTGCCAACGCCTCCAGATTTGGCACCTAAAAAAGAAGATATTTACCGGGTTGTACAGACAGTCCGACATCGTATGAGAGGTGTGTCAGTCATAGTAGCCATGTCCGCAGTGATAATCACCACAGACTTCTCCACGGGAATCTGTATCATCGTAGAGCCAGATATCTCTCACAGTGCAAAGATAACCAGCACGTCTGTACTATGCTCTATGTGTCAACTTCACCATAGAAATATGGCAATGTCACTGATAGCAATACACTGTGCTGACGACCGGTACAACTACTAGCGGAACCTTGCCAGTAACACCTCCAGTCACACACAGAGATCACTTGCAAAGACAATGCACGGCTGATAATCCAGAAATAATGAACAAACCTATGAATGCAGCACCAAGCTGGCTGAGATCCAGTGTCAGCCGAGGCCCTGTTACAATCCACAAACAGCTTCAGACACAACAGTCTTCCATTGATGTATGTTTGTAGCTACATTGACAAGGCAACTGCAGGATATTGGTTAATGAAGGCTATGATCTAACACTGTCTGGCTGGACAGTATATCAATACAGCAGACCAAGATTATATCTGCCTTCTTCTCAAATGTGGGTTTCTTTGCAGTTATGTAATATTTAATGAGTATACGTATGCTTTGTAGAGTGATAACTTTGGTATTAGATTTGGTCTTTATTCTCTGGACATTATAGGATATCCGAGCATTCAGGTGCCAGCAATATAATTTAACATTGATAATTATGGTATGTTGTTTGCAGTCTATGCATGTTAAAGTCACAGACAGACCAGGAATTTAAAAAACACAACTGATACACGTTTTCCAACTTTATGATAATCCATAGCATTTTGGAAAGCCTCTTTGAAATTCCATTTCTTCAAAATTCTGTCTGTGTTTTTGTGGACTATGTCTGTCAATATAATAACTAGCTGGAAATCGGACTATAACTTAAATATTGTCATCTTTCAAATAAATTTTAATTGTGATGCTATCTTGTTTATTTACAGTGGGTCATGGAAAATTCAACAATTTATCGCAAATATTTACTCATGAAAAAAACTGTTTCAAATATCATGTAGTGTGGCATTTATTTCTGTAAAAAAATGTATGTTGATATTTTATGAAAATAGCGTGCCTAGATTTAAAAAAATAAAATTTGCTCATTTTCCTTTCTTTAGACAAACTCATTATTACATGGAGCAGTTTTGTCTTAACATTTTTGTCTTCGTTACAAAGTTTATTTAAAATTCAGTGCGCCATCATGAAATAGAGCTCAATGCATGGTACATTACAGTAATTATTTCATTTGTACAGTTGTAAGCAATTCAAACATATCAAGAAAATCTTACTACAAATATGAATTCACACCCATTAAAAGTGATTCATCGAACATAGGAACAGTAAGTGAATGAAAGGCGATCTATTTGAAGACAGTAGTTTCTGTAAACACGTGTTAACATGATGTGTGTGACTTGTATTTCAGTTGACTCAGGTCTACTGTACAATGAAACACATTACGCTCCACAGTAATAGAATGTGCACACCAGGATTTAGTGACATAGGAAAACAGTAAACTAGTAACTAACACAGCTAGAAAGAAAAGCTTACAAAGTCTGTAAATTAACTGTATTGGTCAAATATTTATCTACACTTGTCAGCTGAAAGGTCGACTATGTGGACTTAGTTAGGTACGGTTATTGACATGTGGTATCGGCCTATAGGGGTGGGGGTATTAGGCATGGGAAAATCAAGAAGGGTGACAGATGGTGTAGGAGGGATGGAATTGATCAATCCACAATTTTGTCAAATATACCTTCTTCAAAGGCTAATTATTACTATAAATTGCAACCAAAGTAGATTAAAACATAATCATAAAATATCAATACATAGGTATTGATATCGATAACTTCTCGCATTTCTTCTGCACTTAACGGCTCCACCTCTACACTTCTAATACATGTTTACTGACACTCCAAACCAGCGTCTCAGAAATCTTAACCACCTGCTGCATGAAGCTTCCATAGACAGGAGAAATGGCTTCCTAGGGGATAGATGACACAGGGGATTTGAAGTGTTAAAATTCTCTCCTCAAGTAATTCAGTCCATCACTAAACTAACTAACACTTTTGTACAACGGAGCCAGAAAGTCATTGTTGGTCCTAGTTAAGTTTGATTTTTTGTGAAATTATTCTAACTAGAAAAGTGAAAAAAATTAATTGAGGAAGGATCTTGAAGGTTCTGCCCCAACTAGAAAGACGTATCTGGACAAACAATCCCCTTTCATAAATGGTATTCAAGCATGTTTTCCATTCAACATCTATTAAATTTCCACAACATATTGTATAACACATTGTGTATCTACTAGTATACAATTCTATAATTAAACTTTATACTTGCATGTATTACTTTATACTTGGGTACACTGGTATAGTACACTATGCACTTTGGTAGAAATGGTATTAGAACATTTGACATCTATTATGTGTACCTTTTTACATCATTTGTATAATGCATACCAATTGTTAGAAAAGGCGAAGTGTAAATTCTAATATTTATTATTAATGGCTGATTCAACTTTATTTATCTTTATACTATTATGTTTTAATACATTTCTTCTTCCGCTTTGTTCCTTTTTCTCTTTCTAAAATCCAATGATATTCATTCCATGTGTTTTTATATACAACTGTACTACCAATTCAATTTGTTTGGTGCATGAATCAATTATAATGCATTATCTATACATTTAGGAAACCTCCCAGACTGTCTATAATACTGTTGCAAGAGCGCTGGTAAATAATGATTTGTTAGCAAAGACTGCCAGGATTACAGTGTATGTGTTATTTGCAGTCAATCTATCATGTTGCTCGGGACATCAGACCAGACAGTGCAGCCACCTAGAGGATAAGATTATCTGCAAAGCAGTGCCATCTGTTAGTTATCAGGATCACCTGTATACTGTATTTTTCATTATTAAATAATGAAAAATACAGTATGCAGGGCCTGTACGTTTTAAACAAGTCATGAGACAGTAGCGCCATCTATTAGATAAATAAAGTGACCCTGATAACTAACAGATGGCACTGCTTTGCAGATAATCTTATCCTCTAGGTGGCTGCACTGTCTGGTCTGATGTCCCGAGCAACATGATAGATTGACTGCAAATAACAAAAAAGGTCAGCCCCACTGGTCAGTTCCAGTCCAATTACCCATACTGTTGGTAGTCATCATTTTGTCTCCTATTATTATTGTGCTGAACCATTTCAAAAGATCTATTTCTCGAAGAGAATGCATCGACTACTAGGAGACCAGGACCGTCCAGTTTACTGCCAGTTGTTGTTGTTGTTGTATTGGTTGTTTTTAAGTACCAGTTGTTGTTTTTAGTTCTTCTAATTGTGATAAACACTGGTTTTGAAACTCTTTATTAAATTTGGTTTATCTTGATCTTTCTGTGTTTTCCTTGACATCTTTCTTATATTTTTTTATTTTCATATACTGTAATAAATTATTACAGTGGCCTATATTAAGAACTCAGCACGGCTTACACTAGGTATGATCATCAAAGAAATGTACTTATGAGTTATCATTAGTTCTCATACCAGTTTATGGTTGCTGCTTCAGAGGGAAATCAAATACTCAGATTAATTAGGAGAAATATTTTAGTACAAGGATTAAGAGCGAATTATATCTTTTGCATGCTTATACAGCTTGATTACCCATGAATCCCCAGTGTATTTGGTTGATACAACCATTTATCAGTTTGTGTTAAAAACACAACCACTGGATAGATTGGAAATGGGCAATTTGTACAATTTATTTACATTCAACATGGCAGGACACGAATTTCCAAGCATACCAGCTCGTGTTTGTTCATTTCTTGATACTATCTTGATGTACTTCCTTTTAGCTGAGTATACTGTGCTGCAGGCATTGTACATTCAATTTAGTGTGCACAGTGGCAATTCTTGTACTGCCATTTGAAGAGCAAATTATACCTGCAGAAGACAACTTAGAATATGGCACATGGTCACTTCTCACTTGTGTGAGTTGTACAAAACACTGTAGTTATATGCGCATGCGTATTAACTGTCCTCCTCCAATAATGACATAGCAGCAAGCCACCCATGCTTACTGATCACTCCCAGTAAACATTCAATGTTACAAACTAGAGTATATTTACACAATATAAAACTTGAAGTATTAAAATTTTTAAGGGAAAATAAAAATTGTGAATATATTAAGTTGTTAACAAAACTATTTTTCTTAAGATTGAAAGAAAGAAGAAGAACCAGAGGATGTGAAGTAACTTCAGTAAAAGAATAAAATAAATAGGATATAAATACTCATTGGATTCAGTGATATAAAAAAATTACCTTTGTCTACAAATAGCTGCAGACATCTACATTGTACTGAATCATAAATCATACTACTATACAAATACAATTTATGTGTGAGCACTAATATTTACCTGTGAATGACTTAAGCATGCATGAGATTTTTCAGCAAACTTGCTCTACATATAGTTTTCTAGCAGTATTTACTCAGCATTGACCTATCCGATGGTGTCTTGTCTGTTGGCAATATTTACCTAGAATTGCCTGTGTAATATGTCTGCATTAGACCTGTGGCATTCTTTCAAATACTGGCTCTTTCTGTCCACTGTGACCCTACAGTAATCTTTAGAAATGAATCAGACATGATCTAAGTTGCACATAAAATGGTCTTTGTGCAAACAAAAAATATTGTGAATAAACCTGTTAGACTGGTTGATATGTCAGTCACGGCAAGAGCTACTTGCAATACCCAGTCAAGTTTTGATAGGGCAATGCCAATGGCAACAATGGATACAACTTAATGCCCCACAAACCATTTCAACAATGGATACAACTTAATGCCCCACAAATCATTTTAACAATGGATACAACTTAATGCCCCACAAACCATTTCAACAATGGATACAACTTAATGCCCCACAAACCATTTCAACAATGGACACAACTTAATGCCCCACAAATTATTTTAACAATGGATACAACTTAATGCCCCACAAACCATTTTAACAATGGATACAACTGAACACCCCACAAATCATTTTAACAATGGATACAACGTAATGCCCCACAAATCATGTACAACTTCCAGTTTCACAAAGCATCTTGTAGACGCTTAACGTAGATCACATAACTTTGAAAATTTTTTAAAACTATCTATGAACTCTTATTGTTCTGAGTTATATAATCTATGTCAAACGTAAAATTCATAAAATCTCCAATCCACTGGGAATTTAGAATATTATTTAATGTACAAACTATCCCCCTGGGTTCCCGGGCATGTCTACACAATTTCAGCCACACACATGCGAAAGTGACGGAGATATGAGGGAACAGACAGACAAGACAGACAGACAGACAGACAGACAGACAGAAACTACTTTATAGAATAGACAATGTAGATGACCTCACCTGGATGCCGGACGCTGTCCTTCACTGGACACTGCGGTGTGTGGACGTCTGGGGTGTTGTATGGCAGCCATCACAGACGATACATCACAGGACTGATGATTCATTGACAGCGGAACAGACCTGAAACATGTCCAATGGAGAGGTCAGCAGATTTGTTGGCAAGTCACAAACTCGCAAGTCAAGCCATGTCTCAACTCAAAAAACCTCCAACTCCAGGGTCATGTCTAGAGTCATTTCTCTGAATTCCAAATCCCAACTCACTAGGGTTCACCATACAAGTCAAATGGCAAGTCACACTTTTGTCTGTGGTAAATTTTAGTGGAAAAGTTAGGTAGATACTGCCCCGCCACAACAGTAGGGAATCGTAGTAAGTTCCTAATAATTATTGTATTCGGTGCAGCCTGTCACAACATCTTGGTCTTGTTTTGCGTACGTTTCGAGCCACCAGACTTGTTGGAAAGTCACAAACTGGTAAGACAACTCAAGTGTCAAGTCCAAGTCAAGTCTTGAGACATCTCTCTGAATTCCAAGTCAAGTTAAAGGTACGTTCTTATATCACGCCGTATCCAGTCCTTGCGCTTTACACGTCATCCCCTGGCAGACCTGTTCATTCCTGTGCCATTTTGAATTCTCTAGGAAGCATTCAGCCATGCTGCAATTATTACACGAAGATTTCGTTCAGATATCCACCTCTGTTTGTAACCAGGTACTCATTTATACGGCTGAGCGAACTGTGGCAACGTGGGATAAACAAAACAGCCAAACCTTCAAAACGGCAGCAAGAGAACTTCGTTTTGGGGAAATCATCAGACAAATTATTAAATTATTTTTGAACAGATCCAATAAAAATTCTGTGAAAATTTGGTCGAGACGACTAAATTGCAGTCTGTCATGCATCGCTGATATTTGCCGAAATATCCACTTAGATTTTCATCATAAACAGATTCTTTTATAAATTTGACAAACTACAATGCCTTTGTGGTATGCATTGTATGAGTGATTTGTATTCATCCAACAGACTGGTCCATTTTTGGTTGAATATGGTCCAGCTCTATATACTATGACGTAAGGCTATTCACAAGTTACCAGAGCTAATGATCAACGTGCATACATGTGTGAGTGTGCATGCTTTTGTGTGCAACACTATATAAGTCTGTATATGCTATAGCCTTTCCACTATTTTTATGGAACTGCTGTCATGTGACAACCACCAATATGGTGACATGATACTGGACAGCTTTTCAGATGATGGTGAAGAGTCTGAGAGGGTCTTGAAAGGTAGCTATACCTCTTACAGTAACATCTATCTTGTTGCCAACTCCTGTCAGCCATAAGTGAACATAACCTGAGCACAGTTAGGACACCAGTGTTCTACGATAAACATCCACAGAATAAAATCTGCCCTTAATCTGTTGGAGCTCCTGTTCCTTCTCCAGCTAGTGTCACTTGACCACAACACACCAATACTAACATCACCAAACCCAAAGTATTCAGAAAGCAAATTCTTCTTCCATTAAGGGTCCAACTTCAACATTTATTTTTGAAGACTCTGACACTTTGCCTTCTCTAGGGTTAGAAAATCCAAGACAAGTTACACATTTACATGTATGAGATCTTTTACTTTCCCTGGCCTAGACACCAGGTAGAAGGAACCTACAGCTATTAGTGTCTTTATCTAAAAGACACAGACAAAGTGAAGTAAACGAAATTGCCCAAGCTTCAAGATGGCAGTAGGTGGGGTAGAACTGTGGTCCTCTCGGTTGATAGTCTGACACACATGTCTAGCTACTGCACCCCAAGTTTATACTTAAACATTAAAATTACAGTGCACTTATAATTACTGTATACTGATACCGACACTTGCCTCGATACAATTGGTGACTTGGAAAGCCTGCCTTTTGCCCCGAGCAATGGGCTCCACACCGGCGACACCTGGGACTGTGAGGGTGCGTACATTCTATGCACACGGTCGAGACGACTAAACTGCGGTCTGTCACGCATCGTGAGATTTGCCGAAATATCAACTTAGATTTTCATCATAAACAGATGCTTTTATAAATTTTACAAACTACAATGCCTTTGTGGTATGCATTGTATCAGTGATTTGTATTCATCCTACAGACTGGTCCGTCTAACAGATCTGAAGACATGTCAGCTTGGCAGATTTTGTGTTCTCGTGTTTCTTGATAGTGTTGTTTGAGTCCTATGCTGACAACTGCTGCAGTTTCAATCCACAAGTCTTAGCAAATTATTCCTTTTTAGTTGAATATCTTTGAACTGTCTCCATGAAGTGAAACTCTTGACCGTGTACTTCAGAGATCCAATGAATACCACCGTGAGTTCATGTCCAACAAGTAACCATTGACAACGTTTTCATATCTCACTCAGTAAAAAGTGTTCACATCAGTTGCCTGTAAATACATTCAAATCCACATGAAGGCAGAACTTTCTATATGCCTTGCATTGACCCACACATTCACACACTCTAAGTCCTACTTTCTGTGTTGCACCACTTGAGCAGAAATATTGGTAAACAATCCACATTGTTAGATATCTGATGTGACCATGGCAAGGTTTGGGTGGCTCTGTGGCTAAGCGTGGGAATATCCAATGATTGGCTGATCCCTAGTGATTACGGGGGAAGAGGCGGGGCAACCAACAATGGGTGGACATGCTCCAGCGAGTTGCAATGACCATTATAATCTACAGTGAAAACTTTCTGAGCACTGCATAAAAACAAAGCAATTCAGGCTGCCTGCTGGTTTCCCAACAATTCACAAAGGCCAACAAGAATTAGAGTACCATGGTCAGTTACAGCCCTGGTGTGCAGGTGGCATTAAGAATTGCTACCTGCAGGGAAAACTTCACATGCAGCCACTTAGAAACAGAGTGATGAAGGGTGCCTACTGTGGCTGGTGTTACACTTTACAAAGGCAGTGCAGGACTATCTAACCCCTACAAAGACGGAGAGAGTTAGAGAGTGCTTGCTTCAACACATCAATGTATCACTCTCAGGTTAGTATTTTCTGCTTTCTATCATTGCTCAAATCACTCATAACTTTATTTCATGTAAAATGTGTATAACTCATCAAATTATGTAAAACAAAGTTGTCAGCCCTGCACAACTTTTCATGAAGTAAATCATGACTTAACATCTCCTTCAGTATATTCAGCCTCTGCATTTTTGAAAATGGGGGGAATTAGTGAAAAACACTTAAAAATTATGGCTGGGTTGCTTGGGGGGGCAGCTGATTAGAGGGGTGTATATATATTAACTGTTTCGCATAACATGTATGGGGAGGATAAAGTAAAGGTAACTGTTCAATGCTGTTAAAATCTTGTTAACAAAATTAGAGTTTGCATGACTGCTGTACCTGAAAGTTGATCCTCACAAACTTCAGGAACAACAGTAAAAAAGAACAAACGGAACCCGTTGTGTCTGCATAAAATTATACTGTGATCGAAAGACCCAAACTAAGTTTCACGAGATATAACAAGTTGGACAAAGAACTTATACAGTATACACACACCTTATGCTGGCAGTGAGTAAAGTGTACAGAAAATACAAAATTCCAGTCCATCATATAACTATCTTCTTCTCTGTCTGAAAACTTAACACATACCAGCTCAGCTGTTGGTAATATTTATTAGGAATAATTATTGAGTGTTTTGTTACGTTAAGATGCTCCAACATTTGAACTTTTTCAGAAAATTCACTTGTTATTTTATTTATGTTATGATTATATTATGCTGTATAGGTATACAAATAAGGCCATCTTAAGGAAAATATATCAAAATAACAATATTACCATCTTTACGGAAGTTCTACATTAACCATTCTACTACTGGCATATACATGCATGAATGCGCGCATGTACATCATACGCACTCATGCATGCATGCACACACACACACACACACGCTTATTTGCTTGACTACACATGGCTAGTTGCCACACATAAGACCTAGCAATCACAGTAATATATATATATATTATATATATTATATATATATATATATATATATATATATATATATTATATATATATTTATATATATGTGTATGTGTGCAAACATTGACAATAATTAGCCCATACTTGTTGTTAGTAAATTCAATAAGAAACAACAGGGAGGACCCTAACTTAGGAATGTTAAATACATCGTTGTGGAAATGAAGTAGTACCTCGCATATTTAGCTCTAGAAATGGATTCCCTCAAAGTGGTAATCCCAATTTCATTGCCTCATTAAATTACCACCCATGTTGACAAGACCCATTATAATGCTTACCATGGGGGTTCCTTCTGCAGGGTGTAATGATCATTAATCCTGCAAGGAACATATTCCTGATCCCAGAGGCAAAGAAAGCACCCAAATGTAATGCCTGTGCATTTGCCCATGCCCAAATTAATATAACGGACAACTCAAATCATGGTGGGTGCTACATAAAGCTGCAATGATTAAAACTGGCTGCTCTGCATTCTGTAGATAATCTTTCAATGACGTTGGTGCCAAGGAAAGGAGGAACACTATTTTAAGAGGAATCGATGTAATCCATTTGTTGACCATAATCCTGCTAAGCACTGCTGGTGCCCACACAAGGGAGATCACTACAATTAAGTGATGTGTTTGACCAGAATTCCGGCTTACTGAATAAGCTATGCATTATCTATGCATAAGCATATTAGTCTTATCTATATGTAAGCATCACTATTATATTGATTTATTAATTCTATTATATTAATTACTTTTATCAATGTGGTATTTTATGCGCCTCTGAATTGTATTTCTGGATATATGGCACTATCTGAATAAAGGTTATTAATAAATTACAATTTTACCACTAGAACAGACTGTCACAAACCAATCGTGAAAAGCCTAAACAAAGATATTTCTTTATTTACAAACACAATTGCTGCCTTGAGTTCGAGCCATTCAAGCAGTGGGCATAAAAGGCTAGATCGTCTGTAGCTTAGCAACAACAGACACAACTGGTAGATATAAAAGTTGGTCAGACAGATCCAGGTATGAATAGAAGAAAAACAGAGACAAAAACCAGGCCAATATTGGTATGGCTCTATTTAAAACCAAACCTGGCTTCCCTGCCCTGAATAGGCTAGTAAGATAACAAAAACAGGTGTATTCTCAAATGTTCTGTACAAAGTAAATATTGGGGACTGAATATCATATTAATTACTAAGAGTGTCAGTTTTTATATATGACTTTATTAATAAATACATATTCATAATGTATAATGTCTACAGTTCCTCAGAGAAGCCAATTGTGTAGACTATTTACTAGTGTCGGTTGATGTGTTGTATCATGTCTTGTGCCACACAGTGTCTGTCAATTGAATATATTTGCCAACTGTAACTTTATTGATTGACTGATTCACTGAAAGCGCTAATATTCATCTCTATATTTTCATGTTGTATTATAACACAGTCACACTGCTATGGTACATGTCTCAAACAAAAAGGACATCATGATGTCTTATATGCTCCATTAACAGAGCTAGATTTATTACATTGGTATATATATATGCTTCAACTGTGGGCAATGTATGACAGTTGTGATTGGGTTTAAAACTCTACAGGTAGCACAAACAAACATGAACACAACATGTTGACCCTATGGCCCAAAATACTGTGACTTTATAAAAAAAATGTATGTTAGCCCTATATTTAGAAATTAACATTCTTGCATTTGGGATTTCCTCAAATTATATACTTTTGCATCAAAATCTATCAGAACATGAAAACTCATATATTATACAATGTACATAGCAATGGAGGAATTGTATGACTGATTTCAAGTAGGTAAACAAACCCAATAGTTTGATCATTTGATCAAACAATAGTAATTGAGGTTGAGCTTTTTTTATTTACACATGCATTTTAAAAGCCATAAAATATAAAGATAATCATCATGGTGCAGTGCCTCTAGTGGACAGTGGCATGGTGCAGTGCCTCTTGTGGACAGACGGCATGGTGCAGTGCCTCTTGTGGACAGACGGCATGGCGCAGTGCCTCTTGTGGACAGATGGCATGGCGCAGTGCCTCTTGTCAAAAGACGGCATGATGCAGTGCCACTTGTGGACAGACAGCATGGTGCAGTGCCTCTTGTGGATAGACGGCATGGCGCAGTGCCTCTTGTCAACAGACGGCATATTGCAGTGCCTCTTGTGGACAGACGGCATGGCGCAGTGCCTCTTGTGGACAGACAGCATGGCGTAGTGCCTCTTGTCAAAAGACGGCATGGTGCAGTGCCTCTTGTGGATAGACGGCATGGCGCAGTGCCTCTTGTCAACAGACGGCATATTGCAGTGCCTCTTGTGGACAGACGGCATGGCGCAGTGCCTCTTGTGGACAGACAGCATGGCGTAGTGCCTCTTGTCAAAAGACAGCATGATGCAGTGCCTCTTGTGGACAGAGGGCATGGTGCAGTGGCTCTTGTGGACAGATGGCATGGCGCAGTGCCTCTTGTTGACAGATGGTATGGTGCAGCGCCTCAGGTTGATATAGACAGTGTTGTTGTCAACCATGATGATGCTATTCAACCAACTCAAAGTAGTGATGATATGTAGTAAAATCTACAGCTACAGATGGCTGCCCCAGTCACCGCTCCTTGCTGCACACAACTCGAATGAGTGGCATACAGTGAACAGGTCCCGACAAGGAAGACCCACTCCGATTGAAAAGAAGGCAGTACCAGCTGGAAAACCGTACATTGCAACAAAACGTAAAGGTGTGGTTGGCAATGCCAAAGACTCAGGACTTAGGATTGTTGGTGTAAAACTGAGGAAGGCAATTGTTTTTGCCACCAGGTAAGTAACAGAAGTAACAGAAACTGACATTGAGCAGCACCTTACTGGATATATTGGCTGGGATGCAACGGCTGAAGCCATCAGTACTAAATATAGCACTTACACCTTATTCCACATTACATGCATGTGTCCCAACCCGTTCAAACCGTTCAAAGTGCATGTCAGTTGTGACAATATCCTAAATCTAATGAATAGCACTAACACTTGTGCAGCAAAGATTAGGTGGAACAATATGGCTCAAAAGGACCTAGATAAATATTGTATGCTCACAACAAATATTTGCCTGAGATACACAAGATACATGTTGCTACTGAATTTATAGGTTGTAAAATCATAAACTGCAGTGATGAAAATCATGTTCATGCTGTAAATAAAATGTACAATGACATGGTAAGCTCACTGTTACCTGCTGGTGAACAAATCATACAAAAAATAAGAAGAACTGTACCCATAAGCCTGGCTGGGCAGAGTATGTTGATGATTTATATGATGCGTCCAGAGAAACTAGAGGCATGTGGATGAATGCTGGCAAACCCAGACAGGGGCCCATACTACCTGTGTTAAAAGAATACTTGTATTAAAAGACTACCTGTGTTAAAAGACTACTTGCATTAAAATACTACCTGTGCTAAAAGACTACCTTTATTAAAAGACTACCTGTGTTAAAATACTACCTGTGTTAAAAGACTACCTGTGTTAAAAGACTACCTGTGTTAAAAGACGACACAACATAAATGTATTTAGCAATATAACAAAACAAACACATACGTGACATTTTTCACAATTGCATTCATTATGTGGTGGTCACATGGTTAAATGCCATCTTCATGTCACCTCATAGAAAAAACTATGAAATATAAACGTAGAAAACGCTAAATCATAAAGTAAACCTATTTGGCAATGAATCAAGGGAGTGATTGTGTTTCAATTATACTATAATTAAATTTTTTTATTTATATCAAAACATAAGTGGAGTGATTATCTGAATCCAAACAGAGTGGCCAGAATATAATTGAATCGAGAGGTCTCTGAAGATAGGTTTAACTACTTACTTTGAGATTGACAAATTCAGACAATTGGAGAGCATTTTAATTATACGAAACCCTGTATCAGTTAACCAATGAAATATAGGGTACTTTTCCTTTAAGTCGAAATAAAAGTTGTGGTTTGGGGACTATGAACCTAAAAAAGATAATAAAAACTAACCACGTGCAACTAAAATCAAGAATATCACGCCAGTGGTTTACTCAGAATGTGTTCTAAAAGTTGGAAAATCCGGTCACTTCTCTGAATAACTGAGGGCTGACATTTTTACCAGTGTGACCAATAAGCGCATACACAGTTCTATATAAACCAGGGTGACCTAGACTAAAGTGATGTATTAAGGGAGGCCAGCATTCACGGAACTAATGCAACATGTCAAACAAACGTGTTGTTTTGCCAGAAAGAAGACTAATTTAGTAAACAAATGCCAAATACATACAGTTTGGATACAAATAGCACGGCCATATCCTATTGGCAAGAATAGGTATATAGGTATATATTTTCATTTGGCGAATATTGCCAGAATTCCACACTCATGACGTAGTGTTATCTAACAGTATGGTGTGGCCCATGAAATCAAGATGTTGTTTGCTCAGCAAGGTTTTCCTAGTAAACCACTAGTGTAATATTCTTAATTATAGTTACAAATGGTTATGTTTTAATAACTCTTACAGGTGCATAGGCCAAAAACCATGACTTTTGTTTCGCTTTAAGCAAACAAAATCAGACAGTCAACAAGATAAAGGTTTTTTGAAACAAGACGGACCTGCATCTGAGCTGCTGTTTCGTGCCAATCATCGGTGACTTGGGGTGGTGGCGATAGAGCAACTGTCTTGCTTGGTGCTTTGGCCTGCTCCTCACGATGTGCACCTCCATTGGTGCCTTTTGGACATCACATGTATCTCGACACATGACATCAACACTCATCATGATGACGTGTCACTGACGTCACTGTGACGCTCTCAGCTTGAAAATGTGCAGTTTGGAATCATCTGAAAAGTGTGTGTTATCAACGGAGTGCACTAGATTTAATACCCATGCATGACAGAGTATGGTTCAACATTGATCAATGTTGTGCATAATGATGGATTAGGGTGGTTGATTATTGAGCACAACATAGTATTGATATTTGTGTACTATTGATCACTCATCATGATGCAGTACTGACCATATCTGGTAGTTCATTATCTGGATCAAGCTTGACTGGTGTTCAGTGTGACGGTTATTGCAACTACCTGGATGATTACATAAATCTATGAAGTGATGACAATTCTCAGGACTAACTAATGACTATATAGAATATACATGGCAGAATTCTGATTTCTGAAGAGTTACAATAGAAGCTTTAAATAGATAATCAAATTATACGGATACCAAGTCTACAAAGTTAAATCCTCCTAATTTCAGTGGCATTCATATCCGTAGACCTTAGGTAGCCTAGTTGTGCAGTGTGTAAACTTGGTGGTTAACACATAAGTTATAACATAATTAACCCAGAACATAATAAGATTCTTATGACTGAGATATGTACAATTACATAACTGTATCTGGACTAAGAATAATTACATCAGCATTTCAAGCGCTCATAATAATAGTAACTAAATACAAATTACAGGTAAGCGGTAGGCATTGCAAGTCACAGTATGAACACTGTGTCAATTTAATGGCATATTAATACATGGTTCATTTACTCTATAGAATAATGTCTAGACAATGACAGTGTAGACAGATCTGCAGATTTAGTCCATGACCATGTAAAACATTACCATCACATACTTAATCCTCAAGCTTAGATTTATGTAAGCTACGCTCTTGCTGTTAGAACGGCCCAGGGCACATTATCAACGCGACAGAAATAAAACAATGTCAAAAACAAAGTCAATGTTTTGATAAGAAATTCATGTCATGACATAACTCAGTCTCAGCATAACCAATAATTATAATAGGTGAAGCATTTCAGTTCGCTAGAATTAACAATATTTTATTGTAAACGTTAGCATTAACTTACATGCATTTTCCATTTGACACGAGACAATTTGATAGTCTTGTCTCACACTTCGTCAGATTTCGTTAGTGCAGTGGCAGTGCCAGTGTCAGTGAGCGGCGAGCCAGTGGCAGTGGAAGTGGCAGTGCGAGGTTTGGCATTGACTGACAAGCGAAGCGGTATCCGTATCTAACCAGCCGCTGCACTGGCACACCATTTGATTTTGTTGTGTTTACTTGCATATAGACTCATGACACTTCACAGTCAGTGACATCGTAAAAAGTAGTAAATTTGACAGTCAAAGCTTCTCTGGAAATTTCGTTGCTATGCCATCGATCGGGGACTATGTCTTCACGGGGCCCTCTAGCGACCGAGTATAGAACTTCATTGCGCTCTGTTGGATAGTTTTGTCAAACATCCACACACACTCCCCAATGGTGGCGCCACCCAGCATATCACCACTGCCAACAACTTGATTATAGGGATCATGCCTCAGTTAGACTTCCAGGTGACAGGTGTGTGTGTGTGTGTGTGTGCGTGCGTGCGTGCGTGCGTGCGTGCGTGCGTGCGTGCGTGCGTGCGTGCGTGCGTGCGTGCGTGCGAGTGAGTGTGTGTGTGTGTGTGTGTGTGTGTGTGTGTGTGTGTGTGTGTGTGTGTGTGTGTGTGTGTGTGTGTGTGTGTGTGTGTGTGTGTGTGTGTGTGTAATTTGTTTTTAAATCATATCATCTGACATAACTACATTTGAACCAGGCACATTAACAAGTTTGCTGGTAGAACATGTTGGCAATGTAACTGGATTTTTAGATGATTTCAATAGGCGAAAGGATTTTTGACAATTTTTTTCGCCACAAGGCACATGTGCGTAATAATTCACGCAGAAATTGGTAAAAATTGACGGGTATGACACGTTCAGGCATTTTAAATGAATTAGAAGTACGATACTTTGACTAAACTCCATCAGCATGTCAATGAGATGATGACAACGGCAGGTAAGAAGTTTCAGAATTTGTGATGGTCCCGTTTTCTTATAATCGTGCAAAACGCTAACATGGTCGCCAATGGGAAACGTAGCGGTAGGCTGAACCCTATAAATTGGAAATGGACAGTTACGGAGTGATATGAGCAAGCGATTGGCTGGGCAACGCGATTGTTATTTACGTGTCATTGCAACTGTGCACTTGACTGCGTCACATTGTGTCAAACAAAATAGAACATCATTGTGTTTCTAGACACATTTTCAATGCAAACACTATCCACAATTGTATGTAAGTTGTGTTAGTGGTGAAATGGTTAGTGATGCTACTGGATGAGTTTGACGTTGTCACCCAAACTCACCATTTCATTTGATATGCTAAGTGGCGCCACTGTTGGGGACCGTGGTTGTCACCGTTACGCGCCGCCACTAACAAACCACGAAAGCGAGGAAAGTCCTAGTAGATGGGAAAGATTATTAAATTTTCTTTTGGTTGGTTTTCACGAAACAAAGAAACAATTGTAAGATGTCATTAAAAAATCTACCGCAGATCCGTTAAATATAAAACCGAAAAAATGTATAGTATTCTCTCTGTATAGAGCGCTTTCGAAGTCGACGCGTGCGTGCGTGCGTGCGTGCTTGCGTGCGTGCGTGCGTGCGTGCTTCATTTCCCTTAGTATCACCGGGAATAGTTGCCCACCAAAATGTACAATGCATATTACGATAGGTAGTAGCACCTGACTGTCACTATATTGCAGTTCCACGCCACAATCATCTTTGGTAGGAAGGCGAACCCTTGGTTCCAGCGTGATGAATTGTTGTAGTTCCCGGTGGCGTGGCACAGGGCTAAAGGAAGTGTGGACTTTATGAGCCTTTCAACAACTTTCCAGAGCATGCCAAGCCTTGCATGACCCTCCTGGCACCATTTCGCTGATTGAGCATTTGATGTTGTCTGTTGAGTAATCATCTTACTGACTTTCTTTGGACCACCTATACCTGGTTGGTGTATTTCTGCTAGTATGGGTCCCAGCATTGACGTATCTAGGATCTCACAAAGCGATACCTAAATCAATGAAGCTAAATCAGATATCATTAATATTACCACAGGTATACCTGAATGAGATCTATCCTTGGCCCCCTACTTTTCATTACAAACATTAATGACTTACCAAACGCAAGTGACATGTTAAACTTCATAATGTATGCAGATTATAATTAAACATTTAGAGGTTATAATTGAAATATTAGGGTGGCTCCTCCAAATGTACCATACCAATGATATTCCATATCATAATTAGTTATATCTGTGAAGTTTCGCTTTTTAACACACTTGTTAAACCATTGTTGCTGTATGGAAGTGAAACATGGAAAATAAACGAAGGCGACAATATAAAGTTATATACATTTTTTTCAAGTGCTTAAGACGAGTCCTACAAATTAAAAATGGTCATACGTTGTATCAAATCAAGATTTTCTCGCAAACACAAAATTTAAGACAATCAGCACCGAGGTTAAGTTAAGAAGATGGAAATGTGTAGGATATATCCTACGAATGGACACGAACAGCAAATGTGAGACGGCGTTGACCTGGACGCCTGAAGGCAGAAGAAAGGTTGGTCGACCAAATACAACGTGGCGATCAACTGTTGAAAATGAAAGACGCGTACTGGGATGGAGCTGTTGGAACGAGGCCAGATGTGTAGCAGCTGACAGAGCGAGATGGAGGAGACGCACTTCGGTCTTATGTGCCACTGGGCCCGAAGAGGATAGGTGAGTTGAGGTGAGGTGAGGTGAGGTGAAGTTTCCCAGGCGCAGTCGACTGTAACAACTAACGAAACATTAAAAGTGGCTGCGTGAGATGATATTTTGTGGGCATAGCCAAACAAATTCTAAGTCATTAAAAAGTCGTTTTTGTCTACACCTCGTTAATGTCGTCATCTTAGCTTCCCGTGTTTGGACAGTGGGTCCGCTGGTGGACTTCTAGCCAATTACTGTCGACTCCATAATGTGTGCTATGGGTTCGTTGTTAAATCTTGTAAAACGACTCCGTAACAACGTATCCCTGTATACAACTAGCCCAGGTCTTCCCTACAATAGTTAATTATACGATGGTCCAGCTACCCGGGGGGGGGGGGGGGAGCCGCTCTCGACGATTCAGCCAGCGATGAGCTGTTATTCACAATCCCTTCGAACAACTTGTCGTTACGGCGATGACGCCTGTGACCGACTGCGCCTCTTCCGACCGACCTACAAGTCGCAGAAAGCGGCTATGTTGCGACCGACTGTCTTACGGGACGAGTGCCACGATGTCCAATCGAGTACACATCAAAGATCGACTTATATTAACCACATTAATTAGCGTTTATAAATCTCAAACATCCATGTTAATTGGCTATGCATAAGTACACACGTGTACACACTTTGCAATACACGTTTTGTTAATATTATATTGAAAACATAAATATATTTGTTATGCATTAAACAGGTTATAGAAATTAGACTACACTGCCCGTATACGCTTTGGATGATAATTTGTTACAAACAGCTCTTCGTTTTATTGAAATTACAGGTCGCATAAACACGGTATGTGATTAATTTGTAGAGTACTACAAAAAACATATTCTGGTTGAACGAAGTTACGTCTATTTGAGCACGCACTAAACATCCGTTTTTGTCTGACTGAAATGACACCCTTTCAGAAACCCACATCTAATTTGTAATTGGTTGTAATTTGTAGTGGGTACCAGTGTGCATCTAACACATTTTCTGAACGGCTAAAATTAAGGCGGACGTGATCAATCAGACTTAATTCACCGCTTCCATTTACATCCTTTGTGCGACGTTCGTTTTGTGTATCGTCACCGGATGTATATTTCTAAAGCAAGATGCAAACTGCCTTAAACGGAGCCAAAGGTGACGCAACAATAGGCAATTTTTTTTAAAGAAAGAAGGGAATCCGTGACAAAATCCAACTTTTTATATTGCGGTGTTTTGGCCCGTGGAATTGTGGCCTGTAGGATTTTGTCAATAGGTATTTTTGCCCGGATACCGCTTGACAAGAAAAAACCCATAGTCCTAAATCCCACTGACATAATGCCAACAGAAAAATGCCACGGAGCACAGGGCAAGACCTCCACAACAAGTGAATAGGCCTACTGGTCGATATATAATGCGGGTTTGTTGTCACTGTATTATCATTACACAAGGATATTAAAAGTGAAAAAAATCATGGTTTTTAGGCCTTTTGCAAATACAATCAAGAATATCACGCCAGTGGTTTACTGGGAAAATCTTGTTGAACACACATACTGGTAATCTTTATTTCACGGGCCGCGCCATTAGGCCTACTATTAAATAACCAGACGCCACGAGTGATTGTAGTATATGGTGATATTCGCTCATCAAGTGAAAATATGTGTAAACACCTACCTATATGCCAATAGGATATGGCCATGATGTTTGCGTCTAAATTCAACTTATGCAACATGTTTTGGCATTTTAACTAAACTTCTCCCGTTCTGATTTAGCAGCTCTCTTAATTGAGAGTTTGCGTCGTGTGTACCCGTCGGCCCTTCGATTTCGGTAGAACTGACAGATGCTTATTGGTCGCCCTGGTCAACATGTCAGCCGCCAGCAAAACTGAGATTTGACCAGAATCTCCCACTTTTAGAAAACATTCTGAGAAAACCACTAGCATTATATTCTATATTATAGTTGCAAATGGTTATTTTTTTATTAATCATTTTAGGTGCATTACTCCAAACCATTACTTTTGTTTGGCTTTAATTAAGACAACTAACTTATATTCCCCATGCATCCAAGCAAAGACAATATTTTTGCTAAAGTATGAATAGTTTCTGACAGTTATTTTTGTAGAAACATAAAATATAAACTATTTTTTTTAAATGATGATTTTTTCGTTTACTCAAATGACAACTCAGTAAACTACCACCTCTCTGTGGAGAGTTTGCTAGGTTTCGCAGTAGTGTAACCGGAGGGAGGGTGCTTGCATGATGGTATAGCCAGCGGCTGCGGTCGTGGCCAATGAGAAGCCGTCCTCAGTGGTGGCGTTTAGTGTCCGCTCGGCAGGCGAAGTGGTGTGGGTACGCATGTAAGTCGTTGTAATACCCTAGTGTCGGTGTTGTCAGTCGCCGATAGAGTATGAACTACAGAAGGGCTGCTGAGGCTCATGACGCGGCTATGTCAGCATTTAGCGAATATCTCGTAGAAGTTCGTTTGACGACGAAGTAGCGGCATGGCTAAGCGAATAGGCAAGCGTTCACCGGTTGGACGGGGCGACTCGGCTTCCTTATTACGATGCCTTCTTTTGTGCTGGGGCGTTTCTGTAAGTACTCTCGATTGATCTTGTGTGTGTTCCCGACATCTCCTGCCGTGGGCATCCGTCTGCGCCCACCAGCCGGCACACTTGTACGGTACACGTAGTGGTGCGATTACTTAGTGAGTTAGTGAGTCTACTTTGCGTCTTTGGCTTAAGGCTATAGCTCTCGTCTATAAACTACAGTATACTTTTGAAGGCGTTACCGCCGTTACTCCTATAAACATTTAATTAAGCGTGTAATTATAAGATGGCTTATAAATATATTTACTTTCAAGAGTTTGGCCAAATCGTATAAATGAGCGGCTAAGACTAAGCTAGCATAACAACAAGCTATGCCTTTGAATAGTTTATAATAGTTGATGACACTCAGCATATACTCTCTCTCTCTCTCTCAGACTCGGTCTAGTCACCAGTAGACTAGAGTGTATGAACTCATATTCGACAGACACTTACCCTGTGTATCGACATCAGCCTATCTTCGATGCCAACGATGGTGATGGCAGTGATGTCACTTAATTGTCATTAGAGCATCTGAATTACCCAATTTCAAGTGAACAAAGTTGGCCTACTAGAAAGTTGGCAAGCCTTAAACAGATAGCGTGGTAGGAGAGGGCGTACTGTTGGTATTACCACTCTGCAATAATTGAGGTTGCTGTGGGAATGGCGTGTCAAAAAATTATGGTTGTCCAGGTTACAATTTGCATCGCTTTAGATTGTCTCACAAAGAATTGTTCCCACCCTGTGACCCCACTATTAACTCATCACATTATAATTTTATAGCAACCATGGATCGATGGGTCCAATTATGTAAAAAAAATTGATTGATTACAGGCTGTTGACTAATTTTTTAAATTATGCCACAATTGTAATTGATCTAGAACTGTCATGTAATTGCAGCAATTACACCAATTGTGATTAATTACAGTATTTTTTTTTCATCTGAAAAATAGTGCTGTCTCACACAAGCTGAACATCAATAATTAGAATTATAACACTTGCTTACATAATTTACCAACACACATGCTATATAAAATAATACATCTGTCGTTGTAACTAAAATGGTGTAATTGAAAAGTAATTGTAGTTTATTTGATTCTGTGTAATTTGACCCGACCCTGATAGCAATTCATCAGTAAACTGTTTGGTGCAATTCAGCTGAGTCAGTCGTTAAAATATTTCCTTGAATGCTACGGGTTATGTCCATGATTATGGAATAAAGAGGGGCTCAGTTAACACTGATTTCACTGATGCATGTAGAACAATCAGTATACACCTGTAATTGGTTTGTTTTTTTATATTCTGTTTATTAAAAAATGCATTTAGTTATGTACATGGTAAAATATGGGTTTTACTTATGTCGAGCCCAAGCATTCACTTTCATACATCAGAATGTCTGTGAAAGCAAACATGAAATTATTTTCATAGATCTCGTCAAGTCTGATTAGGTCAATCATTTTGTATCTCAGTTCTAATTTGTCCACATTTAGTCCCTCTGTAGTGCACATAGTAGTGTTAATCATGTAATGGTGTATATTTGTACTGTGTTGATTTTAGTTGTTCTACTCCAAGCACTTTCCGCAAAGCATTGCACATTGTACAAATTTAATTGTTTGATATTTACTAATTTTTGTTGCATGCAATTTATTTGACCAAAAATACCTTCTTTTAGATTTTCAAGTAAGCTATGCTAAATAAAAACTATATCTCTTATTTACTTTGCCTTTTGAACCTTAATATTGCAGGAAAATTGCTTACAGCCAATTGTGCCATTTATTTATACACATCTTCACTGCATGCGATGACAGCTGCATGCTCACAATAATTGCAATGCCACGCAGTCCCAATTTTTCCGCATAATGTCACTTCTAGCTCTTTAATTTGGCTGGTAACATGCTTTTTTCAAGGATTTTACAAAATATATGTTATGGCTTATGTGAAGAAAAAAAGTCAGCTTTTGCAGTTTCAGAACTACAAAACGCAGAATGTCAACGTACCTAAAGAAAACATTTCTTGTTCAATGAACAAAAATCTTGATGAGTCTGAGATGAGAAACTGAATAGTGATGAATTTGGTGGGTGGTGTGAAAATGTAGAAATGTCCCCCCAAGAGGTCCAGTGCTGTATTTTTTGTCACATTCGTCAACCTGATAAATTTCACCCTTACTCTGCTGTAGAAAGTTGGATGCTTTATCATTTAAATGGACAACTTTTTGCATGTAAACGGTGTCAACAAATTTACAAAATCTGTTGGGGGTTGGACCACAGGGGGTCTCATTCCACCATACTTCAGACAGTCGGCGGCGACCTTTGTAAAATCAACTCAATTCTTTGGGCCAAGCCTGTCTGTTGGGGTGCAGAATAAATCTTTGTTCTGGGGTGACTTTGATAGTAAGAAAACACACATTTATCTGATTTTACATGTATTCAATCTTGATACGGTTTCCCATTACCATTCATGCGTGCTCGTGTTCGCTGACCCATGACGCACAGGGCCATTTCTCAGTGGAATTTCTTCACAGCTTTGCAAAGATGACAACAGAGAAACTCGGCAGCACAATTACTCCAGATCACTTTGATTCGCCTGTGGTTTTTACTGTGTTGTGTCGGCACCGCAACAATGGACTGATTTAACTTTCTACCAAGATAAACAGTCAATGGAAGTAAATATGCGACCCTGCTATTTACAAACTGATCTTTCACACTGAATGAAATAATTGACTTTCCCTACAAAAGCAGTCAACTTGAATAGCATGTAGCTTAGTGTATAGAACACTTGCATGGATCCCAGCTGGGTGTATAGAACACTTGCATGGATCCCAGCTGGGTGTATAGAACACTTGCATGGATCCCAGCTGGGTGTATAGAACACTTGCATGGATACCAGCTGGGTGTATAGAACACTTGCATGGATCCCAGTTGGATCAAAAGCGGCTACTGCAGTTTCTGAAAACAGTTCATGTTTGTGAAAAAACATTCTTCCTAAAATTTCACATGACCTCAATGGTTATATAGATTGGCCACTGATATGTAGGTTCAGAATTTAATACACTGCAATGTAGTATAGTTCATTGATTTTCCATGTTTTGATTTCCCCGGTTCATAATTCTGGTATGCACCCCCAGTAACCATTGAATAGTGTCTGTGTGGTTCTATCCCACGTGGTCTACACCCATTTTGTCCACTCTGTTTTACCCCAATTGATCTACTCTTGTTTTCTGGGTATACCCCATTTGGTCAGGGTAAGGACATCATGGATGAAACCTCTCACGGACATTGTATTTTTTGTATTGTATTATATTTTATTCAGTTCCAACAGGTCCGAAAACCCAGTAACAGGACTGATAACAAAATATAAGAACAATGCGTATAAATAATAAAAACAGTAAGAACAATACTTATAATAAGGATATAAAACCACACACTACCAACATTACTAAAATAGCAGGCTAAGACATTAGCATTGTACATGGAAATGTTTTTGAATTACAGATCTGAAGGTATTGGCTCCTATTAATATGTCACAAATGGGTTCAGTTAAATACAATGTGTTGAAAGTAGTCATACATCAATTTAAAACTGAGTATTTCCTAATGTTGATTCTGCTGTTGGAAATTCTAAAAGGTGTGTACCGGTAGTTTCGTAGAGATCTTGAAAGACAATGATATTGGATATTTGTTACCAGATAGGACGAATCTAGATGAGAGTGTAGAAAGATCAGATCTGCAACTTGCCTATGATGTTGAAGGGATGGTAGACTAAAATGATGGCAAAGCACAGGATAATTGTCAGTCAGTGGAGTACCGTATTTTGAATTTGTAACAGATACTTAATGAATTTTTTTTAACTCGTTCAATTTTGTTGATAAAAGTACGTTGCCACAGATTCAAAATAACACTGCAGTACCCCAACTGGCTTCTGACTAGAGATATGTACAAGGATCACAAAACTTGTACATCAGTAAATGTTGTTCAAATGCGCTTAGTAAAACTACACATCATGAGAGCTTTACAGACATTACAACTAATATGATCTTTAAAATTCAAATTACCGGTCAGTGTGACTCCGAGATCTTTGACAGCTCTGAGATCTTTGACCCTGGGTAGACACTGGCTTAAGATGGTGTAGTCAAAGATTAAGCATTTCTTTTTGTTAGTGAAAGTCATTGTGCAGCATTTGTCTGAGTTAAGTTTGAGGTGCCAGATCTCACACCAGAGGCACACACTGTCCAGCCCCTTCTGCACCAACTGACAATCGGTCACCGACGAAATTTGTCTAAATAGTTTACAGTCATTAGCATTGAGTGATATTTCACATGAATCAACATGATTAGTGAGATCATTAATATACAAAATAAACAGAAGTGGGCCAATTTGTGAACCTTGTGGTACACCGGACAATACCGGCTTCCAGTCAGATGCTTTGCCTTCGAGTACCACACCTTATTTTTGGTTGAGAAGGTAGGACATAATCCATCATAACTTAACTCCTGTGGACATAACCCCTCATGGACAAAACCCCACATGGTCATTATTATTTTAACTTTAATAGCAGTGCAACAACATATTTTTTTGCAATTTATTTATTTAAAATTATTCAGTCATATACATATTGACACTTCATATTATATATTGAATAGGAGAAATAATAATGATCTAGCTAATTGTGTATGAAATGATCTGTATATTTGCTATATCTAAAATCAGTATCATCACATCACATTGTGTGCGTGCGTGCGTGTGTGTGCATGCGTGTTGCCTAGTGCAACAATAAAAACATTACTGTGCTGAAATTCAGTGAAAAATTGCAGTACACGAAGTGGGTATTGACCAACTAGTATGAACCCTCCCTGTCATCATAGAGTAGGACTGTCATAGAGTCACACGTCACATCACCACACCAGATCATTGTTATTATTTCTCCTATTCAGTACATATGAAGTGCCAATATGTATGTTTGATATATTTTTAAATAAACAAATTGCAGAAAAAAATGATGTTGCACTGGTATTAAAGTAAAAATATTAACGAACGTGAGGAGTTTTGTCCATAAGGGGTTTTGTCCATTAGGGGCAATGTCCTTGGGGTTTCTTCCATGAGCGGTCATGTCCATGAGGGGTTTTGTCCACAGGGGTTAAGATGGTTATGAAGAGTTATGTCTGTGAGGGGTTGTGTGAGTAATAATAATAATAATTAACTTCTATGGCATAATCGTGAACAGGACACACAAAAGTCATTATCAGAACGAGGGACAACCAAAGATTTATGGTGGAAATGCAATTTAAAATAAATATGTCTTGAGTTTTTTTCGGAAAATAGCTATAGTTTCAGATGTTTTCAAAGTGATGGGGAGTTCATTCCAGACCCTAGGCGCAGCGACAGAGAAAGCACGTTTACCTAAGTTAAGTTTTGTTTTAGGCACAATAAGGTGTCGATATTTGAAAGATGCAGGAGACTAGGAAGCCAGTGTAACTGTTTAAGTAGTGGTAGTGATGGTGAAAACTGAGGCGCCCTGAGTACCACATGTGCCAGATAATTCTGTACTCGTTGGAGTTTAGCCAAGTCTCTTTTAGCAACGTTATTTAGTAGCGAATTACAATAGTCAAGGCGGCTACTAATTAATGCTGTTGATATTGTTTTAGCAGTAGATATAGATGTGACGCCAAATTCGACGGAGGTTACGTATATGATAGAAACAGGATTTACATACTTGAGAAATATGCTGGCAAAAGTTGAAGTCACTATCAAAGACAACACTTAGATTACGAATAGTATCTGATGGGAATGTATCACTGGAAAATGGTTGATGACCCTATTTCGTTGTTGTTTAGTGCCAATAATAATAAGGTATGTTTTATGTGGATTAAGCTTTGGCTTACTTGATTCCATCCAAAACAAGATATCAGTGAGACAATCACTTAAAGTTGAAACATATTCTTGTGCGTTTGATTGTGAAAGTGATATGTAAACCTGTGTGCCCCCAGCATACAGGTGATGACTGAGATTATGATTAGTAATGACTTGGCTGAGCGACCTAGTATATAAGCTGAACAGAACAGGGCAAGGATGGATCCTTGCAGCACTCCGAATGGAAGGTGTTGTGTAATGTAAGTTTCATTGATTCCACACACAGCTAATTCACAATTGAGCTTATTTGCTGACTTGGGTAGTTGAATGCAATGCAGCAATAAAGGTAGCATTTATACAGGTTTGTTACAAGAAGGTTCCCAAACTAGGTGCTGGGGGGCAGCCATGTAGTTCCAGGGGGTCCACCCCAAACATGCACAATTACTTTGGAATAGCACATTTGTGTGAAATACAAAGTTGTGGGGGGGGCTCAGCCAGAAGGGGGGAATATTGGGTGGTCCTCAATGGAGAAAGTTTGGGAACCAACCCTTGTTTTTTAGTACTGCATAATGTCTACCTTTATATTCGCAGTTTTAGGGCCATTCATAGACACACACGACAGGTGTTTGTGACAAGTCTTTACAGGACATTTTACACAGTTACATGTTTTTGCTGCCAACACTTAGTCATCCACTGACTGGCTAGCTATCCTGCTGTGGCAGTAATAAAAGTCACAATTGCCCCCACAAGGCATTGAATCAGACTGCAGCAGTCACAGAGGCATGACAGGGACTGGTGGCAGTAAAGTATGTCAACAGCTTTAGAATGGATTATAAAATGAAGTCGTAAAACCTGTCTTCACCTCCCACTGAGAAGTCCCATGTCTCCAACGAATTGTTTGCCAGGTGTGGCAGAAAGGAGAAAGGGGTAAAAACAGGGGTGTCTTATTTTGTAAAGCATTAATTTGTGTTTAGGTTGAGTCAACTTTGTGTGGAAATTCTCAATGTGAAAGCTGGTTTGTAAATATTGGATGTCTGTTGTCTTTGACATGTGCAAAGGATTGGTAAGGACCATAAGGTGTAGACGACCCATATCTTGGACGTCTGTTGTCTTCCACTTGTGCAAAAGATTGGTAAGGACCATAAGGTGTAGACGACCCATATCTTGGACGTCTGTTGTCTTCCATATGTGCAAAAGATTGGTAAGGACCATAAGGTGTAGACGACCCATATCTTGGATGTTTGTTGTCTTCCACACGTGAAAAGAATTGCTAAGGACCATAAGGTGTAGACAGTACATATTTTGGATGTTTGTTGTCTTCCACATGTGCAAAGAATTGTTAAGGACCATAAAGGTGTAGATGACCAATGTCTTGCTGTGTTTTTGAAACTCGATCCTCTGATTTAGTCCATTGTGAATCAGGTTTGTTGATATTCAGATCTGTAGTGTGTCACTCAGTATGAATAGTTAAAAGTAACATATATAGTTGGTTTCATAAAAGAATGTATACTTTTGTTGAAATCATCAAAAGAATTTACATTGATCGTCAGACGTGGGAACTTGTGAAAGTGTGAATAGCCATATGTTGTATGTGAATAGCCTTATGTTGTATGTGAATAGCCTTATGTTGTATGTGAAATTGTAAATAGCCTTATGTTGTATGTGAATAGCCTAATGTTATGTGTTTTTTGTTCATATAATTTTGACCAGATCTGGTCACTAGTGAAAAATATTGAAGAAAGACCTTTAATTGCATCATGCATTTAAAATAAAAATTATATATACTTGATGGTAATATAACTTTGTTTTCTTGCTTGAAAGGTAAATTTGTTGTTGATGCTTCAACTTGTTGAGGTTTCCCCTAAAAATTCCCAGACAAAATTCACATTGAGAAATGGGGTTGTTCTAACACTGTTGGTCTTCAAGTTCACAAACCATGCAGCATCATTCCTAACTTCCGCCTGCAGCTTGTTTGGCTGATTTCACTAATTTAAAATGTTTGGTTCATTATGGTGTTGTTCATTTGAGTTGGCCACACAACGTAAACAGATTAAGAAGTGTCCTGCTTGTGATATGTTCATTGCCTCATGTCTTTGATCACCATCGACTTAATAGTGCAATTATTAGCACTTCTTTTAATGACATTTCTTCGGATCATGTAAATCAGTCTTGTACAACAAACTGTCAATACCTGCCGTAAGTGTTTGGGCGTAAGTGTTTGGGCGGTGTGTTTGTTACCCAGCGCACTTCTCTTTTCGTGTGCCTTGCTCAATTAGCTAATAGTTGTAGGTGGTATAATGACCAGCAATAATGGTTCACCTTCCTTTGATGTGGATCTGTTTTACAAGGTGTAATGACACCGTCACTTTGAAGTGGTATAACGTGGTATGCGTGGTGTTGCTGCCGCTTGACACATGACTTCTGTGTCCGATCACCGACACACCGACATTGATGCTGCATGTTTGCGTGTGACCACGTGCCTTGGTTACTTGTCTGGATGATCAGGCGACTGTTGTGCGATGACAGTCAAAGCAACTACCCCACGTCTGTGATACATTGTTCAACACGGTAGCACGATAGTCAATTGTGACCCTTGTCTGGTTCCAGTGGTTGTCAGCTTTATATGGGGTGATGGATGCTGCCTAAATTACAGGGTTCGTGGTATTTAAGTGTATATCAAAGGATACGGTGACAGTGACAGCAGTTATAGCAGTGACAGGACAGCGGGACAGGCTAGAGATGGATGGAACGAGAGTGACTTATGGCATACCACCGGCGCATGGCCAGGACACCTGTCATTTGGATCCCCAGAACCCCCCCACTGCACCCTGGCTGACTCACTTGCCCAGATGTGAAATTAAATATTCACCACCCTGGATGCCCACCCCTACCCACTCTGGAAAATATTTCATATGAAATAAACACCCTTGGGTGGAATATTCGCCCCCTCTGTCAAATTTGCACCCACTTCATGCCTACAATTTTGTATGAATTGGCAAAAAAAATGTGTGTTTTAGTTTCATTTCACGGCTCTAGCGTCTGCACGGCTCTAGCGTCTGCACGGCTCTAGCGTCTGCACGGCTCTAGCGTCTGCACGGCTCTGGCGTCTGCACGGCTCTAGCGTCTGCACGGCGTCTGCAGCGTCTGCACGGCTCTAGCGTCTGCACGGCTCTGGCGTCTGCACGGCTCTAGCGTCTGCACGGCTCTGGCGTCTGCACGGCTCTAGCGTCTGCACGGCTCTAGCGTCTGCACGGCTCTAGCGTCTGCACGGCTCTAGCGTCTGCACGGCTCTAGCGTCTGCACGGCTCTAGCGTCTGCACGGCTCTAGCGTCTGCACGGCTCTGGCGTCTGCACGGCTCTAGCGTCTGCACGGCTCTGGCGTCTGCACGGCTCTGGCGTCTGCACGGCTCTTGCGTCTGCACGGCTCTGGCGTCTGCACGGCTCTGGCGTCTGCACGGCTCTGGCGTCTGCACGGCTCTGGCGTCTGCACGGCTCTGGCGTCTGCACGGCTCTGGCGTCTGCACGGCTCTGGCGTCTGCACGGTCTGCAGCTCTGCACGGCTCTAGCGTCTGCACGGCTCTAGCGTCTGCACGGCTCTAGCGTCTGCACGGCTCTGGCGTCTGCACGGCTCTGGCGTCTGCACGGCTCTAGCGTCTGCACGGCTCTGGCGTCTGCACGGCTCTGCAGCCTGCACGGCTCTGGCGTCTGCACGGCTCTGGCGTCTGCACGGCTCTAGCGTCTGCACGGCTCTGGCGTCTGCACGGCTCTGGCGTCTGCACGGCTCTAGCGCCTGCACGGCTCTGGCGTCTGCACGGCTCTGGCGCCTGCACGGCTCTAGCGTCTGCACGGCTCCCGCGTCTGCACGGCTCTGGCGTCTGCACGGCTCTGGCGTCTGCACGGCTCTGGCGTCTGCACGGCTCTGGCGCCTGCACGGCTCTGGCGTCTGCACGGCTCTGGCGTCTGCACGGCTCTGGCGTCTGCACGGCTCTGGCGTCTGCACGGCTCTGGCGTCTGCACGGCTCTGGCGTCTGCACGGCTCTGGCGTCTGCACGGCTCTGGCGTCTGCACGGCTCTGGCGTCTGCACGGCTCTGGCGTGCTCTGCACGGCTCTGGCGTCTGCACGGCTCTGGCGTCTGCACGGCTCTGGCGTCTGCACGGCTCTGGCGTCTGCACGGCTCTGGCGTCTGCACGGCTCTGGCGTCTGCACGGCTCTGGCGTCTGCACGGCTCTGGCGTCTGCACGGCTCTGGCGTCTGCACGGCTCTGGCGTCTGCACGGCTCTGGCGTCTGCACGGCTCTGGCGTCTGCACGGCTCTGGCGTCTGCACGGCTCTGGCGTCTGCACGGCTCTGGCGTCTGCACGGCTCTGGCGTCTCTGCAGCTTCTGTCCACCACCACAATATACTGTCTACTCATGCTTGGTTGTGCTTAGTGTCCTTACAATATCTGTCTACTCATGCTTGCTTCTGTCCTACACCTACAATATGCTGTCTACTCATGCTTGGTTGTTGTAGCTTCTGTCCCTACACCTACAATATACTGTCTACTCATGTCCATTTCAACACTATGGTGTGTTCACACTGCTCTCACTGGCAAGACAAGGCCATAGTTGATGCTGTCTACTCATGCTTGGTTGTTGTAGCTGCTGTCCTACACCTACAATATGCTCTCTACTCATGCTTGGTTGTTGTAGCTTCTGTCCTTCACCTACAATATGCTGTCTACTCATGCTTGGTTGTTGTAGCTTCTGTCCTTCACCTACAATATGCTGTCTACTCATGCTTGGTTGTTGTAGCTTCTGCCCTACACCTACAATATACTGTCTACTCATGCTTGGTTGTAGCTTCTGTCCTACACCTACAATATGCTGTCTACTCATGCTTGGTTGTTGTAGCTTCTGCCCTACACCTACAATATGCTGTCTACTCATGCTTGGTTGTTGTAGCTTCTGTCCTACACCTACAATATGCTGTCTACTCATGCTTGGTTGTTGTAGCTTCTGTCCTACACCTACAATATGCTGTCTACTCATGCTTGGTTGTTGTAGCTTCTGTCCTACACCTACAATATGCTGTCTACTCATGCTTGGTTGTTGTAGCTTCTGTCCACCTACAATATACTGTCTACTCATGCTTGGTTGTTGTAGCTTCTGCCCTACACCTACAATATGCTGTCTACTCATGCTTGGTTGTTGTAGCTTCTGTCCTACACCTACAATATGCTGTCTACTCATGCTTGGTTGTTGTAGCTTCTGTCCACCTACAATATACTGTCTACTCATGCTTGGTTGTAGCTTCTGTCCTACACCTACAATATGCTGTCTACTCATGCTTGGTTGTTGTAGCTTCTGTCCACCTACAATATACTGTCTACTCATGCTTGGTTGTTGTAGCTTCTGCCCTACACCTACAATATGCTGTCTACTCATGCTTGGTTGTTGTAGCTTCTGTCCACCTACAATATACTGTCTACTCATGCTTGGTTGTAGCTTCTGTCCTACACCTACAATATGCTGTCTACTCATGCTTGGTTGTTGTAGCTTCTGTCCTACACCTACAATATGCTGTCTACTCATGCTTGGTTGTTGTAGCTTCTGTCCACCTACAATATACTGTCTACTCATGCTTGGTTGTTGTAGCTTCTGTCCTACACCTACAATATGCTGTCTACTCATGCTTGGTTGTTGTAGCTGCTGTCCTACACCTACAATATACTGTCTACTCATGCTTGGTTGTTGTAGCTTCTGCCCTACACCTACAATATGCTGTCTACTCATGCTTGGTTGTTGTAGCTGCTGTCCTACACCTAGAACATACTGTCTACTCATGCTTGGTTGTTGTAGCTTCTGTCCTACACCTACAATATGCTGTCTACTCATGCTTGGTTGTTGTAGCTTCTGTCCTACACCTACAATATGCTGTCTACTCATGCTTGGTTGTTGTAGCTTCTGTCCACCTACAATATACTGTCTACTCATGCTTGGTTGTTGTAGCTGCTGTCCTACACCTACAATATACTGTCTACTCATGCTTGGTTGTTGTAGCTTCTGTCCTACACCTACAATATACTGTCTACTCATGCTTGGTTGTTGTAGCTGCTGTCCTACACCTAGAACATACTGTCTACTCATGCTTGGTTGTTGTAGCTTCTGTCCTACACCTACAATATGCTGTCTACTCATGCTTGGTTGTTGTAGCTTCTGTCCTACACCTACAATATGCTGTCTACTCATGCTTGGTTGTTGTAGCTTCTGCCCTACACCTACAATATGCTGTCTACTCATGCTTGGTTGTTGTAGCTGCTGTCCTACACCTAGAACATACTGTCTACTCATGCTTGGTTGTTGTAGCTTCTGCCCTACACCTACAATATGCTGTCTACTCATGCTTGGTTGTTGTAGCTTCTGTCCTACACCTACAATATACTGTCTACTCAGGCTTGGTTGTTGTAGCTTCTGTCCTACACCTACAATATGCTGTCTACTCATGCTTGGTTGTTGTAGCTTCTGTCCTACACCTACAATATGCTGTCTACTCATGCTTGGTTGTTGTAGCTTCTGTCCACCTACAATATACTGTCTACTCATGCTTGGTTGTTGTAGCTGCTGTCCTACACCTACAATATACTGTCTACTCATGCTTGGTTGTTGTAGCTTCTGTCCTACACCTACAATATACTGTCTACTCATGCTTGGTTGTTGTAGCTTCTGTCCTACACCTACAATATACTGTCTACTCATGCTTGGTTGTTGTAGCTTCTGTCCTACACCTACAATATGCTGTCTACTCATGCTTGGTTGTTGTAGCTTCTGTCCTACACCTACAATATACTGTCTACTCATGCTTGGTTGTTGTAGCTTCTGTCCTACACCTACAATATACTGTCTACTCATGCTTGGTTGTTGTAGCTTCTGTCCTACACCTACAATATGCTGTCTACTCATGCTTGGTTGTTGTAGCTGCTGTCCTACACCTACAATATACTGTCTACTCATGCTTGGTTGTTGTAGCTGCTGTCCTACACCTACAATATACTGTCTACTCATGCTTGGTTGTTGTAGCTTCTGTCATACACCTACAATATGCTGATTCCACGCGTGGTCACTTTATGCTTGATTTCCACTTGAAGCCCACTGCAGTCTCCCAAACAAAAACATGCTAAATCATATTAAATAAACATACTCATTGCTTTGGGTTGCAATCCTGTTAAATCTTGTTAAATTATCCTTGCATTGTGATCCTGATAACATGTACCCCACCAGGCTCATCCATCAGGGCAGTCTTCCATCCCCCTGTCAGCTAATGCAACTGTTGCAGGTTCACGGTAGTGCCCCGGTACTGGGGGTGGTCACTAATTGTCTTCCTGGTTCATGCCATACAAATAAATGGTGACTTTGGGATGATCCTCTTTTGGCAATTTTTTTCCCTGAAAATAGATTTTTTTAACAGGAATGTGGCCATATTTCAGGAGTATGACACTTATGCAGTGCCCAAATTTCTGGTGGGTGGCTAGGAATATATATATGCTTATGTCAGTAATTATAATTATGATCCCTTGCACACAAAGAGATGATGTAGTTGTTTTGGATACCATTTCATGGGGAGCTTCGTATATATTGATTTTCTGAAGAAAAAGACAGAATTTTATGAATTTAACAAAGTTGATTTTCAGAAGATTAAAAATACAAATTTGCGAACAGCATTGAAAAACAATAACATTGTCACCACTGGGAAATGAGTGGGGGGTTCAATGAGTGGGGGGTTTAATAGGGGCTGAACAAACAGGTAGGCTTGTCACCTGGGAGTCCTCACAACTGTAATGCACCGGTGACAACTGTAGCATGACCGTGACCACTGTACTGTGACCGTGACCACTAGCATGTGGCCCAGCTGATGTTACCAAGAGACCACACATGCAGTCACGCTTTGACTGCTGACTCACCGCTTGTGTCGTCTCAGAACTCCTGATAAGGATATAATACCCTATGCGCACACAATGACTTGCTTTTGAAGTCCAATGAAAAAGTGAAGTTAATTGAATTTGTTGCACACAGTTTGCATGTGCGGTGTGGTGAGGTGAGGCTGTTCAGTCAGCTGCTGCCGTAAAGCTGACTTTTGTGGTTGGTTCAATTCAAAGCCCTGCTTCAGCTGTTTTGACTTTTGATAGAAATTTCAGTGAAAAAATTCACTCATTTGGAAAATTCTTGCATAGGGAAGTATTGTACATACTGTGATAGAATTCTGATAAGTTTGTGATACCAAAACAGAAATTCATTGCTGTAAACAGTTTGCAGTCCAGTTAGTTTTGATATAATAGTAGTTTGATAGCTATATTGTGTCTATATTGTCACTCAAGTCAAAGCATCTGGATGAATTCTGTCTGTAGAAGAATGTTTCAGTAGCATAGCTCAAGCCCCTTGACTTTACACGGATGATGCATTTTAGGACAACTCAGTTATTTGCCAAATTCTACCAAGATTAAGTTGTGACTCGCAAGATGCATTAACAGTTGTGGGAGCCTTAGGTTGATATTGGGGCCATGGATATTTCATATAATGTCAATGACTTTTGAGAAAATAGTTTCTTTATGCCCTGATGCGAAATCCTCCAACCATCCAGTTTTGCTGAACAAGTCGGCAGATCAAAGTCGAGTGAAATTGTCTTGTTTTTGCCTTTGCGCTTGACAGAAAATCTGAGATAAATTTGGCTGGCTGTTGATCACAAATGCGTTTTTATGTGGCCACGGTAATATAATCTGCACATCAAAGAAGCGTTTAGAATACATCAAGATGCAGAGGCAAAAAGAGTAGTCAGATCAGTATCAGGGCGGTGGTATTTATTCAGGACGTGTGCGTGCGGCGGTGGTATTTATTTAGGACGTGTGTGTGTGCGCATAAATGCGTGAGCACCAGTGATGCTTGTGCATGCATGGGAACCTGGGGCGACTTTGTTGTTGTGAATTTCATATCAATGAAGGTTCTCAAGTGCCTGATTTGACAGTGACATGTTTTTAGCAGCCATTTTTCTTAGCTGCTCCAAAGTGTAATTTTTTTTGTTGGCAGTCTTATAGAAACTAATGTCATTGATGATTGAATATACATTTTTCGGAACAGTTTGCATACTTCATTGCATGACCATGTCAATGAATTGTTGATTTAATACAACTTTATTACAAGATTGTTATACTAAAAAGGTAAGCTTATTTTACATTTCATCTCCTGGCAGACGTGTCAATTCCAGCACCAACTCAACTTCTCTGGGTAGCATTCAGCCATGATGTAGTTACTGCTCAGAAACTATTCCTTCACATATATCATCCACTGTTTACAGCCAGGTACTAATTTATACAGCTGAGTGAAATGAGACAACGTGGAGTGAAAGAAATTGGCCAAACATTGATTTGAAACAGCAGCAAGTTTATGCAAACCCAAGTCCTCTTGATTGAGAGTCCGGCATTCTCACCACTGTGCTACTGTGCTACTGTGCTACTGAGCCTTTCATACTAATAAGGGAACTTGACAAGTGAAGCACCAGAAACACAGAAACATTGACAGATCTTGTTTGAATAATGCACTTAGTGCATCTGTCTATGATTGGCTGATGGACATGCCAGGTGTCTGTCAAACATGGACAATTAATTCTACTTCTGCTGGAAAAAATTGTCATGCACCCTTTCCGGTTCCATTTATGTTTTTCATCTAGTTGTGTTGAAATTTTGGTGCAAACTGTTCCGCTGTGGGTGTAATGAATATTGACAAGCGCCCTATGCTACTTTGATGAAGGAAAGCAGCATATGTTGCAGACGAATCGCACTGAACCCCAGCACAGATGCGAGCTGCTCTGTAGTAACTGATTAGACATGGCATGTGTGTCAGGAGCAGTTTTTTTGTACATGGGTGTTTCTACGTACGTTTGCCTTTCGTGGCTAAGTGACTGCAACATTTCATAATTTTCATTTTGATGTTTTAAATTGCCCAATAATTATTCTCTAAATAAGTGCAAGATCACAGATAGGCGTTTGTACTGCATCGCTGCAGAATAGCCAGTGCAGGTTTATGGCTGGCGACAGATTTCTGGAAGAAAATTATTGTTGACCTTGTCGTTTAGCAGGGGCAGTGTAATAGGCGGGCCAGAGCAGATGGGTGGATCAGATTATATAGACAGCACTTGGAGGAACCATGTAGCAGCAGTCGTTACTAAAATACAAATAATTTACAAAACAAGTATATTTAAATACTGTAGGCAGAATTGGGAGTAATAAATAACTGCCAGTCTGCCACGTTAACATGTACATCAACATGTACATCAACATGTACATCAACATGTACATCAACATGTACATCAACATGTACATCAACATGTACATCAACATGTACATCAACATGCAATCTGTTAACATCCAATACGTAAACAACATGCAATCCGTAGACATGCAATCCATAAATATGCAATACGTAGACATGCAGTACGTAGACATGCAATCCGTAAACATGCAATACGTAGACATGCAATCCATAAATATGCAATCCGTAGACATGCAATCCATAAATATGCAATCCGTAGATATGCAATACGTAGACATGCAATCCATAGACATGCAATACGTAGACATGCAATCCATAAACATGCAATACGTAGACGTGCAATCCGTAGACATGCAATACGTAGACATGCAGTACATAGACATGCAATACGTAGACATGCAATCCGTAGACATGCAGTACATAGACATGCAATACGTAGACATGCAATCCGTAGACATGCAATCCGTAGACATGCAGCACGTAGACATGCAATACATAAACATGCAGTTCGACTCGAATCAACAATTGTGATTCATTAAGACACATTTGGTCAGTGAAGCTGTTAGAATAAATACAGTCAAACCTGCTGAAGTGACCACCTGCATTAAGAGGCCACCTCTCATTAATTACCACAGTCTACTCATCCTTTCCATTGAGTGGTCACTTAAGACAGGTTTGACTGTATAGTTTATCTTATATAACATGATTTTACGACAAAAAGATGGGACTTTGAATGAATGTGTTGTATTTTTGTGGATTAACGTAAAAGTCATAATATCAGTCAGCTGATATTATGTGGCAATCAAGGGGGTATTTGACTCTGTCTGATGAAATGCCACGTTGGGAATGACTGGGAGGTGTCTAGGTGCAGAACCCTGTCCCTGGAGCCCCTTGCCCGGAAGGGTGTTGGGTGACAAAGTCAGTTGAACAGGCTTCAAACCACTCATGTATCATGTTCCATATTACATGCTGTATGCTTTACGAAACTCAACTAATAAGTTCAGCTACTGGTTCTTAATTAAACATGCATTTTGCATCTTCACTAAAAGTGCAAACAGCTGTTTTCTATAATCGACTATTTACAGTAGAAACTAATGAAAAATTTTCCACAAAAAATGCTGGTTTCTTGGTCATGGGAACGCATATTATAGGGTCTAGTTATTACACCTCTTTGTTGAGGTTCAGGGAATGTGCCATCAACAGCTGCCTACTTTGAATTGTCAGAAGAAATGTTTTCACATTCATATGACTCATGCTAGATGCAGTATGGCCTGCTGTGATTAGCCTTGTTCTTGTTACTGACTGTCACTCATGTTGCTACAGGGCCTGCTGTGATTAGTCTTGTTCTTGTTATTGACTCCTCCTGTTGCTACAGGGCCTGCTGTGATTAGTCTTGTTCTTGTTATTGATTTCTTCTGTTGCTACAGGGCCTGCCGTGATTAGTCTTGTTCTTGTTATTGACTTCTTCTGTTGCTACATGGTCTGTTGTGATTAGTCTTGTTCTTGTTATTGACTCCTCCTATTGCTACAGGGCCTGCCGTGATTAGTCTTGTTCTTGTTATTGACTTCTTCTATTGCTACAGGGCCTGCCGTGATTAGTCTTGTTCTTGTTATTGACTTCTTCTGTTGCTACATGGTCTGTTGTGATTAGTCTTGTTCTTGTTATTGACTCCTCCTATTGCTACAGGGCCTGCCGTGATTAGTCTTGTTCTTGTTATTGACTTCTTCTATTGCTACAGGGCCTGCCGTGATTAGTCTTGTTCTTGTTATTGACTTCTTCTGTTGCTACAGGGCCTGCCGTGATTAGTCTTGTTCTTGTTATTGACTTCTTCTGTTGCTACATGGTCTGCTGTGATTAGTCTTGTTCTTGTTATTGACTCCTCCTATTGCTACAGGGCCTGCCGTGATTAGTCTTGTTCTTGTTATTGACTTCTTTTATTGCTACAGGGCCTACCGTGATTAGTCTTGTTCTTGTTATTGACTCCTCCTATTGCTACAGGGCCTGCCGTGATTAGTCTTGTTCTTGTTATTGACTTCTTCTGTTGCTACAGGCGTGCCATGATTAGTGCAGTTCTTGTTATTGACTTCTTCTGTTGCTACATGGTCTGTTGTGATTACTGTAGTTCTTGTTATTGACTCCTCCTGTTGCTACAGGACCTGCCGTGATTAGTCTTATTCTTGTTACAGACCGTCACTCATGTTGCTACAGGGCCTGCTGTGATTAGTGCAGTTCTTGTTATTGACTTCTTCTGTTGCTACAAGGCCTGCTGTGATTAGTCTTGTTCTTGTTACAGACTGTCACTCATGTTGCTACAGGGCCTGCTGTGATTAGTGCAGTTCTTGTTATTGACTTCTTCTGTTGCTATAGGGCCTGCTGTGATTAGTGCAGTTCTTGTTATTGACTTCTTCTGTTGCTACAAGGCCTGCTGTGATTAGTCTTGTTCTTGTTATTGATTTCTTCTGTTGCTACAGGGCCTGCTGTGATTAGCCTTGTTCTTGTTATTGACTCCTCCTGTTGCTACGGGGCCTGCTGTGATTAGTGTAGTTCTTGTTATTGACTCCTGTTGCTACAGGACCTGCCGTGATTAGTCCTGTTCTTGTTATTGACTCCTCCTGTTGCTACAGGGCCTGCTGTGATTAGTCTAGTTCTTGTTATTGACTCCTGTTGCTACAGGGCCTGCTGTGATTAGTGCAGTTCTTGTTATTGACTTCTTCTGTTGCTATAGGGCCTGCTGTGATTAGTGCAGTTCTTGTTATTGATTTCTTCTGTTGCTACAGGGCCTGCTGTGATTAGCCTTGTTCTTGTTACAGACTGTCACTCATGTTGCTACAGGGCCTGCTGTGATTAGTGCAGTTCTTGTTATTGACTTCTTCTGTTGCTACAGGGCCTGCCGTGATTAGTTTAGTTCTTGTTATTGACTCCTCCTGTTGCTACAGGGCCTGCTGTGATTAGTGTAGTTCTTGTTATTGACTCCTGTTGCTACAGGGCCTGCTGTGATTAGCCTTGTTCTTGTTATTGATTTCTTCTGTTGCTACAGGGCCTGCTGTGATTAGTGCAGTTCTTGTTATTGACTTCTTCTGTTGCTACAGGGCCTGCCGTGATTAGTTTAGTTCTTGTTATTGACTCCTCCTGTTGCTACAGGGCCTGCTGTGATTAGTCTAGTTCTTGTTATTGACTCCTGTTGCTACAGGGCCTGCTGTGATTAGCCTTGTTCTTGTTATTGACTTCTTCTGTTGCTACAGGGCCTGCCATGATTAGTCTAGTTCTTGTTATTGACTCCTCTTGTTGCTACAGGGCCTGCTGTGATTAGCATTGTTCATGTTATTTACAATCTTTCTGTTACAACAGGGCCTGTGATGATTAGTATAGTTCATCTTATTGACATTATAACTAACTATGCTAAATGAAATAGCAAGTTCACTTTGGCAGTAGGCTGGTAGGCAGTTTCACACCATTTGTAGTTTTGGTATGAGCTTAATATTTTAGTGGTGGCTGTTATAGGGTTGAAGTTTCATACATGTTTACTGTAGTCCAAGATGTCCATTAAACCAAAATTCAGTGCTATATTAATTTATAATTAGTCTTTAACCTCAAACATTGCTACTGATATGCCTACACCTGATACGTTACTGCTGCTAGGTTCAAATAGTGTTACTACTACTGCTACAACAATTCTACAACAACAACTACTACTACTACTACTACTACTACTACTACTACAGCCTCTGTTACCACCACTGCAATGTTCTGACTGCAAGGGGTAGTTCCTCTCCCCTTTGTCCCCTTTGTCACCGTATTGTAGCTGGACAGAATAAGTTGGAGATCACAAAACAATCTTACACCCAGGAAATCCATTGTGATACTTTAACTTTGAACCGAAATAGAACCCCTTCCCTTCAGTGTCCCGGCGCCACCTGGCAGTCTTTTATGACAACTTATCTGCATGGCTGCTCACCAGAAAGTATTATTGATTTTTTTGCAGGAGTTTGTTTGATGATTTCCACCAAGATATACAGAAGGCAGGATTGTATGACAAAGGGGTGATGCTATCAGCAGGGTAACACATGATGGGTTGGGCGGCTTACATAAGATTGGGTGGATAGCAGATAACATACAGACTGTGTAATCTGGCTGAGACATACAACCTTTACCTTGTGCTGCATTTCAACTTGGGTTATAAATATGAGCCAGATAGGTGCATAGTTTAATGGAAGTTAATAGGGCTAGAAGATAAGTGTTTTGACTGCAAATTGACTATAGTGAATACTAATCAGTTATATAGTTGTTTGTTATGTTAATCAGTTATGTAGTGTTTGTTAGTATGAAAAAAATGATTACTTTGATTTGTTCACCTGTTGATAATTTAGTGCATGTTTCCTTGTGAACAGAGAATGTCTGTTGGTAGTAAACCAGTAAATATAAAAATTTACTGATCTCTAACTGTGTATTACTCCTGTGTTCAAGTTTGTGGACAAGTTGAATTAAACAGGCAGACAAGGGGTCAATTCTGTTTTGTCAATTCCAGTTCCAGTCAATTCCAATTATACCTTGCAAAATTCAATTCCAATTCCAACTTTTAAAATCCTAGGCTAAGGAAAAATTCAAATCCAATTCGTTTTTACACAGTTTTATTTGTTCTTGAAATCATGTGTGCATAATCATATTTAATATATTTACATATTATTTAATGTAAATAATATTTAATATATATATATATATATAAATATATATATATATATATATATAAATAGATGCATTGAATGAACAATAGTTAATCATATCTGATTAAATATGATTGTGTTCAAAACTCAGGAGAGGTGTTGCAGCAGAAAGTACATACATCAAATGGCTGAATGCCATATATATATATATATATATATATATATATATATATATATATATATATATATATATATATATAGAGAGGTTTGCTATTAAAAAACTAAAAAAATGGCATTCAGCCATTTGATATATGTACTTTCTGCTGCAAAACCTCTCCTGAGTTTTGAAGTTTTCCCCTGTTTATATCAGGTATATATTATATTGTGGTATCATTGATATTTCATAAAATTTACTGTAAACTTTGAGTTTTCAACATCCTAATCACCAACATGTATTCTCCATAGGGAAATAAACCTTGTCCACTGAGAAAGGAAATGAAAAAAGCCTGAAAGGTCTGACTTTGGTTTTACTGTCTGTTACAGTAACTTAGTATTTGTTTTTGATGCAAATGCTTGATTATATTGTTTTTGCTCACAACGTTTCAATAACAGAGTAGACAAGTGTGTATATGCTGTAATGTTGACAGCATTCTGGCTGGTGGTGACATACTAACAGCAGACAAATATGATGTTAATAGTAAATATAATGGGTTGAAATTAACAGTATCAAGTCAATAATTCCAACAAAATCAGTTCCAATTCCAACAAAATCAATTCCAATTCCAACAAAATCAATTCCAATTCCGACTGACTTTCGAAAATCTCTTCCAATTCCGGAATTCCAATTCCGGAATGGAATTGACCCCATATCTGTAAGCAGGTTCAGAAGAATGTAAAATGGTATAGCATTTTAGGTGGATGTGTTACAAGCTTGTGTTACAAGCTTGTGTGTTTTGAACTTGGATGCCTCCACACCACTGTCATTTGTAGGTTTAGAACTTGTGTGTTTAGAACTTGGATGCCTCCACACCACTGTCATTTGTAGGTTTAGAACTTGTGTGTTTAGAACTTGGATGCCTCCAGACCACTGTCATTTGTAGGTTTCATTTATTTTTAGTTCCTTGGTAGAAGTTGACTGTGCACACCTTATATTATTTATTGTCTGTCGGCTCTAGGCTGTCACTAGTACTCACTACCTATCACTAGCTTGACAAGTAAAGACACAATGACACACACCCATGGTTTTTTCTGTATTAACAATTAACATTACATGTATTTTATTTGGGTAAATAATTTATTATACATGTATATATATATATATATATATATATATATATTATAGATTATAGATAATAATAATGTTATTATTATCACACCCACTCAAACACATACACCCAAGCACGCATTTGCGCATGCACACAAATACACACCACACACACACTGCAAGCACACTGATGTGCGTGCACACGCACACACAATCACACACACATATGCACCCAGGCACGCATGTTTGCATGCAAACACATACACCGCACGCACGCATGCACGCCTGCACACACATTGCATACACACACACACGCACACACACACACACACACATACACACACATGTTATATTACTCCTGTCTGTTGCAGCTGTGCTGTGGTGTCTTTCGGTGCGGCCCACACGAGGACCACCTGAATGGCAAGCGGTGCTGCACCCTGTGTCCCCCAGGCTTGGGTGTAATCACCCCCTGTAGTCCCGACAACAATACCGTGTGTCAGGCTTGCGTTGCTGGCAAGACGTTCTCTCCCTACTACAGCCACATCGACATCTGTCGGCCGTGTCGTCAGTGTCAAGCACACTCGCACATGACACACGTCTGTAATGTGACACATGACACAGTATGTCAGTGTGACTGGAACTATTTCTATGACGTAGTGACGCGGACGTGTCAGCCCTGCAGTGTGTGTCCGGCAGGGTTCGGCATGCTGCGCGCGTGTAACAGAACTGAGAACACAGAGTGCACTCAATGCCCACCAGGGACATTCTCTGACCATATGACCGCACTCGGCGGCTGTGTCGTCTGTCGTATCTGTGGCACTCACCAGGTGTCGCTGCAGGCATGCAGCTATCAACAGAATACAGTGTGCGTCGGTAAGTAAACGTGTTTTTTTTATCAGTTTTTTATCATAATCTCTTATACTCTATTGTATTTATTTTAATATATAAATTTTGGTATATTATAATGTAGACATCATGTAGTTTTTACAACGATTGTATGCGCCTATGAACGGACTGACTCCAGACATACATATGGCATTTACAGATTTTAGTAGTAGTAATAATAATAATTGCTTGACAGATTTGGTTGGGTATTATTTGACATTTCTAAACTTGACATTTGACATTTATATACAGACCTGATAACTCTTTTTTTGAGCCACAACAACAAATCTGATTGTTCTCATTGTGCAGATTGTAATTTTGCATTGACTTTGCAGCTTGTTGGCAAAGCAGGGGAAAGGCACCATTTTCATGAACAATGGCGGAACAACTAAATGCACTGAATATTAAACTAGAGCATTGTTGTAATTTCTAGTATATCCACCAGATTGGTGTCACTGTTTCTCAAACAAATATTTATCTGGTTTTGGCAGTTCTTTCAAACAATTCTAAGAACTCAGTGTCAATCAGTTGTTGGTACATTTCTAATTTAACCACGACCTAAGGTTAACGTCAGTGAAGACGAGGATCCTGGTCTCCACACACAGCTGTAAGGCGTGGGGATTTTTTATTTTGACAAAAAGTAACATGGCTGTAGATAATATTATGTTTTATGGCATTTCAAACACATCTGTGATTTATTGACTTTCCTGTCAGGATCAATTAAGCATTACGTGTGTTGTTTCTTTTATGTTACAAACATGAACACATGTATAATGTTGCATGTATTGCAAGAAACTACAAACATCACAGCATGATTGCGATGATCACTCAAAACTTGATGCTTATTTTTTTTTTATTGTTTTTAAGCATCTTGGTAGTGGAATTTGAATAGATTTTTATGTTTTTGACACATTTTAAAGGCTTGTACATATCCAATATATATATATATAATTATCATATCATAATAATCAACTTCTATGGCGCCTGTATCCTCAGGAACCTGAGCTCAGAGGTGAAACAAAACAGAATCATTAAGCATAGTCATGAACAGGGACGCACAAAAGTCATTGTCAGAACGAGGGACAACCGAAGATTTATGGTGGAAATGCAATTTGGAATAAATATGTCTTAAATATATATATACATATAGCATATGTACAGTAAGCCTAATATATGTGTATATATATATGTGTGTGTGTGTGTGCAGTGATTTGCCTAGACATTTTTGGGTCGGCGCTATTCCTTGCCCCACAAATAATGTAATGCCCGGCGACTGGCTTCGTAGCACCTTGCCCTGCCTGGATGCTGCCATGCAGCTCAAAAGGTGCCCCTATCCAAAGGGTTCATTTGAAAATCATTACAGGAATCTAGCCATGCCTCGTGGGTATCACGTGAATTATCATGTCACCGGCATAAAATGGAAAACCACAACAGATGAATACAACAACGGGTGAATACGGTGAACTACGCACTGGTGCGTATATCGGATAAAAGGGTTAAAGTATAAATGTTATATTCTTTGTGAAATCTAGGACTATTATCAGCGATTCTCACAAAATGATACAAATTGGATGAAAGTTTCTTGGCCGGCTTTATTTTGAGGGTTGATAAGGTGTTTCACCTAAGTTTATGTATAGCCGACATAGGCTACACATAGAAGAAAGAAGAAAAAGCCCATTTTGGCAGTAGTATATTATTTCTACAAAACTATGCCATGAAAAAATAAGTTACGTTATGCTAAATTTTAATTGGAATAGGTTACATAAGTTGCCTTCCTGCAGCAGCCAGAATCTGGCTGCACAAGGACAGGCCGCTTGGCTCGCCCATTAACTCTGACCATGGGGTCTAAATAAAGTGTGTTGTTGTACTGAAAAGTAACGTTTTTATCTGTTCAATTACAAATTTTTCATGTATGTCATATGATAGGTTGCTCCCAATTCTGCCCCCTTGCCCTCAAAATATTTTCACATGTGTGAGTTTGCCTTTTTTTAGACTCAGCACCTTGCCCTTTTGGAAACCTAGGCAAATCATTGTGCGTGTGCGTGTGCGTGTGCATGTGCGTGTGCGTGTGTGTATTACATTCAGTACATTTCATTTTGCTTGCTTGATAATTTGTTCTGCATGAAATATGAGGTGCAAGCTATCTAAATATAAGATAGTTTTTACTTCTGCTAAAAAACACTTCATGTTTTGTGTTTGTATGACTGCCCACATCTCTGGGTATATTTATTACATAACAATAATATCAACAACAACATGTACAGAGATCAAGGTACTGAGTCTGTCTCACATTTCATGGTCACGCCACTACTGTTTGAAATGACTTAACAAAAACAGGCTGTGTCTTGTCAATGGCAATGCTTTGGTTGTCGACGTCGCCGTCGACGTCCCCAATATCACTGGTCTCAGCACTCTCGAGCACGTTGTCGGTTTTCGTAATTGTTTCAGCAAAAACAGTCTCGGCTATAGTTTGTCTCTTTTTAGCCCATCCGACTAAGGTACCTTGTGAAGTTAGGGGAACTGGTCTTTTTTGGGTGTCGTTTGCAGTCGAACACTGACTGCACTTTAATTTTCTCAGCTCTTATATAAAAATGCTTCACTAGGGCACACGCTGCAAAAAACAATGCGGCATTTAAAAATATGATGCATCAATGACGCAAGGCCACTGCCCAGATCGATCCCTGTATATATACAGTATATATGTATATTTATATATATTACGCCTGTTTTATATACTGAGCAAAACTTTACATTTTGTGTCCTGATCATACTGCAGGTTAGATGTGATGATGCTATTACATCTTTATATACTGGGTACATGTATAAGGAACAAGTGGACAACGAGACACAGAGGTTAGATGTGATGATGCTATTACATCTTTATATACTGGGTACATGTATAAGGAACAAGTGGACAACGAGACACAGAGGTTAGATGTGATGATGCTATTACATCTTTATATACTGGGTACATGTATAAAGAACAAGTGGACAACGAGACACAGAGGTTAGATGTGATGATGCTATTACATCTTTATATACTGGGTACATGTATAAGGAACAAGTGGACAACGAGACACAGAGGTTAGATGTGATGATGCTATTACATCTTTATATACTGGGTACATGTATAAAGAACAAGTGGACAACGAGACACAGAGGTTAGATGTGATGATGCTATTACATCTTTATATACTGGGTACATGTATAAGGAACAAGTGGACAACGAGACACAGAGGTTAGATGTGATGATGCTATTACATCTTTATATACTGGGTACATGTATAAAGAACAAGTGGACAACGAGACACAGAGGTTAGATGTGATGATGCTATTACATCTTTATATACTGGGTACATGTATAAGGAACAAGTGGACAACGAGACACAGAGGTTAGATGTGATGATGCTATTACATCTTTATATACTGGGTACATGTATAAGGAACAAGTGGACAACGAGACACAGAGGTTAGATGTGATGATGGTATTACATCTTTATATACTGGGTACATGTATAAAGAACAAGTGGACAACGAGACGTAATCACGAGATGATGATATTAAAAAAATCCTGGATCACAATGTGAAGATTGGGGGTGAACCATAGATAAGTATCACACTTCTGTTCACTCCCTTTCCACCAACCACTCTATTGTTTTTTTTTAGGTTTTTTTACATGTTGCAAATGGTGTTGAATTTTGTAATAATAGAATTTGTACTGCTGGTTGATGGAAATAAATTACTGATTGATTGCCCAAAGCACATTTGACGTGTAACAGCGGTGCACAGAGGTTAGAAGGGGTCCAATGTATGTCCTCCTGGTACGATCCAGCCGCGTGCAGATGATTTCAGACATTGTGTGTAGTCACCCTTCATCTCAAGACTTGCCCACTGGGGTTACAGTCAGGGATCGAACTTAACGCTTGCCCCCTTGCCAGAGGCGAGTAGAAATTCCTGGGGATGAGTAACCTTTGGCCTGCACTAGTCCCCCGGGTGAGTAGCTATTTTCCACTCGTTTTGTAACAATATAAATGCAAGCAATTTTAATTAGTCGTACATACATAAACAGGAGCAGTGGTCTAATGTCGATCGAGAGGATGAAGGTTCGATTCCACCTCTGCCGTTTCAAAGCTTGGGCAATTTCGTTCACCCCACTTTGCCCGTGTCTTTCGGAAGAGACACTAAAAGCCGTTGGTCCAAACTCCTGCATTAGCTCAAGATTGGGCTGTTTGGAGTGTAACTACTTGAGACTTGAGTAACACATTGTATAAAAAAATACAATTTTAAATCTTTGTTCCCGATATATCCGATTTCGTAAACGAGCAGCAACGTAGTCGAAAATCCGTGCATACGGGTATAAATATAGTACACTGAACAGTACTAACTTTTACCTGTCGATCTTCTGCGTTTCCTTTCGAAATCGTGTGGAATTTTATAAAAGGGGTCCAACCCCCAAAAGAAAACTGAGCGCCGATGATAAAGTTGCGCATAGGCGTATAGGTACGATGGGTGTGAGAGGAAACAAGAATTTCAGCCGCACTGGCTAAAGCAATTCTCATGGCTCGAATACAAAAGTTTGTCTGCTGGCTCTGGCGTTGCCGCTCACGCTGGCGTTGCCATTGGCGGTGCCGCTGACCGGCGTGACGACGATGCTAACCGGCGTGACGACGACACTGTCGTCGACGTTGAAGGTGGGGAGAGTGACGGGACGGCGAAGAATACTGAGACCAAACTAAACATGAGAATGTTTTGTAAGAACTGCTGCAAGTATGAAAAAGCAGGCAGTTTTGTCATCATCTCCCCAGTATTTAAATTGGAGAGTATCAAAGCTCACAATAGTTCTACAAGCCATATGAAATGGGCTTTAAGAGAGAAAGCAGAGAGCAACACAGGGTCAAGTGTGGCGGACGAGGTGGTGGACCAACTGGAAAAAGCGACATTTTACAAAATGCATAAGCTTTTTTGGAACGCACATGTCATTGCCAGACACTGAAGCCCATAATATTATACAGACTTTGTGTGGATGTGTGCATTGGATGACATGAAAGGGGTATAGATTGGCAACACCTACAGAAACAACAAGCAGTTGACAACATCCAGAACCTCAGGATCTGATTTAGTGCTAATTGAATAAAATAATTACGTTGCATCGTCAATTATGAAATTGATATTTATTTGTTCATTTTATGTTTAAGGAGCATTACAGGTCAACATACGAATGTGCATAAAGAGGTCGCATTTTTACGATGTCCATCAAAAATGGGGACTAGTGATTTTTTATGGGGATGAGTCACATATTAAGGCTACTAGTCCCCATGGCGAGTGGGTTAAATTTCTTAATTTCGACCCCTGGTTACAGTCACAAACTGATCACACAGGTGGCATAACTGGATTGGTCAGTCCTCTGATCGTGACGTCACACCAGGTGCCCCTGACTTTGCGAGATCGGCCACTGACCCATTTTGCTCGATATGTGTCCTCAGAATAAATTGTCTGTCTATTGCACCCAAAGATACGCACAACCTCTGTTACCGTCTGTCCCGCCTCCAGACGGCCCAAAACATGCTCTCGATTGCCATTAGAAAGTCTCGACCTGACAAACAATGGCGTTCAAAGTCGATATTTTGTGGTTTTCTGAATCCTGCAATGTTAGGCTTGACAACTGTGTCAATTTCAGAGTGAAAACGAGGCAGACACATTGTCAGCATGTGCAGTGCCTCTGTTGCATATGTTGTGGCCGCATACGCAGAAGCAGTTGAGTGGAAATTTATTAATTACGCAGTCTGTTTTATGTTAGCTTGTTACTTGTTGTCAAGTTTCTTATTTTGTTCTGCATATATATATATATATATATATATATATATATATATATATATATATATATATATATTGTGAACAATGAATATAAAATTATAAATATACAGGCTTGTGTTGAAGTTGTTAACACTCTCTGTTGTAGACCTACCACCAGTGAGATCGACACTAGCCAGTGCGTTGTCGACAGTGTGGTCCGATGACGCGTCATACTCACAGACAAACGTCATACCATTCTACTGTGCCATTCTGGCCGCGGTTGTTGTTGGCCTAGTCATCTACGTCATCATCAAACATTGCAGAAACCACAAACAGAAGCAGACTGGAGTCGTGCTCACATACGTTGCCGTGGCAACAGGGGCCGACTGCGTAACACACAAGCAGAGCTCAGACAGTGGTGTGGGACTGGAGCAGGATACTAAGCCTGGTTAGTATTCTTTGTACCCTAACACTCACTGACTTAGACACTAGTGTGGGACTGGAGCAGGACACTAAGCCTGGTTAGTACTCTTTGTCCCCTAACACTCACTGACTTAGACACTAGTGTGGGACTGGAGCAGGACACTAAGCCTGGTTAGTACTCTTTGTCCCCTAACACTCACTGACTTAGACACTAGTGTGGGAGTGGAGCAGGACACTAAGCCTGGTTAGTACTCTTTGTCCCCTAACACTCACTGACTTAGACACTAGTGTGGGACTGGAGCAGGACACTAAGCCTGGTTAGTACTATGTGTCCTCTAACACTCACTGACTTAGACACTAGTGTGGGAGTGGAGCAGGACACTAAGCCTGGTTAGTACTCTGTGTCCCCTAACACTCACTGACTTAGACACTACTGTGGGACTGGAGCAGGACATTAAGCCTAACACTCGCTGACTTAGACACTAGTGTGGGACTGGAGCAGGACACTAAGCCTAACACTCACTGACTTAGACACTAGTGTGGGAGTAGAGCAGGAAACTAAGCCTGGTTAGTATTATTTGTCCCCTAACACTCACTGACTTAGACACTAGTGTGGGACTGGAGCAGGACACTAAGCCTGGTTAGTATTATTTGTCCCCTAACTCTCATTAACTTATACACTAGTTTGTTGACAACATATTTTATTAATTTTACAGTTGTTGTTACTTGCAGTGACTGGAAGCACACGTCTACGCGACGTCCCAGCGGTCCGACGTAGAGCACTCGAAACACTCCTAAGCAACTCGGCTGATGACAGCTGGAAGCGTCTTGCTAAACGACTAGGTCAGTACGGACAGTTGGGCTTGATTATGAATGTCTTCGTCATTGTTTCATAGTCAAGCTGTATTTGTGATAAAAAATTATATTTGTGATGTAAATATAATTGCGTTATGTTATTACTTTAAAATAAATTACGATAAAAGGAATATTTTTAAACTTACGCTGTAACTTGATCAAAGAATTGGGCACTCGTCCTACCTTCTGATGGCCATTAAAACGAGGATATTGTTTTATTCGAACACCTGTTCAAACAGCATCATTTTGGTATTTAAGTTGTATTATATTTGAAAGTTTATGTACAGAGCTTATTTTAGCGATTAAAGCATTGTACTTTAATCGTAGATAGCACAATTTGTGGTACAAACTTAAAAATTCTGTTTATCAGAATAAAAAAAGTTGAGGGTACACTGTGCTAAGTTTTGAGGGTATTCCTAGCCTTGCATGTTGTAACGGTGTGGTACTATCCACAGGATTCAGTGCGACACGGACAGCAAGCTTCGAGAGACGCGCCCTGGCCGAAGGACACGTCCCGTCCAGATACATGCTGTGCGAATGGAGCAAGTGTCGTAGTGCCACTGTCACCGCCCTGGTGGCAGCACTCACAAACATTGGCCGCACGGATCTAGTCACATTCATATATGCCGAACCTATTTATACAGCATCGGGCAAACACAGAGTCCCCCCACTGCATGCTGTGTAGCCTTGGACCGCTTGGAGTCGCCCGCTCGCTTGCTCGTACAGTTCCTCACCGGGGGACAGGGTGCAAATACCTGGAGTTCATCTGTACTGTACACTTAAAAACAGGAACTATATATGTGATAATGTGATCGAATGCTAAGCACTGATTGCTGTGATTTACTGTTTCATTTGACAGCACCAAGTCGTGACACAGTCAAAGATAGGTCAGGCGTCGATGTTCCCAGGGTTGGTTTCATGAACCTTTTGTAACATACAAACTTTTGTATGAACGTTCTCAAATTCATAAAATTTTCAGTACATACAATTGTTCCGAGTGACGTTCTTCATCAACCATATGCATTAATTCCTTTGTAAAGGTAAAGGCACTTTCTTATATAGCACGGTCTCCAGTCCTTTGGACTGCTCAAAGCACTTTACACTCCACCCCCGGCAGACCTGTTCATTCCAGCACCATCTCAACTTCTCTGGGAAGCATTCTACGTGATGAACACTTTCTGAAACTAGCTCCTGGTGTTCAAATTTTGCCCACACTATTCTTTGGGAAATGATTGCAATGATTTGATGGCATTGTCAATAGCCAGGCATGATGGGAAAACATGGAAAATTACTAAGCACCAGCGAAGTATTGGTTGCAGGAAAAATCCTGTTTGGACAATAAATCTTGTGTTGTATTTCTGAGGTGACACTATTAACAATTGTACCAGGACTTCTGCCCTGGGCTGTATCTGATAAGGGATAGTTGCAAATTTATGTATTGATTCTGTGTTGCTTAGCGTATTTGTACATTCAGCCTGTTGTGCAGCTATAATGGTTCTGTCATTCAGTAATCTGTACATAAATAATGTGAATTAAATAAATATTTACTATGGTTGTGTTGATTTAGCAATGATGTTGAAAGAAACTTGGTGTTTGTGGTCCACACTTATTGACAGAATTTGTTTCCTAAAATTCATGAAAAATCACAATTTTGTTGCGGGTTGAGACATTTTGTAAATGCACTATGAGTCTTGTGAATCAGTTTGTATTATTGAGTAGCTCTACTAAGTTTGTATTATAAAATAATTGTCTGAATATTTCATTGTTCTTTCTGCAAGTGTTCTCTCCTTTATTTCCAAACATTTCTTTCCTTTCTCATTTAGGGAATATTAGCCAAGCTTAGGCATACTTCAAAGGATGAAGACTGCAAATTACAAAGAGGCACTTAATGCAGCTACGACTGAAATTAGACAATCTAAAAGAAGCTAAGAGCATAAACTAGCATGTAACATAAAAAATTACAGCAAGAGTTTTTATGCATGTGTCGGGAGTAAACAAAACGTACGAGACAAGGTTGGGCTTCTAGAAGACAGTGCTGGAAATATTTTATCACAAGGGTTTTTAATAGCGAAAGACAAATGATTACTTCAGTTCGGTGTTTACCAGAGAGGGTATTAGTTCATTACCAGTTCCAGACGCTAAATTTCAGGAGGCTAAATCTGACTATTTAGGGCAGCTAATTGTAACTCCAGAAATGGTAGCTAAGAAAATAAAGGCAATGAATGATAATAAATTGCAGGGAGTGGATGGAATTCCTCCAGAACTACTAATGGAAGCAGTAGAATAAATCAGTATACCACTTGCAAAAGTGTTCAACTTGTCATTAAAAGATGGAGTTGTTTTGAATGGAAAGAAACAAACATCATACCATTTTAAAATTTAAAAAGGGTTCAACAAAAAAGTTAGAGAATTATAGACCAGTGAGTTTAACGACAGTGATTTGTAAATTATTAGAAAGGTGAAAGGACATATGGTGGACTCCTTTGTTAGGCATAAATTATTAAATTCATCTCGACATGGATTCCTAAAAGCGAGATCATGCTTAACAAATGTTATGTTTTTTGGAAGAAATCACTAAGTGGATAGACGAGGGATCGCCATGAGATATTATCTACTTAGATTTTCATAAAGCTTTTGACAAAGTGCCACATCAAAGATTACTACTTACATTAAAAGCCCATGGTATCAGAAATGGTATTATTGACTAGATAGAACAATGGCTGACTGACAGAAGACAGCGTGTTGTAGATAGAGAGGTTTCAAACTGGAAATTAGTTTTGAGTGGGGTACCACAAGGATCAGTATTAGGACCCTTGTTATTAATATATATCAGTGTTTAGAAAGGTTAACACTGATGGTGATAAACAACATTTCCAAAACGATCTAGACAAATTAGTTGGATATAAACTATAATATGGGAGATAGTATTCTAGGTACTACTATAAAAGAAAAGGACTTAGGAATAACAATAAGTGCTGATATGAAAGTTTCAGAACAGTGTGGTATTGCAGCTTCAAAGGGTAATCAAATTCTTTGGTTGATTAGGAGAAATATAACATACAAGGAAAAAAGCTAATTATACCTCTGTATAAAGCAATAGTTAGACCTCATTTAGAATACTGTATGCAAGTGTGGAAGCCATATCGTAAGAAGGATATAGATACGTTTGAACGCATAGAGGAGAGCAACTAAAATGATTCCAGAACTGAAAGACCTTAGTTATGAAGGACGACTGAAAGAATGTGGTTTAACAACTCTAGAGACAAGGAGGTTAAGAGGAGATCAGATTGAAGTTTTTAAGATATTGAATGGTTATGAAAATATTGATAAAAATATGTTTTTCTCACACAAGAAAGATAGCAGAACTAGAGGACATGAGGTCAAATTAGTAATGGATCAGTGTAGATTGGATATCAGGAAGTACTCATTTTCACAGAAGACAATAAATGAATGGAACAAATTGGTTACGGATTGTGTAACTGCTAGCAGCGTGAATATTTTAAAAAACAAGGTTGACACATCTCAGGAGGGCAGGTTACACGTAGATAAACATTGTTGGACTCTCGATAAGCCAATGGCTTCCTTGTCCACTTGCCATCTGGGCCTTTGGCTTGGATGGCAAATCTTGTTAAAGCGTGTTAGGCACCATGTGACTCCAGTCAATCGGATGGTTTGTGCAGGCATGTTTATATGATAGATGTGTTGCGTGGCCTAGGTGGTGACCATATTCTCTAACAATACAATGCTATAGACTAGGCACAATAGTGAATACAGTTGGTAGAATTATGTAATGTGAGGTGTCATTTTTATGAAATACTTTCTGCCAGTTGGGTTTTACTAGGCTGTCATAATTTTTTTTCCAGTCTTGTGGTATATATGGGCATTATAGATTTTCCAACATTTTAGCATGGTCAGTTCCCAACTTCTTATTACAGAATAACCTCTGCAAGCAATATTTAAATAAGACTAATTATTGCACAAAGAAGTTGGAAACAGGATAGTTAGGACCAAGGCCAGAATGGTAACACAATTACGACTGCTGCAAAAACCTGCCATGATGTACAAATTAATTAAATTTATAAAATAATGTTATGTAGTATAAACAATATCTGTTGTAACACCTTGACCGTCTGTGTTTTAGTTAACTACAGCTGGACCATTATCAGTTTAATTTGAATGTTTCAGTCTGATTATCATGTTTACATTGTAAGCAGAGGACACAACCTTGTGGGTGTTAATTATATTTTAATTATGTTTACATTGCAAGCAGAGGGACCACAACCTTGTGGGTGTTAATTATATTTTAATTATGTTTACATTGCAAGCAGAGGGGACACAACCTTGTGGGTGTTAATTATATTTTAATTATGTTTACATTGCAAGCAGAGGGACCACAACCGTGTGGGTGTTAATTATATTTTAATTATGTTTACATTGCAAGCAGAGGGGACACAACCTTGTGGGTGTTAATTATATTTTAATTATGTTTACATTGCAAGCAGAGGACACAACCTTGTGGGTGTTAGTTATATTTTAATTATGTTTACATTGCAAGCAGAGGGGACACAACCTTGTGGGTGTTAATTATATTTTAATTATGTTTACATTGCAAGCAGAGGACACAACCTTGTGGGTGTTAGTTATATTTTAATTATGTTTACATTGCAAGCAGAGGGGACACAACCTTGTGGGTGTTAATTATATTTTAATTATGTTTACATTGCAAGCAGAGGGACCACAACCTTGTGGGTGTTAATTATATTTTAATTATGTTTACATTGCAAGCAGAGGGGACACAACCTTGTGGGTGTTAATTATATTTTAATTATGTTTACATTGCAAGCAGAGGGACCACAACCTTGTGGGTGTTAATTATATTTTAATTATGTTTACATTGCAAGCAGAGGGACCACAACCTTGTGGGTGTTAATTATATTTTAATTATGTTTACATTGCAAGCAGAGGGGACATAACCTTGTTGGTGTTAATTATATGTTAATTATGTTTACAATGCAAGCAGAGGGGACACAACCTTGTGGGTGTTAATTTTGTTTACATTGCAAGCAGAGGGACACAACCTTGTGGGTGTTAATTATATTTTAATTATGTTTACATTGCAAGCAGAGGGACCACAACCTTGTGGGTGTTAATTATATTTTAATTATGTTTACATTGCAAGCAGAGGGGACATAACCTTGTGGGTGTTAATTATATGTTAATTATGTTTACAATGCAAGCAGAGGGGACACAACCTTGTGGGTGTTAATTATGTTTACATTGCAAGCAGAGGGACACAACCTTGTGGGTGTTAATTATATTTTAATTATGTTTACATTGCAAGCAGAGGGACCACAACCTTGTGGGTGTTAATTATAGTTTAATTATGTTTACATTGCAAGCAGAGGGGACATAACCTTGTGGGTGTTAATTATATGTTAATTATGTTTACAATGCAAGCAGAGGGGACACAACCTTGTGGGTGTTAATTATATTTTAATTATGTTTACAATGCAAGCAGAGGGGACACAACCTTGTGGGTGTTAATTATATGTTAATTATCGTGTTTACATTGCAAGCAGAGGGAACATAACATTGTGGGTGTTAATTATATTAATTATGTTTACATTGCAAGCAGAGGGGACACAACCTTGTGGGTGTTAATTATCATGTTTACATTGTAAGCTGAGGGGACATAACCTTGTGGGTGTTAATTATATGCCCATCACATGATCCTGGGAAAGACCAACCCTGATAAATGTTGTTCACAGGTATTGGAAATGGTCAAGAGCTGTTTGTGAATAACCTCTATTACTGACACATTTGGGTTGTCAAGATGTTAGAACATAATCAACATCATCAAACTCTTCCTGTTACAAAAATAGTCTGGGGACATCTTAATGTCAGAATCAGTCCCCCCCATAGTCTGCGCCATGTTGTCCGGTCAGTCGCCATCTCTCTTGAGTCTTATAAGGTCTGCCTGATCGTAACTTGATGCCCTTCTCTTTGCGGTCTGAGGGCAACACGTCTAATAGGTTGGTGGTGTGCCTACCAACTCGGCCCCAGTATCTAATAGGTTGGTGGTGTGCCTACCAACTCGGCCCCAGTATCTAATAGGTTGGTGGTGTGCCTACCAACTCGGCCCCAGTATCTAATAGGTTGGTGGTGTGCCTACCAACTCGGCCCCAGTATCTAATAGGTTGGTGGTGTGCCTACCAACTCGGCCCCAGTATCTAATAGGTTGGTGGTGTGCCTACCAACTCGGCCCCAGTATCGATTTGACCCAGCAACCACAAACTGCAGGGAGAGTTGTGCGGGGTTATCCTCGGGCATGCACAACACATGACCGAACATGGATCTACACGTTAGGACAAATATTACTTAACTTACGTAATCCTCTTCGTGCCTACTGGCACATAAGGCGAGAAAGACTTCTGCCGGTCTGCAGCCTACCTAGCAGTCTGGCCCCTCGTAATTCCCTCTCCACAGAACATATATTATAGTTTATACTGTATAACTATAGTTTACTAGCACCAGACAGTTGGCTGGAACACCAGACACCTGGCTGGAGCACCAAACACCCGGCTGGACCACCAGACACCCGGCTGGAGCACCAGACACCTGGCTGGAGCACCAGACACCTGGATGGAGCACCAGACACCTGGCTGGAACACCAGACACCTGGCTGGAGCACCAGACACGTGGCTGGAGCACCACACACGTGGCTGGAACACCAGACACCTGGCTGGAGCACCAGACACCTGGCTGGAGCACCAGACATCTGGCTGGAGCACCAGACATCTGGCTGGAGCACCAGACATCTGGCTGGAGCACCAGACACCTGGCTGGAGCACCAGACATCTGGCTGGAGCACCAGACATCTGGCTGGAACACCAGACATCTGGCTGGAGCACCAGACATCTGGCTGGAGCACCAGACACGTGGCTGGAGCACCAGACACCTGGCTGGAGCACCAGACACCAGGCTGGAGCACCAGACATCTGGCTGGAACACCAGACATCTGGCTGGAGCACCAGACACCTGGCTGGAGCACCAGACACGTGGCTGGACCACCAGACACCTGGCTGGACCACCAGACAAACTTCTACACAGGAATTGCTACTTGCAAACCCGACTATGCTAGCATACAAAATTAAAAACAGCTTGAACATCTGAATATTAAAACTAGTTTATTTCATTCATATGCTTTTCCCACTTCTGTATACTTTACAACATTAGTTCACAGACAACACAGTAAAACAGGAATCGCCCATACACACCCTGTGTATAGAGCCATTCTGTCAAAAAAACATTTTGTGCAAAACACGAGTATCAATCATATAAAATTAAATGTATCATGCCAAGAGAATCGTGTAAAAAGACAAATTGCAATCAGTGAGCTACGGCGAGCTCGCACTGACCGCAGCGTCAAGACATCCCTAACTGTCAATAAAACTAACTGACAGTTTGGCAAAATACTGACTCGTTAGTTCCGACTATCGTAACCTGGTAGCGGGTGTAGACCACAATGCGAACCTGGAACAAACTAAAACTAACCAGGTTTTTTTGCATCAGTCAACTATCAGCCAGATCTCGGGGGGGATTTAGATGCCTGTCCTTCCCACACATGTATATACTACATGTACACGCGGCAGATTTCTGTGCCTTCGTCGGCATATGTTGCATGCTGCATATGCAAGACTACATGCAAGCAACTCTCATGGCGAGTTGGCTGACTTCTTATAAATGGTTCCAAATCGTGCCATGTACTTCTTGACATAGTCTCGTGCTTTTGCCTTGACGTTCTCATTCACCTCCAGGTCCTCCACGTGTCGACAATGTTTCATCTCCTTGTCTAGCACAGCGTGGGTTATCTAAGGCAGAAATGGCATAAAACATGGTTATTATTATGATTCCCTAACAATTACCAGTATAAGAGCTGCTGCATTTAGGATGTGGAGATTGCATTATATTATTAGTAGTATTTAGATCACTTTACAGGAAAATAGAGAGACGGACAGGGTGAGAAGGCCCTACCTTTCTACATACAGGGTGAGAAGGCCCTACCTTTCTACATACAGGGTGAGAAGGCCCTACCTTTCTACATACATGGTGAGAAGGCCCTACGTTTCTACATACAAGGTGAGAAGCCCCTACCTTTCTACATACAGGGGTAGGAGGGCCTGCCTTTTTACATATAGAGGGAGCAGGAATTCTTTTTCTAGATAAGAGGGAATAGAACCTACTTTTCTGGCGAGATGTTTGAAGTCGTCTGTGTTGCTGATGCGGCCTGCCTTGCAGTCGGGCCGCCGGAACGGATTCAGACAAGTCACGATGTGTCGCGATATCTGCAACAGGCCACGAGCACAAAAACAAAACATCATTACCTCGTATCTATATTGTCATATTTCTGATATGTTTTCAACAGCTTCAATGTTCTCTCCTTGCTTTCCTACCGTATTCATCCATCTGTTAATAACATCAACATTGTATATACCGATTCTGAAATTGCCTAATACTTTAGTTTTTATGTGTTTCTGAACTTGGATTTCCAAGGATTTATGTACGACAGAAATTTTTATATTACAGTGTATATTAATGTGATCTGGTTCTACCACCACATCACATGGTGGTTCCAAGTAAGCTTGGTACAACTGGATCCTAATTAGAAAACCAGTGTGCTAAACATGGCATCTTTCACTTTGCTGTAAATTTACTTATGAACATTTCATCTGAAGGACATAGTCGACGCAACAATAATTTTCTCAGACAGGATAACATAGACATGGAGGCCGAGACAACGAGGTAGTGAGACGTGCAGACACAGACCTTGGAGCGGAAGCTGTCTTTCATCTTCTTCGCAACTTCTGTGGATGTGTCAGCCGCTGCTGTCGTCGCCTTCTTCTTCATCTGCAAACATCACTTACTGCAATCACTGCGTTCCTTCACTGATCTCATCTCTTATAAAACATTTATTCTTTACATGTAATGATAGCTTTTGATACACCATCTATGACTACATCTCTGCATCAACATTTCAAAGTTTATTTTTAAAAGAAACCATATAAATTGCTCCAAACTGTGTGTGCTGAGGAAGTTATACAACGACCCCTCGCATGATAAATACAGTACTACTTCTAGCAAAAACCCTCCAGACATCGTAACTGACTGAGCGATACTATCAAAACAACAACAACAACAACAACAATAGCACAAAGCTGGATTACAGTGCCACAACGTCCACCGTGTTTACCTTAGGTTCATCATGCGTTGGAGTGCCAAGGTCCATGTCATCATCGTGTTCCCCGGGCTCCCAGCTTGGGGCGTCCCACTGGGTCTGTCTGGAAGTGACACAGGAAACAGTTGTTTACTACATCACTGGAATACACCCGAGGTTGTCTCAGCACAGCACATCAATCACTTGGTCAACCGTTAGTGTGATACTTGATCAGTAAAAATACATCAAACTATCGATGCATACCAATAGTCAACGACAAAATGCTAAGCCACTGATAATAAATTTAGCTGTCGATAGTTATCATCGATAGTACACTGAACTATCGATAGTAACGATAACTGGCAAACAAAATCAGCAGGCTACTTGTGCCACTGTAATACTGTTTGTAAATATGTTTTTGTTCAATGTTATTAGGTAATTTTATTTATTTATTAACTTATCATCAACAATTGCCGATTAGGGCAGCGTTATTCAGAATCACTATCTTGAATCGACTGCCTCCAAGGTCAGGCGATGGCGCCACCCATCAATTATGGCTTGAGACAGCTTTCCTGGCCATTAGCTATTCCAGGACACTACGGTAGAAACATCTACAGACATGTACACAGATAGTGTATATCAATGTTGAGAGTAAAGAGATTTGTTTACCTTGTTACTGTGTGATAGTAGTACATCTTTCCATCCGCGTCTCTCGCAGTCTTCCAGTTTGGAGGCAGCCGTGAGCTCCTGGGTTTTGGAGGGGGTGACGGAGGAGGTGGGGGTGGTTCCCTGGGGTCGCGGGGTCTCATGTCAGCCACTGGCTGCATCTGTGGCAGAAGATGACAATAAGGATTGTGTTGTAGCCACTCTCAACTCATGCTCAATGGCGTCTTCAGTTGTTCAACAAGGTAATGTGATCACTGAATATACTTTGTGAAAGGTTTAGTGAGCTAAACAAAATGTGTGCCTGAATATACAATTCCACATCAACAATTATAAACAAACACTTCTGGGCGTCTTTTACAGTGTATGAGGTGTCTATTCTCACCTGTATCAGTTGCTGTTCCTGTATGACTGACTGCTGTTGCACTATGACCTGGCCCTGAGGGGTTGTGTAGTAGACCTGCTGAATGGCCTGGGGTTGCACAGCCTGCATCATGGGCTGGGGCGGTTGGGGTGATTGTACGTAGCTGAGGGGTGGGGCACCAGCCACGGGCACCGTCTGGGGCTGGATGTACGGCTGCTGCGTCGGAGCCACCTACACACAATCGCTAGTGTTACTCCTCAGGAAACAATCACAATATGTTGAAACTAACTGCAATTCCACAGCTGGTGAGTGGTCGGGGGAAACAGCCCAGAGATAAATTATGACTGACTTTCATTTGGATTGTTTGACAAGAAGCAAACTTAAGGCTGGTTTACATGAGCAACTTTTGCCCAATTTGTCGGGCAACAGTGTTGCACGATAACGCACTGAAGGAATCAGCCGTGTAAACACCTGCATGAGGTTAATAAATGTGGCCAATAGACGCTTCCCATTATACAACCATTGTACATGGTGGATTATAATGGAATGCAAAGATTTGGGTAATAGAACCATTGGCCTATAAATTATGTAACGTGATGTTTTCGTAATTACCAGAATCTTTAAGTTCCATTATAATCCACCAGGTAGTGTGGCAGTAATCGAAAGGGTCTATTTGTGGAACAATTTTGTCAGACAGAATTGGGGCTGGTTCTGCATGGTCTAACTGGTGAACCCGTCATGACCTTTCATCAAAGAAGGAGTGGCAACTTCAGTAACTACTGGAAAACCAAATATCTTGGGGATAGCAACAAAACCAGTTTAACTATATATGTATTTTGATTGTCATAGTTAAGTTAACAACATTTATATTCATACAATACTGAATCCAAGTATGGATGCATGTTTCCAGCGACACCCCGGCACTGATGCTACATGCCCTGACCATGTACCTGATAGACAACCTGGGGCTGAGCAGGGTCTACAAACTGTGCCTGCGTTGTCACTACTGGCTGCATGGGTTGTACGACAGCCTGGGTACTGGGGTCAGCCATGACGGGCTGTAGGGCGGCCTGCTGGGCTGGGGCCGGGCTGACGATGCCTGCCGGGCTGGGCTGTACGGGCTGGGGGGCGGGGATCAGGGTGCCGTCGGGCTGCATGATGAACTGCGACGTTGCTCCGGCAGCCATTGATGCCTGCTGTGGTACAGGCCCTGCAAACATGCACGACAGGCACCGCTACAATTACATCACAAATATTAAACAAAATGAAGATGTTAGTTAAAGTCCCTCTTCAACTGGTTTAGCACATCTCCAATCAGGTTCTTTGATGTTCAAATCTATAGTGTGTGAATAGTATAAGTAATATGCCCAATTGATATGATAAGAGTGCGTATATTTGTTAAAACCATAGAAAGAATTCACCTTTGATCATTAGATTTGATCACTTGCACCAGTGGGATCAGCCTTATGTACACCAAGACAAGCTATTGTGGCTACATCTGTTCTGTTTTTCATTTCGGCCAAACAAAAAATAATTAAGTAGTCTGTCCAATGATTTCATCAAAACTAGATGACAAATTTGCATAAATGAGCCAGTACGTTGTAGTTGATACTTGATAGGTTAGATGTTTTCATGAATATGCAAGAAATCAAGTTAAGGATGCAACCTTAATTTCCATGGCATCTCAAATCCAGTAGAAATGTCCGATCATCCCTTGTAATTACATTTTTACATTGCGGTCATGTCAGAATCATAGGTTGGCAAGTTACAATAAGCACCAGTTTGGTTGCTCATGTTAGAAAATATATTGTAACATTTCAAAATCATCACCACTGACTGTGTTCACATTATCAACTATACATGATGTTGGATTGTGGATACAATGAAGATGCTACTAATATACCTGCTGGTGTAGCCATTGGTACGCCGGGCCCAGCCGGCATTGGTATGACAGTACTCCCATCTTGGTATGATGCCACCACTGGCATACCAGCACCCTCCTGGTACATGACCTCATGGCTGCCTGGTTGTACTGGCACAGGGTAGTCGACCTGGCCCTGGTAGTCGATGAAACCTTGGGGTTGGTAATACTGGTAGGCTGGGGCGGGATCATGCAGCTGTTGAAGTTGCTGCTTCTGCATCTCGTCCTTAGCCTTGATTTGGGCCTCAAACAGCTCTCGACGCTCCTTCTTCGAGATCTTTGGTGGTGTTGGCAGCAGCACTTTCCTACTGATAGATACACAAGTGTCAACCACAAAGAAGTTTTTCAAAGGACAAATTCCATGAAAATGCAGACATCTGCTTTCTATAACAGAACGAGGGACACCTGGTCATTGTTATTATAATAATAGACACCAATTTCATCGACCAATCTTTTTATTACTATTTTCTTTTCGGAGCAAACACTCTTTTTATACCAGTTTCTTCCATATTAGTTCAAATCCAAATGCAAGCACACAATGCAATGTATATTACTGGTTTCCGTTATAAATGCCCAGACCACAATAGATATAATTAATTTTTGGAGTGCTGTAGGCCAACAGGGTTAAAACTATAGTATTGCAAAACATTTCATAAATTTTATGAAAATGTGGAACATTTGCTTTCTATCGTAGGACATCTGATATGCATGAGCCTAGGAACTTCTTTCACTATACACGATCTCCCAAACTACAATCTCCCAACTATGCAGATCACCACTAAACAGATGCTCACGAGTGAATGACACTCACCTCGTCCCCCTGAGACTCTTTAGTTCTTCCCTCTCATATTCCCTCTCTGCCCTCCGTTCCTCGTCTGACTGACGACTCTTCTTGGATGATCTGCCTCGCTCTGGGGAGTCGTCATAGTAACGCTTACGATCTGCGAAAACACCACTCATTGATTAACTTTGTGCACTCAAAGGAACAAAAAGAACTGGTGAAGTATCTAAAGTAGACAGCTGTTGAACACGTCTGTACATTACTCCCGCGAACAGGTTTTACCATGCAGGTGTTTAAAAAACAGAGTCTTGTATAGTGAAACAACAATGTCTAGCCAATGCTATCGAGGCACTTGAACATGCAGTTTTACAATCTTAAGTTGTGTGAAAATCAGCAAAGCTGTTTAGTAGAGAACAAACAAACTACAGTGGAATCTCACTATTAAGGTCACCCTGAGGCCAAAATGTCCTGAATAGTGTAGTGACCGTAAAATTCGAAGTTAATGAGATGAGCAATCACATGGTCGTAAATGATTACATGGATTTACATTCAGTCAGTGATTTCTATGCAATGCATAGTGTTAATTTTCCAGAATAAAAAGTATAATGTAACGATTTCTAACGACAAGTGATACCGCAGAATTATCTTCAAATTTGGCTCTTTCAGAGCAGGTTAGCAACGCCAGTAGCCTTTGAACTTATTTACTTTCTGACTGAACTTTTGAAAACGACCACACAGAGCTGCCAAACTTCTCCTCATATATCTAGGTCAGAAAGTAAACATTGCAATAGCAAGAGTAGCACCGACAATTGGTGGTGATTTCAGCCTTCAATGAATTCGGCCCAAATGCCATGTTATTTCGGCTTGGTGATTTCGGCAAGATCTACTTAGTTCTAGGTAGTAATGGATTAGCCTTCACTGTAAGGGTTTTTATTCATGTACTTGTTATCAAAGGGATGCTAAGTTTAATTAGATACTGTTAAAGTACAATGCTTTGTCTGTTTTGTACAGTGAGCAGGTCTGAATAAAAGACTATGCTTGACATTCAAAATGATCTGACGAAAACCGCTGTATAGATCAAAGACCATGTGCAGGGGCTCCGTTGTATTCACAATACAATAATCACTTATCACTGTCATTGTATTTGATTTTTTTGTAAATCTGGGGAGAATTTCCCCTGATGAGGGGCTCTGCTTCTTTGGCATGATGTTTGCTTTTTTTTAAACAAAGTTGGCTCCATAGGGAACTTAGACCAACTATATGTTACTTTATTCTTACTACTGTTTGCATTACAATAAAATGCCACACGATAAACCATTCTGACGCTCGTTTCTAAACAACTGCTATCGCTGTCAACGGAACGGTGAATGAATGGGAAGTCCCAGTCTCGTAGCACTTCCTAGTCATCAGTGATGTCACGTAGAAGCTTGCCAATAAGCACGGGCAAATTATTAATTAATGGAATTCTAATGAATTTTTCATTGATGTGGAAATGGAAATATACTACAAGATGTAATATAGCATGATTTCAAGCAATCATTGGTGTTATTCCCTTTAAGAAACACAATAAACTATGCAATAATTGATTAAAGAACATAAAACAAACACTATAAAACAAATCTTTGCAGACAACCAGTCCACCTGGTGTGTCAGTGGGTGGCTATAAACATACCAATGCGACGGTCTCTACTAAACATGTACCTCTGTCTCTGTCTCTATCTCTGTCCCTATCCCGGTCTCGACTCCTGTCTCTGTCTCGACTGCGGTCATGGTGGTGACTACTGCTACGGTGGTGCCCCCTGTCCTTCCGACTGGAGTACTCGCTGTCACTACGGTAACGCTGCTCCAACTCTTGCTCCATCTTCTTGCGTTCCTCCACCTCCTGTTTCTTCGGGATCTTGAACTCATCCTGCATGGCCGGGAAACATAGGATCTTAATGTCCAATGATACAATGGTAGGAGCATCGAAAACTCTGCTCTGCTCAATTAGTTTAGCCAATTGCAAATCAGGCATGCTGACTGTAATTTGTGAATAGCTTAAGTAATATGTAATGTGTGAATAGCTTAAGTAATATGTAATGTGTGAGTAGCTTAAGTAATATGTAATGTGTGAGTAGCTTAAGTAATATGTAATGTGTGAGTAGCTTAAGTAATATGTAATGTGTGAATAGCTTAAGTAATATGTAATGTGTGAGTAGCTTAAGTAATATGTAATGTGTGAATAGCTTAAGTAATATGTAATGTGTGAATAGCTTAAGTAATATGTAATGTGTGAGTAGCTTAAGTAATATGCAGTCGGCTTAATAAAAGAGTGCATAACTTTGAATCGTAAGATGCAAAAGTGCAAATAGCCTTGTCATATATACTGTATAGGCAGAGTTACATTTGTCCTTTTTTCGCCAAATTTCAACTGGGCCGAGTTGAACATAATTTAATAGTTTGCCCGATGATTTCATCAAAACTAAACACATTTGCACAAACGTGCTAACACAGGACACTAGATAGGTTTGATTTTTTTACTAAAATGATTCATAAACAAGACGAGCAAAAAAAAGTAACTGAGGAAGGAGCAAAGCCCCCAGTTGATGGCCAGTGTCACCGTCATCAGACCTACACGGTACCAGTTGATGGCCAGTGTCACCGTCATCAGACCTACACGGTACCAGTTGATGGCCAGTGTCGCCGTCATCAGACCTACACGGTACCAGTTGATGGCCAGTGTCGCCGTCATCAGACCTACACGGTACCAGTTGATGGCCAGTGTTGCCGTCATCAGACCTACACGGTACCAGTTGATGGCCAGTGTCACCGTCATCAGACCTACACGGTACCAGTTGATGGCCAGTGTCGCCGTCATCAGACCTACACGGTACCAGTTGATGGCCAGTGTCACCGTCATCAGACCTACACGGTACCAGTTGATGGCCAGTGTCACCGTCATCAGACCTACACAGTACCAGTTGATGGCCAGTGTCACCGTCATCAGACCTACACGGTACCAGTTGATGGCCAGTGTCACCGTCATCAGACCTACACGGTACCAGTTGATGGCCAGTGTCACAGCTATCAGACCTACACGGTACCAGCTGATGGCCAGTGTCACAGCTATCAGACCTACACGGTACCAGTTGATGGCCAGTGTCACAGCTATCAGACCTACACGGTACCAGTTGATGGCCAGTGTCACAGCGATCAGACCTACACGGTACCAGTTGATGGCCAGTGCCACAGTGATCTGACCTACACGGTACCAGTGGATGGCCAGTGTCACAGCTATCAGACTTATATGGTACCATTTGTGTTGGAGATAAACCTTTGTATACTGAGTTTGACCCTAACTCTGAAGAGAAACAGAACCCTTTGTACCTTAAGTTCGACCCAGCCAGTGAGCAACTCAGAGGCCAGCTCTGTCACGCAGCTGTTTGACATCTTCGATGCGTCACCTTGACCCAGCTCGGACGCATCTTGTGATGACTCGGACATTGTGTCCACAGCGGCAGTGGCACATATCGCAGCAACAGCCTCGTTTCCCACCGGCTCCTGTTCACTGGCTAACTGCCCGTTCCCTTCCTCTGTGCCACTCTCCTCCTCCCTCTTCACTGTCGATGCTATGTCTTCAGTAACTGGGATTTTCTCTGGCATTTTGTTGAATTCGCACACCTAATAAATTTAGCAATAATAAATGTTATTGATGTAGCACCAGTTGCAAGATTGTTTGAGGTTCTTTAAAGCATATTAATAACATGGTCTAGAATTACTAAAAAGCAAACAAATATATTAAAATGCTAATAATAATTATTATTATTTTAAAATAAATATACCACTATATTGTAATATTATAAATTAATAAATAATTAAATAAATAAATATACATAAATAACAATATAATAAATAATTTTTTTTTTAAATAGTCAAGTTTTTAAAATATTGTTAAAATACCTCGCTGTCAGAGCTGCTAGCTTCTTCCGACTGCAGTCGCAGAAGCTGGAAACGTTTCTTATGCGGGATTCCCTCGAAGGTGATGGCGCCAGGAAGTGAGGGAAGTGTGCTGCTCGCTGTGACCTCCATGCTGCTCGCTGTGACCTCCATGCTGCTCGCTGTGACCTCCATGCTGCTACTGCTGACGATGGTCGTACTGTCTTTCGTTGTTGCCTCCACGTCTTTCTCGCTGCCCGCAGGTGTCGGCACTGAGCTGTCGCTGGATTCGCTCGTCTCTGTCTTGCTGCTAGTGGCAACGGCAATCTGTGCTGCCCACCTCTCCACCACTGCTAGGATCTTACTGTCCTTCAGCATCGTCTTGTTGTTGATTGGCAGCAGCTTCAGTGTCTGCAACATCTACAACGGAAACTCTAGTGTCAAAGACTTAACAACACTCAGATAGCAAGTGGACAAGGAAGACATTGGCTTATGAAGAGTAAAAAAAAAGTTCTTCTATGTGTAACACGCCCTTATGAGATGTTTGCCCATTTTGTTTTTAAACATATTCATGCAGCTAGCATTTACACAATCTGTAGATAATTTACTCCACTCATTTATTGTCCTATGTGCGAATGAGTACTTTCTGATATCTAATCTACACTGTTCCTTCACTAATGTTATTTCATGTCCTGTAGTTCTAAGATGGAGCAGAAACAAGTTTAAAAAACACATTTTAGTAGTACTGTGACTGTGTGCGTTTTTGTTAACCATTCTAGCTGGAGTACACAGTGGCGCATCAGTCAAACAATCAGTGCTGTACAGCTGCTCACATCAAACTGTAATCTGTTCACATTTCAACAGAATGCCAATGAATATTCTTCAGTTCTGTTTGTGAATTTGTGAAAATATACCACATTTCTTAGACTGTATGAGGAACAAGACTCGCACTACCGGAAGACTAAAGCATCCAAATAATGCACTAATGGAAACATGTCGATTTGTTTTCATTTTATTTGATGTCACACATCTATACTAAAGTAGGCTACAAGACCTGTTAAAAAAATATTTCCAGGGCAATTTCTGCCAGGAACATGACATAGATATGTCATGTTGATAATGTTTAGGTCAACTGCATCAAACAAAAGTATTGATTTACTTATTATCAAAGTAGTTGCCATTGTGCATATTCAACACAGAATAAAAAACAAAATAAAAATTATTCCATCAACAGACACCTTAATAAACCTACCTGGGTCTTGAAGTCAATGGCTGTTTCGGCAGCGTCTACCATCCAACTCCAGATGAGCGACAGACCATGGTAGTCGAGAAAGAGACGGAGACAGGCTGTTTCTTTAGTGTCCTGCAAAACACAAATGCAGGAAGTTAGAAGGCCCTAGTCACAAAATAACAGTCAATTACAATGTCAACACCACACCACACCACACCACTCAGAAATGGACCAAAGGCACAGCAACTCTTTGCGTGGAACGCAATGTCACTGTGGTAAAATGTGAGATAACCGGGCTTTAAAACCTCTTGCTGCTGTTTGAAGCTAAGGCAATTTTGTTCAGTCCTAGTGCCTAGCAGTGGCTACAGACACTGACTGAATGGCAATGGAAAAAACAGCTTTCATGCCGAAAAAAATGCAGTGTGGTTGGATGCTTCCAACAAATGCTGAAATGGTGTTTGCATGAAAATTGTCTGCGAGGGGCAAAGTGTAATGTGCCATGAGAATTTTTTTTAGATGGACGCAGTGTCAATTAAATGCTTTGCTTTGTCAAACAGCAAGGAAAACTCTGTCATAAGGTAACATATATTTGTCTGTAAGGCAACTTGGCATGTTGTTGTTGCATTTGTTTATGTGCTTCTTAGAGTCTCATCTTCTGATTCAACATGATTATATGCCACCTGATGGAAATAGTACATGCCTGCAGTAGCCACCTGATGGAAACAGTACATGCCTGCAGTAGCCACATGATGGAAACAGTACAGTCGCGCCTCGTTATAACGCGGTAGTCGGGGTCCACGACTTCGGACCGCGTTGTAAGCGAGGCGCGTTAGGTGTTCTCATATCTGCCACCAGGGAGCTACTAAACAACAGCGACCGCCGCACTAAGTCCATGAACCCTGTCGAAGCCCCGTGTGCTTGCAGCATTGTCTTATACGGCAATATGCAATTTATGGAACTTATTAAACGTGTATACTAGCATCAACGTGTATTATTTTTAAATGTCACACCCTCTTGATTCTTGAACTGAATAAAACACATGTACGTATGGAATAGATCTACTACGATGATGATGTACTGGACCAACAGGCCTACGAATCGAAAATAATAACCTGGACCTGAGCAGCCGAAAACGTATATGATTTGACAAACGTAGTATGAAAGCTGATAAAACACATAAAAAGACAATAGGTAGAATTAATAATTGTTTCACTTCGTCTTTCAACCGATCTCGACCGAAGCATAAATTTATTACGCACCACTTAACATCGATTCATCATTTCATATGCGGATGACGAATTCGTATTTTCGCCACCGGTAGCGCCTTGGGTTAGGAATTTGGCATGTTGGTTTCGCGTCGCGAAAACGATTAAATTTACGATGTAACGGAAGCATGTAATTTCACCCAAGTGTTATATTGGTACTGCATGTAAAATGCATTTAAAACGGTTAATCTGATTCTTACGCGAGGCATATTTGTGAATCTCGATTGCAATTTACAAACCGTCGAAGTGAAGCCAGCGACAGCGACTGATGTCGGCGGCAGTGCAAAACAAACAACACGTTGATACTCGTTCATTGACATTGTTCACCTAATGTTTCTTGAGAATTGTCAAAGCAATTCTAAGTAGGTTTAAGCGGGCCCATTTGACATTTTCCCCTGGCGGCAGAAATTCGGGGTCCACGACCGACCGCGTTATATCCGAATCCGCGTAATAACGGGGCGCGTTATAACGAGGCGCGACTGTACATGCCTGCAGTAGCCACATGATGGAAACAGTACATGCCTGCAGTAGCCACCTGACGGAAACAGTACATGCCTGCAGTAGCCACATGATGGAAACAGTACATGCCTGCACTAGCCACCTGATAGAAACAGTACATGCCTGCAGTAGCCACCTGATGGAAACAGTACATGCCTGCAGTAGCCACCTTATGGAAACAGTACATGCCTGCAGTAGCCACATGATGGAAACAGTACATGCCTGCAGTAGCCACCTGACGGAAACAGTACATGCCTGCAGTAGCCACCTGACGGAAACAGTACATGCCTGCAGTAGCCACATGACGGAAACAGTACATGCCTGCAGTAGCCACCTGATAGAAACAGTACATGCCTGCAGTAGCCACCTGATAGAAACAGTACATGCCTGCAGTAGCCACCTGATGGAAACAGTACATGCCTGCAGTAGCCACCTGATGCAAACAGTACATGCCTGCAGTAGCCACCTGATGCAAACAGTACATGCCTGCAGTAGCCACCTAATGCAAACAGTACATACCTGCAGTAGCCACCTGATAGAAACAGTACATGCCTGCAGTAGCCACCTGATGGAAACAGTACATGCCTGCAGTAGCCACCTGATAGAAACAGTACATACCTGCAGTAGCCACCTGATAGAAACAGTACATGCCTGCAGTAGCCACCTGATGCAAACAGTTCATACCTGCAGTAGCCACCTGATAGAAACAGTACATGCCTGCAGTAGCCACCTGATAGAAACAGTACATGCCTGCAGTAGCCACCTGATAGAAACAGTACATACCTGCAGTAGCCACCTGATAGAAACAGTACATACCTGCAGTAGCCACCTGATGGAAACAGTACATACCTGTAATAGCCACCTGATGGAAACAGTACATACCTGCAGTATACGCAGCAGCACCAGTCTCTGTTCTGTGCTCTCGGCCCGCACCATCAGCCGAGCCAACTCAAGGACGTGTTTCTTACGCCTCAGACCGCCCAGCTGGGTCATCTTCTCTATCTCCTCCTCCAACTACAGGACACACACAGACAGAGCACGTCATTAATTCATACAACAGGTGATTTGCAAGTTACAACAATGTCTGATATTATGATATGTTTATTCATAAAGTGATACGGTTTAACCCACACAGGCAGCAGATAATAAATATTACAAACCATGACTGTATTTAGTATAAAAAAAATATATATATATAAACCTGTAAAAAGTGTTTTAAAATGGCAACAGGATACATATAATAGTAAAATGCTACTACTTCCTGGTAAAACAGAATTATATACATCATAATGAAACAATCAAAGCTACAGTGGCTGTGATCCCACATTTATGCAGAATCAACCAACTATAATGGCAAAAACGTGAATTCGGCAGTGATCAGTGATATTTCAAGGTGATGGCCTTGACACTGCCTTGACCCTGTGTACTGTACTTACTATGAGGTCATCAAATTCCTTCACTCTCTTCTCCTTCTTGGTCTTCAGTGTAGAGGATGAAGGTTTGCTGCGGCCAGACTCTAGTGACCGTAGCGTTTTGGTCTTCTCTCCACCAATGAAGCCACGGCAGTTGGACGCACCACAGCAACACTTCTGGGCCTCCTTGCTGCAACCACACAGACCACATGAACACTTTTTGCAACCATACAGACCACATGAACGCTTGCTGCAACCAGATAGATCATGTGAACTCTTGCTGCAACCACAGCTGCATCTACACATACCTCATGATTTCTTGCTGTGACCACACAGACCAAATTAAATCTTGTTGCAACCACACAGACCATATGAACACTTGCTGCAACTACACAGTACACAGACCACATAAACTCTTGTTGCAACTACACACACCACATAAACTCTTGTTGCAACTACACACACCACATAAATTGTTGCTGCAACCACACAGACCGCATGAACATTTGCTGCAACCACACAGACCACATGAACACTTGCTGCAAGTACACAGACCAAATTAATTCTTGCTGCAACCACACAGACCATATGAACATTTGCTGCAACTACCCAGACCATAAACTCTTGCTGCAACTACACACACCACATGAACACTTGTTGCAACAATACAGACCACATTCACGCTTGCGGCCACCAAAAAGACCACATGAACTCTTGTTGCTGCAACCACATAAACTCTTGCTGCAACTACACATACCACATGAATTCTTGCTGCAACCACACAGACCAAATTAATTCTTGCTGCAACCACACAGACCATATGAACATTTGCTGCAACTACCCAGACCACATAAACTCTTGCTGCAACTACACACACCACATGAACACTTGTTGCAACCATACAGACCACATTCACGCTTGCGGCCACCAAAAAGACCACATGAACTCTTGTTGCTGCAACCAGACCAAATTAATTCTTGCTGCAACCACACAGACCATATGAACACAACCACACATACCACAAACTCTTGCTGCAACCACACAGACCACATGAGCTCTTGCTGCAACCACACAGCCCACATGAACTCTTTCTGTAACCACACAGACCATGTGAACTCTTACTGCAACCACAGACCATATGAACTCTTGCTGCAACCACCGAACACAAGAACTCTTGTTGGTACAACCCGACAGAACCATCACAATGACCCATGATCAGAGCACTTACCCGTATCTCTCAAAGCGATAGTCGAAGGTAAGTTCCTCCCCAGCAGGTATGTGTCGTATGGGGAAGAATCCAACACGCAGCTGTCCATTGATCGTCCACTGAAAGAGCACCATTACACAAGGACTCAACATGTGTTGCTAAGACTCCCAGGTTATAATCCCTCATGTAATATGTACGTAACAAAAGACTTGCAAAAAAATTAACTCTACTACCTACAGTAAACAAATCCTATTCTTACTAATAATAATAGAAAGTTAGGCATTTATAGTGCACTGTGTGTCCCAATAAAAGCCTGCTCAAAGGCCTTAACAATGTTAAATTAAGTCAAATAACTATTTAAATAAATAAATGGTCCATGTAATCAAAAAGTCATTGCTATTTTCTATAATATCATAAAGGTAGCACAAAAAAAGATGTTTTTAAAACTGTCTTGAAAGTGACAAAAAAGCTCGGTTCTCTTACTGCAGAAGACAGACTCACCTTCTGCGTCTCACAGTTGGGGTCGCAACTATGATTGATGAAGCGTGACGCATTGCCCTTCTTTGCGGCATCAAGGATTTCATTGCCATTGAGCGCCATGAAGTAGAAATGGTCCACCTTGCTGTATCTCTTTGTACGTGCCCTGAACTCGGCATATTCGAGAACTTCGCCAACATACTCGATGATGAACTGGCCCCTGTCCATTGAGCAAGCATCATGTTGGTACAGAAAACTGCGGTTGTTTTAAATGTAGTTTGATTGTTTTTATATCGTGAAATGTTACGTAGTATAAATTATATATATTTTAATCTTGACCACCCAAATGAGCCACATTAAAAATATATATACATATGTTGACCCTTACATGTTCAATTTGAATGAAGCGAATATCATGTTTACATGCATGCCCCAGGAAATGCAATGTCGTGGGTGTTAAAACTCCATCCTCAATTGATTTAGCTTATCGTGAATCTGGTTCGTTTATGTCCTAATATGTAGTGTGTAGTGTGAACAAATGTGTATTTTTGTTCAAATCATCAAAAGAATTGATTTTAGTCGTTAGATCTGGTACGGCTCAAAATAGTGTATATCCAAAACGGTAAACATTTTATGGGGTCAAGACTGATCAAGACTCGCCGAACACGACATAGTTATGAAATTTCAATAAGGGTGAAATTCGTGAGATTTTAGCATCTCTATTTTCCCTTCAATAAATGCTAGATCCAGGATTAAATAATTTAATAGTTTGTCTGATGAGTTAACAAAAACTACACACAAAAGTTGCACAAATGAATTAGCATGTCGTAGTGGATTCAAGGTAGGTCTGAATAAAACAATTTACTGAGGAGGGCCCTTTAATGATATGTCAATCATGTGATCCCCTGAATGCCTGACCATAAAAAACTTTGTCCACAGCTATTGGAAATTGTTGGCAGCTGCAAATGTACTGAATAGTAATGTTGATATTTATCAACAGATAATAAATGTACTGAATAGTAAGGCTGATATTTATCAACAGATAATAAATGTACTGGATAGTAAGGCTGATATTTATAAACAGATAACAAATGTACTGAATAGTAAGGTTGATATTCATAAACAGATAACGAATGTACTGAATAGTAAGGTTGATATTCATAAACAGATAATGAATGTACTGAATAGTAAGGCTGATATTTATCAACAGATAATAAATGTACTGGATAGTAAGGCTGATATTTATAAACAGATAACAAATGTACTGAATAGTAAGGTTGATATTCATAAACAGATAACGAATGTACTGAATAGTAAGGTTGATATTCATAAACAGATAATGAATGTACTGAATAGTAAGGCTGATATTCATAAACAGATAACAAATGTACTGAATAGTAAGGTTGATATTCATAAACAGATAACGGTCAAATTATATTACAAAAATTGTGACTTATTTTTGGCAGTCAAGATGTTAGGATATAATTTATGTTATACATGATTTTACAAAAAAAATTACCAGACTTTACACCTTTACAACATTTACACCTTTACAAACACATAGTCCTTTACCACATTTGTCATACTGTGACCCACAGTGGCCTACAACATAATAGTTGACCTCAACTCTGATTCCACAAAACGCTTTTGAGAAATCAACTTGAGAAATAATGTTCAATGACAGTCATTAATAAAAAAAGTGATCCCAATCATGGTAAGAAGTGATGTTCCCAAACAGCAAATGTCACACTTCCTGAATATCTAGGTGACGTAAACAGTGACAACTGAAATGTCAACTTGTACTTACGGGTCCATATCTTCCATGGCATTGAGTCCCCAGCCTTTTGGGCCTGTCTTACAAATCTGTGTCCTCATGTAATGGTGCTGTAATAATAACATGTTTATGCATAAATCGAATTGTCAAAACAAAGTCTATTACCATACAAAAAACATGTCATGAAAGCTGTTAAAATCTACGTCTTAAAGAAAATAACAGGTTTTCCCAAAGTAAAACCAGTATGGTGACTTTACGTCTGAATATAAATTACAAACTATCTGAAACTGAAACCATTACGGTGAATCAACATGTCTGAAAGGAAACAACACATTCAAGTAAAACTACAAAATATGTGAAAAGAAATAAAAAAAATTACAAAGTAATAAAACATTGCCGCTTAGACATCACAATTTCTATATGGGTGTTTTTTTATACACTTCGTGAAGCAAACTTGTTAGCAATGCAACATCTGACATCTGAGATGATTTACAAACAAAATGAACATCCCATGGTTTAAGGTGGATCTTCCCTATTTGACTGACTGTACGTACTTTCTGGAATCTCTTGTTGGTGCAGTAGTCGCCACACGGACACCGAGAGCCACTGAAAACATGGCGAGTGCATTTCAGACCATTTCTTGATAGGAACATTTCAAGCACAGTAACACAGCTACTCCTGATTTATATGAACCATAGCAACTTGATTCAATTAGAATTTCAAAAAAGTAGTGTGGTATGTGTGAGTTTCATAGGTCAGTATTTTCTTGGACTTGGCCAACATTCAAATCTCTGAAGTACACAAGGTATGAAATTTTACTTAACTATGTGTTCTGTACATAGTTAAGTAATATGTCTTTTGTGCATATCAGTGATCATGAATTTTCGAGTTTGTTTTCCACATCGGGTAGTTCAAGTTTTATTATTCCAACCACAAGGCAAATTGATAAACTGATTCCTTAACTGAGCTAGTTAAGTTACCATTCAATCATAAGCAGTCTGTTGAGGCAGTCGTCCCCACATGGCTGCATGCCTCCCTTCAGTTCGTCAGGCTGGGGCAGCACGCAGTCACACACCATCCTACGCGCCTGCTTGCGAGCCTTCGACCGGTCACGGCTGAACACACACAACAATACGACAGTCACAATGCATCAATCCAGGAAAAGCTAGCAGTATGGCTAGTAGAACGACTCTGGCAGAGATCTTCACGTTGAAGATATTATTGCAGTCATTAAGATTACAAGGGAAATACATCAGAATATATGAAATTACTTTTTTATGTAAATTTACTCATGGCTACGAAAGAGCATAACAGAACTGCCTGAAGACAACCGTGATCATGTAAAATGGAAGGTCAAGATTGCCTATGTCTGCAACAGGCACAGCACTGTAAGTAACATTACTAAGTTCATATTTTTTATTATTTATTAACAATAACAAAGATTTAGATGAATATGTTGGTCTTACCTTAGGGACACGTAGCAGTTGTCTTGAATCTCATCATACTGCGGTGGTTGTGATGGTGGAGGTGGTGGTGGTGGCGGTATTTCTTGGTCAGTCACTGACACTGCATTGGCCATCTCTGCCAACCGACTCTGTATGTCCATCCTCTCCGGCACAGGACTGTCTTCCATGACATTGAACAACTCCCTCTCAGGAGAACGTTCCTCTGGGATCACAGACAGTGGCCGTTCTTCTGCGATGGAAAACAGCGTCGACGACACCACTTCGCTGGTGACAACAGGTGGCGCTGTAGTCGTAACATCAGACTGTGCCATCGGGTCAAAGTTTGATGAGGTCGCACAACTACTGACTTGAGCCTCAGCGTCCAATTCGGCACAGCGGCGCCATCGAGACTTCACCTTCTCTGGTCGTAACGATGGAACCTGCTCGCGTCGGTTAATGTCGACGCCCTGGACAGGACTTGTTATTACCGACGGTGTCGTTGTTGATACGGCATCAGTTGTTGTCGGTGTGATGCTAACGACATCAGAGGTTGTATTCTCAACCAATTCTTTAGGCACCTTTGATTCCTTTTCCCAACGGCTGCTGCGTCCAGTACATTTGCGCTTCCCGGACCGTTTCTCTGATTCTCGTACAGGTCTGTCCTTCCTTGTGTCCGCTGACTCAACCTGACACTCCTCTGCGCTGGTGGTGTGATCTCCACCAGAGGGCGCCTCATCCTCCTTCGGGTCGTCCTTACGCCCTTTCTTCTCTTCAAGCCGTCTCAGTCGACTGCTTCGCCGCCGAGGCTGACTCTCTTCAGTCTCAGAGTTCTCGCTCAGTGTCGACCGCGCTGAAGACCGGCGCCCGCGATGTCGTTGAGGCGTGGTCACTTTCTGTATCAGAGCCAGAGGTGTCGCAGTGTCATTGTCAACTTGAGACAGTGATGCATCATCGACGCTTGTGACTGCAGCTAACTCACCACTGTCCATCTGACCACTGGTCACATGATCACAAAAAGTTGTGTCCTGCTGGCATTCAATACTGTCTGCAACTGCTGGTTGAGAGATACCTGACTCGGCCACCACATTCGGCCCAGCCGACTGTGTTATCCCATTCCCAACATCCGTCATCTTTGGGGTCATCGAGTCCTCTAACTGGGGAAGTGGCTCACCCCAACGTGACTGTCGAGGCTTCATGTCCATGCTGACAGCATTACAACACACAGGTGAGTCATCCACTGCTGTTTGTCTCACTGGACTACGTACTTTCACATTCTCTGGCACTGCTGCCGTTCTATCCTCACACTCCCGGTCACCCCAGCGTGACGGATGATGTTCCACATCTGTAGCGACGGTGACAGGGCAGGACAGAGAACCCTCCGTAACAGTCTGCTGTGAGTGTATCGCCCCGCTTCCACCCCCCTGCTCGTCTGCGTCATCGTCCATGTCAAAAGGGTCGTACATCTTCCCACTGTCCTCTGGCTCGTCCTTTGACTTCTTTGTCACGGTCACTGACAAGTCATCAGCTGGCCTTGTCATGGTAGCTGCACATGTCACATGCTGAACTACTGTGCTGCTACATGGTGACAATACTAATGGCACAGTGCTGCCACCTGGTGACAGTACAAGTGACGACTCAGAGGTAGCAGGCGGCTGGGCTACAGCCATACCCCCCCACCGTGATATGCGGTGACGAGGCTTCTTGGCGACTTCAACAACACCTGGCACATTAGCCGACACTGAAGCAGCCATTGGTGGAGCCAGAGGCAGCACTGATGAAAGAGAAGTCACTTGCGTCGGTGCAGACACTGGAGCAGCCACTGGTGGAGCCAGAGGCAGCACTGACGAAAGAGAAGTCACTTGAGTTGGTGCAGACACTGGAGCAGCCACGGGAGTAACTACAGGAGACACCATTGGTGGAGCAACAGGCACAGGTAGTGAGGCAATGGACACTGCTGGAGCCAGCGGAACAACTGGGTAAACTGGAGCAACGGGAAGTGGAGACAACATTGGAGGCATGACAGGAGGAACAGCAGATGGAGGAAAAGTAATCGGAGCTGGCGGAACACCAAATGGAGGAACAGCCACTGGTGGAATAAGAGCTGGAAGACTAGCAACTGGTGGAACAGGAACTGGAGTAACAGCACAGGGAGGACTAGCAACTGGTGGAACAGCGACCAAAGGAGCCAACATGGCTGGAGCCAACAGTGCCGTCATGGTCATGTTTGTCTGAGAAGGTGGAGCCACTGGTGGTGGCACCGAAGCAACTGGGGACGAGAACTTGCCAAAAGGTTGGATGTCAACACCTTTGAGACAGTCACTGATGACCGTCACAGATGCTTTGTCTGGTGACACCGTGTCACTGTTCACACGGCTGTACGCTGGCACCGACAAGTCACTACTTGACATTTCCACGGCACTGTGTTCTGATGATACTGTACTTACAACACTCGTCTGACTGTCGGTGTCGCCGACATTCTTTACGTCGCTAGACCCTTCGGCTGCCTGTGCAATGTCTGTTTCTGAGAAGCTGGTGAAAGAATCAACAAATGTTGCCTTGTACAAGTCTTGTGTATCTTTTTCAGGCAAGGCCACAAATTTGCTCGTGCTGCTGTCGGTCTTTCTACTCACTGGTGCTGCCTCCTCGGCCGCAGGTCTCACCTTGTTGGGCTGTGGCTCTGCAGATTGGTTCTTTGCCATGGAAGCTTTCAGGCTGAGCAGGGCTGCATGGAGCCGGCCCTGCACGGAGTCAGGCTCTGGCACCGGTTGGTCCAGAGCATCCTGCAGCACCTGCTTCCGAAGTTCCTTGGATGGTTGTCTCTCACTGTCGTCATCGTCAAATGCTCTCAGGACGCGTGGAGTTTTCAACACTTTTGGTTTCGTCATAGAGAATGTGATTTTTGTGTTTTTTGGTGTAGCTGGTGGGACTGAATCAGTATCCTGTGGTTTGTCGATGACACCAGTTCCATCGTTTGACATGGTAGCATCGTCAGCATCTTCCATCTCTACACTCTCAATGTCCGAGTCATTGTCAACGTTAACAGTGAGGTTGCTGTCGGTTGCTGTCACCGAAGTCATGGCGGTGTTCGATGACACAATAGAGGTAGTGCTAGTAGTTGGTGGCAGGGGTATGCTGTCCAGCTCGGCAGGCAAGTTACAAACACTGTAGCTTGTCTTCTCAGGCACACTGCTAGGTTTTGCTTTATCCCGTTTTGGTGACTCATGACTGCGGTGGCGATCACGCACATCCGTATCAGAACGTCGTGACAGATAGCGTGATTTGCGGTCACCATAACCGTTTGATCTTGACCGCGATCGCTGGCGACGACTCCTGTTGTCACGATATCGATCCCTGCCGGTGCTGGGGGAGCGACGCCTCCACTGATGAGGCTCGTAGTGACGTTCCCTGCTGCGAAAATCCAGAGAGGACCATCGATTGCGACGTCTACCATCAGTATCGCTCTCACGATGACGTGAGTCACGGTCACGACTGTTACGTCGTCGATCCTGATTGTGCTGGTGACTGCTGCGACTGCGCTTACCGTCTCGGCTATTTTCACTCGAGGTGCGACGCTGCCGATCCGACTTGGTACCCCCTTCTACTTGTTCTGATGTGTGACTCCGGCTATCTTCACCCACCACAGAACTGCCGCGACTGCTACGATCAACGCCCTTTGACTTATCACAACGAAACTCAGATACATGTTCGTTCAGACCATCACCAACCTCACTGCTGCAACGACTTCGAGTACTCACGCTCTTTGGTGACACAATGTCAGTAATGTTGGCATGGTGATTGTCACTGGTGTTATGATTGGTACTGTGAACCATGTGACCGTCACTAGCCTTGTCATCTGCATCGTGATCGGCCCTAATTTTTTTATCAGCACTTGTAATAATGTGATCATGACTAATTTTGTGATCATCCCTAATGCATGCATGATCATCATTAGTCTCATGATCGGTAATGGAAGTAGTGTCATCATCACTTGCCTTGTGATCATCACTTGCCTTGTGATCATCACTTGCCTTGTGAACATCACTTGTCTTGGGAACATCACTTGTCTTGTGATCATCACGTGTCTTGTGATCATCACTTGCCATGTGATCATCATGTGTCTTGTGATCATCACATGCATTGTGATCACCACTTGCCATGTGATCATCATTTGCCTTGTGATTGCCGCTTTCCTTTCGATCACCTCTTTCCTTGTGATCACAGCTTGTCTTGTGATCATCAATTGTCTTGTGATAACTACTGCCAATGTGATCATTAAGATTCTTACGATCAGCACTAGTGCATGTATGATCATTGGCAGTCTTTCGATCAGCACCACTGATGTGATCATCATTAGTTTTGTGACCATCACTGTTGACAATATGATCATCACTAGTTTTGTGATCAGCACTGTTGACAATGTGATCTTCACTAGTTTTGTGATAAGCACTGTTGACAACACGATCTTCGCTAGTTTTGTGATCATCACTAAGGCGAGTGTGACCATCATTGATTCTGCCAACGTGACCGTCACCAGCCTCGTGATCTTTGTCACCACCACTGATGTCACCACTGGCGTGACACTCATCAGCCTTCCTGTCACCATCCATGCTGCTTGCGTTTGCTGGATTCTTTATATTGCACTGCAACTTCTGCTGCTCACCTGTGGTCACTGGTTCACAAACATCTACATCAGTGACATGACTGTGTCGATGCGAACTGTTCTTCAGTGTCCCCTTGCTAGTGCGGCTCTTCCTTGGCACTTTCTGGCATTTACTCTGGTCACTCGAGGTACTGTCTGATGAATCACTGTCAGATGACTCGCTGCCACTAGAGGAACTGCTGCTGCCGCTGCTGTCGCTACTGTCACTGCTGCTGCCACTAGAGTCGCTGCTGCTACTGCTGCTGCTGTCATCTATTGCTTTAGTCTTTGCATGTTGCTTCACCTTCACACTCGCATGTGACAGCTTCTCACTTTGATGTAGCTTCTTATCGTTCTGATGCTGCACCTTCTTGTCAGTTTGGTGTATCTTTCTGTCAGTATTGTGCTCCTTCTTGTCACCACTGTGGTGTCCTTTTTTGTCAGTTTGGTGCAATGTTTTGTCTCTTTGTTCCCCTGTCTCACACTTGTGTACTCTCTCATGGCTTTGCCCCTTGTCACTGTCTTGCACCCCGTCTCTACCACCACGATGATGTGCACTGTCCCCACAATGATGCGCACTGTCACCATGATGATGCGCACTATCAACTTGATGACGCACACTGTCGCCCCTCTTCCATGACCTGTCAATGCCACTTTCGCGCAGTTCCTGAGTGTGGCTCTCTTCAGCCGACCGTCGCCCCTTTGGTAGCCGTTTACTGTGTCTCAACTTCGAGCCATCGTTTGTGTCCCCAACTGTCCTGTTGGTCTTGTCACCCCTACCACTGTCATCGAGCCGAGACGTCTCACCATGGCTGCTGTGTCTCGACTTCGAGCCATCGTTCGTGTCCCCGACTGTCCTGTCGGTTTTATCACCCCAACCACTGTCATCGAGCCGAGACGTCTCACCATGGCTGCTCTGTCTCGACTTCGAGCCATCGTTTGTGTCCCCAACTGTTCTGTTGGTCTTGTCACCCCTACCACTTTCATCGAGCTGAGATGCCTCACCATGGCTGCTGTGTCTCGAATTCGAGCCATCGTTCATTTCCATGGCTGTCCTGTTGGTCTTGTCACCCCTACTATTGTCACCGAGCCGAGACATTTCACTGTGGCTGCTGTGTGTCGACTTAGAACCATCATTCGTCTCCCCAACTGTCCTGTTGGTCTTGTCACCCCTACTACCGTCATCGAGCCGAGGCGAGTCACTGTGGCCTCCTTCCATCATGGTTCTGTTGCATTTCACTTCTCGAGCCGGGGCAGTGTCCTTCACTTTATCGACATCACTTGTACACATGCGAGACTCCACTGCATTCTTGCCTTCTGCAATTTCTTGTGATCTCAACAGAACCAGTTTCTCTCGAGTTTCTTTCTGTTGCCCACATATACTGCTGCTCACGGCACCCCTGTCTTTTAGCTCAGGTTGTGGTGGCATTGGTGGTGGGGGTGGATCCTCCAACTCGCTTGAATTGGATTCGTCCTCATCGCTATACTGCACTAATGCCAGCGACCGCCTCGACTTGATCTGAAACTTGACTTTGCCTGCATCATTGCCATGCTTGCCACGACCGCTACCGCGAGCTATCACTGATGCTCTACTGTTTGAATTGACCAGACCTTGGCTGCGGGTAGTGCGGGCCACACTGACCACTGGCTCGTGTTTCTTTGCAGCTGCCTGATGCTTCTGCTTCATGTTGACAGCTGCCCACAGCCTGGCATCTCATCTGTTGATTCACTACAAGCAAACAAACAGTGCCACTTGATGTTATCGCATCTGGATACACCAGCAACATTTAATCATGTAATTGTATCAAATGCTTTCATGGTCAACCCACTATTTCATCATAATGTACACCTTAAAGCATGTCAGCGAATGTTTGTGTCAAAGCCTAACCACAGCAAGTCACCCATCACACAATGTAGCAGGTAATACAATGAACACAGCATGCAGAAAAATGTAATGAAAATGTCTTGCTATACTACTAACCAATCATAATACCAACCTACTTGCACATGAGGACTAAAATCAATTACACTTTACAATCATTAACTGTGTCTTTTAATCACAACGATCAATCCATGTCTTCAAATACAATCAAAGGGAATCTTCTTGTAGAATGATTTAGTAACTTTGCCTAGTATGTTCAGCACACATTCCTTTCATTATGTTCACAAGTGAAAGCGGTACTGATTCACCACACAGTCATTACTCGTATGCTTCTATCAAATTCATACAATAGAACAGCACTTCCTGGACCAAGCCCACACTTCAAATTATGGCATGTATCCAAGTCACACAAATTTGAGTGAACCAGGTTCTGCTACAGTATGTCAGTGTTTTCATCAAGAAAACAGCAATTCTTAATATATTAATATATTTGCATCATAATATCTCCAAATTAGCTATAGTGTATATCACATAAAAAAGTTTATGCACATCTATAGTGGCAAAGAACTTGAATGTTGAAGCAACCCTAGTCTGCTGGCAGTCAAACAATTACAACCAGTACATGTCCTAGAAGAGTTTATCATTGTGGACATACGGGCGTACATTTGGTCATCTCCAACATTACTTCATCCATTCGTTAATCATCCATGAACCTGATTGGCGCCAAAATGAAGATGCACCTGCAAAATGGTGCTCTTGATTGTGCAAAAAATTTTTCTACTGCCATTTGCAGTTAGAGATATTGCTCCTATGTCATAAAGTGATTGTCATGGATGGTTGCCATGGTTATGCTGTGCTTCGTGTGTCTGCCACCACACATATTTTCCATATATGGCAAACCCTTACTGTGACCAAAGTCATGCGTGGTGTGACTAGATCTTTCTAAGGTAAAGGAATTTTCTACACAATGGCAGATGCAGTATTCATGAACTTGCAGCCATGCTGTGAGTGAGGTGGCCCATGGAGTGTTGTACATAAGCCAGAATCTTCCAGAACTTGCCAATCAAGTGTCTGGGTCAGTGGCTCAGTGCAGCAACAGGACTGCTTTGTAAACAAATCCACGAACATATTTACAGACACGCATGCTCACAATGTCACATACATGTTACATGTACACACATCCCCATTGTCAGACTGGACATTGTGACCTCACAGTCTACCTAGACAGCTTGGCATAGCCTGGCAGCTGTGTATGTTAATGTGATGACAGCAATGACAAACACTCCATTACAACATAGCTCTCCCATTCAACATGGCTGCATGGACCAGCCGGCTGACTCTGGTTATCTAGGTCAGCCAACGCAAGCAGCCACAAAGCACACTACAGTCTAGACCAGTCAATAACAAATCGCATACAACAATCTAAATACTGGTATATGTGTGTGGGTATATACAAATCTTGCAAAAATTATATATAGATCTCGCCTAAACAGAAATTCCAGCTCAATAAATCACTAATCATGTAAGAATATAATATCATAGTTTAAACCTAGACGCCTGGTGGCCTACACAATAAGCTGTTTAAATTAATAGCAAATATTTCAGTTGAATAAATGAAACTGTCAGGTTGTGACATTCTGATGCTTTCATGATCAGGTAGTGATGTTTCCATGTTAAGGTTGTGATGTTTCTGTGATCAGGGACAGGGAGTGATGTTTTCAAGTCCAGGTTGTGACCGTCCTGATGTTTCAATGTGATGTTTCCATTATCAGGTTGTGATGTTTTCGTAACAACGTTGTGATGTTTTTGTGATCAAGCTGTGATATTTTCACAATCAGGTTGTGATGTTTTCGTGATAAGGATAATATGATTTTTTATGTGATAAAGACGTGACGTTTTCATAATCAGGTTGTAAAGGTTATTTCTTATATAGCGCAGTATCCAGTCCTTAGGACTGTTCAAAGCACTTTACACTTCAACCCAGGCAGACCTCTGTTCATTCCAACGCCATTTCAACTTCTCTGGGAAGCATTCAGCCAAGCTGTAATTATTGCACAGCGACTATTCGTTCACATATCTGCCACTGTCTGTAGCCAGGTACTCATTTACAGCTGAGTGAACTGTGGCAACGTGGATTGAACGTAATTGCCAAAGCTTTTAAACGGCAGCGAAATGATTCGAACCCGGTTCTCTTGATTTGAGAGGCCGACGTTCTAACCGCTATGCTACTCCACACTGTGCTACCCTACCCCACGCTATGCTACCCTACACCACGCAACACCCCACGCTATGCTATCACTGTGATGCTTTCACAATCATGTTTTTTTCAAAGGTAAAAAAACAACTAAGAACCACCAGCATGCAATGCTTCACATTGTCAATCAAGAGCAACATTATTAATTTATAATTCCTTAAATAATTTACACAATGTATTTTGGACTAATTTTGTTCTCCTTTTATCAAAGAAACTGACAGCATGACTAACATATGCAGACATCATAATGTGAACTTACCTAATTAGCCTGAAAGATTGACGGCAGCCGATAAGAAAGAAACATCACGTGACACTTGTGTTGTAACTTCACCTGCAAGGCTACAACATAAGTCATTGATGATTAACAACAGAAATCTGAGCCAGATGGCCAGCTCCAGATCAACAAGTTACATTAAAAATGCACATGGCCTCAAAAATCAAGATCTGGGGCGATTTCAATATCGGAATCAGTTGATGTGAACGTAACTTGAAATCAAAATAGCTTACTAGAAACAACAAATTTGCTTCAATTCCATTGTCAGATTTTTTATTTTGGTAGTGCAAAACCACAATGAAAATGCATAAATAAAGTCACATAATGATAGTAATATCTTTAAATCTATTATGCAAAATTGTGCTGTAATAAATAAAAATACCTGACTGACATGTAGTACTAACCTATTTCAAACAAACAGATCCACCATTCATGTCTATTATAACAAGAAAAGTACAACCAGAATTGTACTTGGCATGAAATGGGTTTAATAGTTCTGTTTTGAGCAATATTACTGGATAGGTTCTGCACAGACCTGCCCAAATTAAGTACTAAACAATCCAGACTATGGGGCTACAGGATTTCTTCCCTTACTATAGTTACTCCCAATTAAAGTTAGTGTGAAATGTGACATGGCAGACAAAGAGACACAACTGAACCATCTTTTAACAATCATGCTGGTTGACAGAACATGTGTCCAAGAGTGGACAAGACCTGAAGGCAAATGGAAAGTGGGTCGCCCAAAGACAACCTGGCAAAAAAAATGAAGAAAAACAAGAACTGGGATGTAAGTTGTGGAGTAAAGCCAAACAGGTGATCAAAGACATGGCTGGGCAGCATTGTAGGCCACAAGGGATAGGTGAGGTGAGGACAAGACAGTTATTCAAGACTTACTGCATACCTCAACTAAGAACTAACACAACTCAACTAAAAACCAGACTTAAGTGTTTCTGTAGAATAAATGCCGACCCCGAGCCGTACATTTATGACGGATCAGTTATACTTTGTGTAAAGATCACACCAGAAAGTCACACAGCGTGACAGAATTATGAATAAGTGCCATACCACTTCCTTTTTTTCACAATTAAGTGCACTCTATTTAACATGTTGTTGATCTTAATACCCAATCTGATCTGTACTAAGATATTACACACTCAGTGCTATGCGTTTAAATGGCGTGACTGTCATAAACTGATAACCACACAAGTTAGAAATGAACCATTATGAGGTCATGACCTAGGAAGGGTGGAGTCAGTTTCAGGATGGTAGCCTAGGGGTAGTTTTAAAACCATATTTATCAGTAACAGTGAGCCTGTTGCTGTAGAATTAGTGCTCAGAGCTTCTCAACTAAGCAAAGAGTAGGGTGTTGACAATTCTCTCTCTTGCATGTGTTTTATTTCTACTATAATATCCTAGACTATGTCAGTTTTAGGAGTAGGTTAATTTTATGGTAAGCTCTGAAATTTAGATCGATAATACTTTGTTCATTGCACTCATAACTGGTGATATATATTATATGCCTACCACAATACTAGTCATTTTGAAAAAAATAGTTACTATTATTCAGAAGTTGAAGTCTATGATGCTATATCTCCTTGAAACGTATAAATTAGGCATCAACCACCAGTGAACAAGTCATATGAAATGTTCATTATTCTTCTTGTGTACATATATACTATCATCCCATTTTTATGGAGTCAGAGGTTCAGGTATTGTTACATCTTGTAACAAAAACTAACAAAATGCTGACTATGTAGCGAACAATGTGTCGGACAGAATTTAATCACATACTGAGAGACATTGACGTAATTTTTAGTAACAGTTGATTTGCCACATATGCCCACGTCATTAACAGGTGCTTGTATATCCCTGACCGATGCCAGATAAAACCGTACAGTAACTAACAGTTATGGTAATTTTCATATTTTTTAAAAAAAAGAAAGATTTAAATCATGGAAACCAAATTCCCAACAAGGTTGAGATAGTTTGAAAATAAAGATACATTTTTACTTAATTTGTTGTTTATATAAATGTTGTGTCTGTCACAATTAACAGGGGTTTGTACCGGTAGAGTTGAATCTATAGCAATCAGTGCCTCGACCCTCAGGCAAGGTATGCTGAATTTAGTGCGAGGTGTATGACATACACAGGTTTCTGTCGCTCTGCCAGAATAAATATTTTAATTTCCAAAGGAATTTGAGAAAAGGGAAACCACATTTGACAGTTTCAATAAAAAACCTAACATTTCTTTTTCTGTTTGGTTACTACCATCACAATACATCTGTACAAGCCAAAATAGGGTTATCATTGTGGAGAATCTTGAAGGACACATGGATTCATTAGTGTGACAGACGCAACATAGGAATTTAAATGGTCTATTTCATCATCCTACATCCTAAAAACAAGGCAATTAGTTATCTTCTACCTTAGTACATTTTTTAACCCCACACTACAAAAATATGTGGGAAAGAAACTGTTTTATGACAGAACATTATCAAAATTATGATCAAAATCATCACTGTGCACGTTAAACTAATTATAACCAGTGGTAAACTTTAGACAGACATGTTGGTACAGGCTAGCATAGTAGAGGAACGTTTGACTTTTTTACAGAGAGAACTGGAATATGAATCGCCTTGCTGCTGTGTGAAGCTTTAGCAATATAGTTCAATCTCCATTCATCTTAGTTCAAGAACACCATAAAAGAGGCATCATATGCATTCACATTGAGCAAATCTAACACACATTATTATTATTTTACCGCACTTTTCTTGATGTTTACCAAGTCAGTAGTGGGCCAACTAGGTACAGAGCTGACTTGACTTGGCACACATACACACCCCATTGGGGCTGATTATAAACTAATTTAACCAGTTACCTCATTACGTAAATATTCTGTTAAAAACTATCTGTATAAATTCACAAAGAAGTAGAAGAAATGTGCTCAAAATAATTGATTGAGAGTACATTTATTGGTCTTTTATGATCATGTTAAGAAAACTTCTGGTTATATGTAAAAATTTTCAAGAAATTATGTTATAAGATGACAAAAAAGATCATATGTAATTTATATTTGTACATGGTTATCATAAGGTAACTTTACATATACAAAATATCTATATCTATTACACATCAGAGTTGGAAAGTAATTACAGTAATCGTGTGTAATTTCAGGCATCGACTTTCATAAGAAATCGGTCCACTGGACTACCACGCTGCTCATATATTGAAGTCTGCAGAATAAACTGTTGAGTCTGTACTAAAAACAAAATTTTTTTAATGTACGTTCCTCAATCATCTGGTTCTTGGATTGCCTAACCAATGTCTTGGATATTATTGTTTCTGGGTTTCCAAATCAATGTTTAGCCACTTTTATGTGGGTAGTGTATTGTATTATGCTTTTCGCAACATTACTTCACTGCACATCCTACAATGCTATTTTCAGCAGTAACCAGACTCGATTGATCTTGCAGAACTGGACGGTTCTCGCAGCCAGAACTCAGAGCGGTTCTTGCATAACTCAACAGTTCATGTAGAACTTGACAGGTTTTGGTTTGGTTTTTTGTCTGCTATGGCTCATCATATAAATCAATTAAATGAAAAAAATGTATTTTAAAAGAAATGATGAAAATAATATATACATGGTATGTATGGCTAAAATCAGACCCCCCATGTCGGTTGAGTTCATCGAGTTGGGCTGGTTGAGCACAGCCAACTGAAAGGGATGAATTGGAGTCAGTTTTATATAGTTCGAAAGGGCTTTTGTTATTTCAGTGGGAGTAAATTAAAGGTTCTTATAACTATGGGATAGAATGAACATGATATGTATTTGTCAAGATTGCTTTTTCGAGAAAGGGTGCAAGGAACAATGGACTGTTGTGGCATAGATATGTTGAGGAGGTTATGTTTTATTTTGTAGAACTAGAAGAAAGAAAGTTGGTGTTGCCATCATCTCCGTTTTAATATTGTATTTTTACAAGATTCAAAATTGGCTTGAACAGGTATGTTTTTGCGGCATGGATCATGGCCTTCATTGAAAGGCGAGCAAACAATTTGCCTACAACTTGACCAGTTACCACATAAGACATGTCCACGATAATCGGGAGTTAGAATTATGTTTGTGCATCGACACTAATTAAAAAAAACTTGCTTTTTTTATACGAAGTGGCTAGCACTCCTTACTCATAAGCAAAACTGTACAGTTACTGGTCCGGCACTCTTTCTGCTTTGTATGTGCAGTAAGTGTGTGTGTGTGTATTCCTGGCAGCATATAATGTGCACATGCAGACAGTTAAGAAATCATTAATAAACCAGGTGCTAAACACCAGAATATTATACGATATGCTCAAATTTGATAAAGTAATGATACAACATTAATTGAAAACCACAGCTAGGTCATGTGTTGTTCTTTTTACAGAAGGGTTAATATTAGCCAGCTGCTACATTGACACTAGTTCCGACATTGATACCAGGGCTGGGGTCAATTCCTTTCATCCCCGTACAATAGCCAGTTGGAATAACCTGCCAGCCAACGTAGCTACAGTGCCAAGTTTGGAGATTTTCAGACAGAAGAACTCCAGCTTGCAACATTAACTGATATTGCAGTTTTCATGCTATCAACTTTTCCTCTCCTCAAATTACAGTTCTACACGTATACTATCATCTTTTCTCTTTCTTCCAAACAGTTTATTACTTTCTCTTACAGCACTTTAGCACGTGTGCACACACACCAAGTCTGTAAGCCTTAAAGAGAGGGTTGACTAGTACACGGAAGAAGAAGTTTACGCAGGCAGTTATATCTTCATACTTTGATGACTGACAATGAGTATGGTTTTATACATAACGGCACTGGAACGTATATATACAAATATATATCTATATATATAATTGACAACAGTGACGTTCTAATATGGCAATAAACATGCCTCGACCTTTCAAAGACCAACAATACACAGGCCTAATTATCGCCTATGTGAGATGTGCGGCAGTTAGTATCGCAATGACGTTTAGTGCCGAATTACCCTGTCCATAGCCGATTCATAAGTTGTCTGGCAGTGAACTTTAGCTGCTGCTATTTTTTACCAGCAGGTTCTTATTGCGCATGCGCACATGAAGTGACGGACCTACAGTAGTTTTGCACTACATCCGGGTCTGGACCTATACTATAGTAACAGCCTTTTTATGGATACCCCTTTTTATAACAACCTGCATAAACTGCATACAGCAACGTGATACAGGTCAGAATGGAGAAATGTTGAAATGGCGACAGATCCAAAACAGCAACAAGTCAAAACGATGACAAATATTGTTAAAATTGCACCAACAGAATGGCAACAAACCAGATAAATGAAGATGGTAATTGTACACAACGGTTAATGAATTGCATAAATATTATAATATTCTATTAATATTATATGTTGTGGGTATTACTATTGGAAATAAAAATGTTACCATCTTATCATACCCTAACTATATCAGTATTGTTTTTGAACACCACAAAGCCATCTGCATATAGGTTTTTTGATATAGTTTTTCATAAAATATAAGTCCGGGTCACGCTTGCGAATGTGCAGCAATGTTTGTTATTCACACCTGCCCATTGTACGAGGCGATGCTTTGGACATCAGGGGCCGGTTTCATGTCGCCTACTTAAACTACGCGGTTACTTAGCGCTACGCAAGTGCGTAAACTCCAATTCTTGCTTAGCTAAGTAGTTGCATAAAACTAAGCAAAGCGGGTTTCATGTAGCGCGCATGACCTGTTTCTTATCTAAGAACGCGCGAAAATCTGTCATGTAGTTAGATTAGTCATTACGAACGGGTAATCCTCGGGATTCCCCTTCCCATATTCCCGTTACCAACATGGCGACAGCACGCGACACAGCCGGTACCGTTAAACGGGAAAGAAAGTCGAATTCCAATGATGATGAATTGAGTTGTTTACTGGAGGAGTATGGACAGCATGCGTCAGTTTTGCAATGCAAGCTGAGCAACAGCGTAACAAATTTGGGAGGAAATAGCCACGAAAGTCAATTCGCATGGCAACGAACGACGTAGCGTTGCCGAATTGAAAAAAAAGTGGGCGGAGATGAAGAGCGCTAGCCTTCGCATCATCTCCGCTTGTCACTATCCCAAGACAGGGGGTGGCAAAAAGGAAAAAGAGCCTTGGTATGTCAGCCTGGTGCTGGACATACTTGGTGTTGACACAGCCCTCGTTGACGGCATCGTTGGTAAGTAGATGACTAGTTGTCGGACTTCCAGTGTGTGCAATTGCATTAAAGTTATCAAAAAGAAAAACAGTCTAAAAAAGTCTAACACAGAGTAACACAACATTATTTATTAATAATGTTTTTATGAACGTTCAATACATGAATTACTAATTCAAATCCCAGTACTCAATGGATCCATGTTCTTATCAAAAATCGCCAGTGAACAGACTGATTCACAGCTTGATGAATGGCACATTTACAACTGCTCCTATCTCAGATGCACACACAGTGTGGTTTTACAACCCTTGATTAGGATTCCTGCCGATGTGTCAAGTATCTTGTGGAAAGCGAAACGTCATCACCGACCAAATCGACCAAGTCCATAATATCATCATGACGAAAACGATACCTGTCAAACAACTCGACATCATCGTACATTTCGAAGGGGTGTGATCTGTCCCTAAACACTCTCTCCCTTCGTAATCCTCGTCTTGCTGCGTCATTTAGTCGATGTACTTGTCGTAAAGCCGCCATTTTGAAAGCATCTAAGAACTACTTAGTGGACTTACACCACGGGGGTAGGTGCCGTAGCCTAAGTAGGGCGATGCGCCCACTGCGTAGTCTAAGTCGACATGAAACGCGTAATTTCCTAAGATAACCTTCTTAGCGCTAAGTAAGCCTTCGTAGCCGCTAAGTAGGCGACATGAAACCGGCCCCAGCACGGTTGCGCCTAACATAATGCGCTGAAGTTTTGTAAACTTCATTCTAGTGCTTGTTGTATTTGTGTGTGTTATGATGATAACTAATATGCAGGAATCGTAACATACAGTATTTGTGTTTTTAATTATATTTTTGATTAATGAGTGACATGAGTACGTGACGCTTATACATGATTATTTATTTGTGTCGCCATTTTGGTTTGTCCCCGTTCTGACCATTACCCTGCCATACATACGGTGGCAATATCTGTCTATTTTGACCAATATTTGTCGCCGTTTTGACCAGTGTGTCGGCGTTTTGACTCGACTTGTCGCCGTTTTGGTTGTCGCCGTTATGACCAGTACCCCAGCACCGTACTACATTACAGATCACCTCATTCTTGCAGCCAACTGTTATGTCAAACGTGAAACTGTTCCAAGCACTGCCATCAAAGCGTATGGATCTATATACCACGCCTAGCGTCATTAACGTCAGCCAGTGACGTGAGATTTCATTTCAACAGTCTGATGTGATATCGCCTGGAAAAGACTACACACTACTGATTTTCTTATCGCCATCAAACTATGTTCGGGCGATCGGTCAGAATGACCTGGTAAGAAAATTTTAAAGCATAACATATCTTACCCAAAAACGTATTCTTTCACCCTGCTAAGTTTACATTTAATTTAATTGAAACAAAACAACGTTCATACTCTACATTCTTAGCAGATCCAACCGTACATCCGGGGTGTCCATGACGCCAAGCATGGTGGGAATTTTAGACAGCTTTATTCAATATGTTTAATTTACCTACGCTAAAAAATTAAGCATGTATTGCATTAAACATTTTTAATAATTAGATAACTAATATACATTTGTTACTATGAAGCACAAAGATGTGTAACATTTCATGACGCCACAGTGACGTCATTTCAGAGTTCGGCCAGGCATTTTAGGTTCTTGGTAGCGGAATCAGTATCATTTGTCGTATTTACGTGAATATTTTAACTCTTCTTTGTTTGTAAAGGACTTAGTTTTTCTGTATGACCGATACTACAATCCAGAACCTTCAGTCTCGCGGTAAGTAAAGGATTATGATGGTTTTACCAGGAATAATATTGGGTGAATATGTGCCTCGCAGTTACACCACGGGTGGAAACAACAAAATGGCGTCATGGTTTCTTCTTCTTCCTGTCAAGGACTGGGCTCCTTAAGAGCGTTGTAAGTCCTGCTCGGCGCCTCTCACGCGCCGGGAATTTGTGGGTTAGAGATAGAGACCACCACTCGGTTTCGAAGTGAATCTGCACATTATTTGTATTTTACAAACCCGACCAAACTCAAAGACAATAAAACGTAGTTAGAAAAGAAAAATTGGCGATGCTGTCCAAACCATGGAAACGGGTACCATTCACCACGTGTCTACAATAGTCCAGAGCCAACTGGGTCATTCTATGACGATGTGAACTCGAATCTCCAATCGGTATGGTGAAACGAAAGCCATGGTGAAAGGCCTCGCTGGTGAAAACCTTTGGTAAGATAAGCATGTAGCACATGTGGATGTTCTAGCTCCAGTAATTTTCGAGCAATAACAATTTGAAATTTAGGACTTTGTCGGTTCGTGATGGCATTTTTTAAATAAATAAAATTTTGCGCATTTCTCATTAACTAATCGATAGGTAATCTTATTATTACTGCTTTATTTTTTATTCTTACCTTGTTTTATTTATCCCAAAACGTTAATTCCACCTTACTGCACTGCTTTATGTAACCAAAGGGCAGATATGAAATAGAAAACTTTTGAGGTCCGAAACATCCGACACCCATGCACCATCCTCAGTGGTTACCAAGCACTGCTGTGGGGATAACAACGCATGCCGGTGCATTCTCTTGGCAGCCTTGTCTGCGTCAGATCATTCATCAATCATATATCGGTTTGGTAAACCAATGATCGATCATAGAATTGACCAATTTCCATACAAATGCACCCTCAACTATACATCATGTAGAAATTTTTTACAGAATTTGACACCACATGCTTTGTTTGACATCGTTCTGTGAAGTCGCATACAAAATCCAAACTGTACTGCGCAGGGGTTCATCCAGGATAAAAATTTTTGCCAGTCCAAAATGTTTTTAGAATGTAACAAAATGCATGTGCATGCTCGGTCGCACGATCAAAAATGTAAGTATAAAATATATATATATATATATATAATCATGCTATAATAATAGAATGTGTGTGTATATATATATATATATATATATATATATATATGTATGTATATATATATATATATATATATATATATATATATATATATATATATATATATGTATATGTATATGTATATGTATATGTATATGTATATGTATATGTATATGTATATGTATATGTATATGTATATATATATATATATATATATATATATATATATATATATATATATATTTACTTACACAATCATTTTAACTAAGTCTTAAAATACAGGGGTAACTATCAATACCTGTACATATTGTGTGCATCATAAATAATAATAATTCAAAATAACAACTGACAAACAGAGATACACGTCTTCTAACGGGAGTCCATTCAGTGCCTGGGAACACTGTACCACCCACAATTAAAACATCATAGCTTTGCTAATTATCATCATAAAAGTATAAATGAAGTATCATTTTGTTTGTTGCTAAGATCATATCTTCTACCATAGAATGATAATAACTACAACGCATTATTTAATCATGGGAGCATTACTATCTGAAATTTAATTTCATCACAACTGAAAGCAAATATAGACCAACTTCACCCTGCTACTATACAATTTTTGAGTGGTTGAATGTCCCTACATCCAGTGGTGAAAATGTAGCTAAAGATGTAAGCTATACAGTAAAGTAAACCTGAATCAAATATGTTGAACAGTTTTGTTTCCATCACGTTTTATGTAGAACCATGTCAAACGTTGATGATTTTTAAAATGAGTATCAAAACAGAGAGCAAAAAATAAACATATTTTACCCTGCTACTAGATAATTTATGAGAGGCTGGATGTCCCTATATCCAGTGGGACTAATGTAGCGATATGTGTAAGCTTAAACATAAAGTAAACCTGAATCAAATATGTTGAGCAGTATTTGTTATATGATGTTTTATGTAGAAACATGTAAAATCGTTAAATTCTGTTTGTTTTGGGTTTCCCCACGCACATCAAAGATGTTGAGTGGCAGGTGGATACAATGTAATTACTGGCGGGCGGGCGGCCGGCTTCCAAGAAAATTATATTGGCTTGACCTATTTCTCACAGTCTGAATTTGCCAGTCAGCTGAATTTATCACTCGTTGTAGTTAGCATTGCGTTGGATAATAATGTCAGGTTATAAAAACGTCTAACCCGTCCAAGAAAAATCTTTACCCGTCCAAAAACGCACTTTACGCATTTTACCCATCCAAAAGACGGGTGGACGGGTCTGTGGATGAGTCTATGGTACTGCAAAATGCCCTTGAAGAATTTATGTTGTAGTATTCACCAGATGGTGTTGCTTTTTTTCAGATCCTTTCGCTGATGACAATGAAGGTGGTGGTAGCCAGGACGGCCACATACATATAAGAATTCAGCAACGGAACGGCCGAAAGACATTGACTACAGTGCAGGGCATTCGCCCTGATTATGACCTCAAGAAAATTGTGAAGGCATGCAAAAAGGTATGGTTTTTAGCAGGCTTTTTTTGTGATATCCACTACCAGTTTTAATTTGTGACCCAAGTTGTCCAGTAACTTGTCAATGACGACCTGTTTCTTGTTTGATTAGTGATACAAGGTGACATGCTACTGCCAACAACTCAGGACTGTCAGTTTGCCATATTTATTCAGGGCACGAAATAAGCGGTATCGCATCGCATTTTGCGATGCAATAATCATGAATAATTGTGTTTTGTTTTGATCAAGCGGTAACTGTCGTAGCATCATAGGCATGGTCGTCGCCATTTTTCTCGTGCGAAACGGAAATGCGATTTTACCAATGCATAGTCCTAGCGCAGTACTTGCTAGAGGGGTTACATCAATTCGTTTGCACATGTGTGGCAGCATACAGAGTTGTTTCGAAGTGCGGGCTTAGAGATTCCGCTAACCTATGAAATATTCCGGTATGTTGTACACCAGTCGAAATCATAGGCGTTTGCAGTCGCAACAATAAATTTGATGATGATCAGTGTTCCTGATTAAGCATCACGGTAACTGCCGCCGGAGTCTGTGTAATCTGTTGTGAAATCTACGGGTGCTCACTACAACTGTTTACCGTAGAAATTAATAGTGGCAGGGAGTGTCTCAGTTACCAAACTATTTGCATTGCGGTCGTTGTCAACATTGTAACCACATCAAAGCCAAAGCATCATCGACCACACGCATGTATATAAAAGTGCTAAATCATGACATGGTGTTGTTTTCATAACTCCCCAAATCATAAGTAATCTACTATACAAAAATGCTATTCAAAACTCATTTTGCATAGCAACAATTGCTATGCAAAATGCAATGCAATTCTTAGATTTATTTTGTGCCCTGTTACTAACCTGGCGGTTAGTGAACCTAAGTTGGGGGGGGTGTTTTCACAACAACAGCTTCTTACATGTTTGCAAGTGGCATGGTATGATAAATATACATAGAACTAACTATAGGTATAAATTCAATTCAAATTAATATAAATTCTTGGCAATGAGCTCGGTTTATATTGACACACTGCACAGACAGCAGGGCTCAGTTTTAACAGTAATCCATTATTCCAAGCAGTGCAAGCACCCTAGATTTTATAATAGATTACTAGACTTGTTGGTACAGGAATCTGTTAGGATTACAACTTTATTTTACATAATTTTTTTTCACCAACAATATTTTCTTGACGCCCCATCCAAAATGTTATCACAGGTTGCTATTTTGTGGAACAATAGATCTGTTGATGGATTACTGAATTTAATACACTGGTAATCCCTCTGGATTACCAGATTTTCTCTTTAAAACTCTCCGTGGACAGAGACCGTAAGTTGAGTAAAATCAGTGCTTATACATTTTTTTACTTCAGATTGAGCTACCAAAATTTCACAAAGGCTCTGTGTATGGTTTAGTTGTTGTTTTGGCATAATTCCGGAATAGAGAGGCGACTGTATGTTTGTAGAATGTGCATGTCTGTAGATGGCTAGAGTTTGTGCCCCGCTATGTTGCTGTAGCATGGTTGTGAACTGCTTGCAGGAGTTTGCTTGTAATGGTACTGTGGTGGAGCATCCTGAGTATGGCGAGGTGATCCAGCTTCAGGGTGATCAGCGCCAACACATTAGTCAGTTCCTTAAGAAGGTCGGCCTCGCTCGAGAGGACCAACTCAAGGTATGTGGACATTGCACTCAATCTGAACGCAAGCTGCCTTCAATTCATTTTGACATTTTTTTAAATAGACAGACGTAGCTAATAATACAGTGTGCTTATTTTTCTTCGATACAGTTGTGGTGTGGCATTATGAATCGGTCACAGATATTATTTTATTCGGACTAAAAATCCATGAACGTGTACATGACATTATGGGTCGCTAATGTTACATAATGAAATGACAGTATTCGGTGGAAGAAACAGCAGTTAGGAAAACTGATATTGTGCTGAGTTATAGAACCACATTGTTGTAACAAATAATCTGTCCTTTTCAGGTACTGGCAGTTTATTGTTATGTAGTACTTTATTTCACATTGCTTTTGTTTGTGATAATGAGTGGTGCTTGTAAATTTTTCAGAATAAAAAAGATGCCACAGCTACCCTTTGTTCTTCTAGTAATTGATGTACTTGACATATTCACAATTTCTTGCTAATTGTTTGCGCAGTCAGGACTCAGGATATATTTCATCTGTTGGAACTGAAAATTCAGAGGCTGACTTGATATGGAGTGGCACAAGTTTGAAAGCAAGTTCCCAGAGAAATTGTGCAGTTATTTTTTTAAACAACAGCTAAAACCCTTGCAGCTTCTGAGAGCTTTGCAGGTCAACATTGAATTCGTTTTCAAATCTAGATATCCATGTGCTTTCTGATGCATTTTGAGTCGGGACAAGCTCACAGTAAAGTCTGCTAGATCGTACTGTGTATATATGGTGGTAATAGTAGTGGTTACTTCAGTGTATGCAGATGTTAGCATGAGTTTTATGTCAAGCCAGAAATATGTATGATGAATGGTTGTGTACTTCTGTTGCAGGTGCATGGTTTCTAAACGCCGGTGGATTATCAGACCAGACAAAGAGTCACTGCTTGAGACCAGTGCTGTCAATGGACTGTTTCTGTAATACTGATGGTAATCTAGCACTACAGATAGCCATGTATCTATGTGCCACTGACATATTCACATCACGGAGCGGACGGATTTCTTTGGTTTAACTATTACTATTTTTGTGCAGCTTTTTGTATTTTTATGGCTGGACGCAAATGCAGGTTCTCTCATCTATTAAACAGCAGCTGCGCAGGAGTAAATGGCTTACCGATCACAACTGCTACTTTCCCATAGTTTTATAGGTTGTCGAAATGTAGGTATTCGGTGTATACAAACTCCAAAACTAGCTCGTGCCATTTCCAGTTTATTTAATGTAGAAATGCCATGGAGGTTAGATTGAAATTGGTCAAGCCCAGTTGTGCCTAATGACAGTGAACATTTTAACATGTAGTTGATTATTCTGTGTAATAATTATGCTTGCTGGCTTTTGGAAGGTCAGTGGTGAGTTGATGACCACATTTTGTTTCTTTCGTTTACTTACCCGCTTTTGATGATTCAAATCACATTTTTGTTCCAAGCCACCTGACAGAAATTTGAATGTATTAAATCAATTTTACCCTAATTTATGACTTTGCGTGTTCTCGGTGTTCAGGCAAACATTACATTTGTTTGATGGTTTTGTTGTGCAAATACAAGTCTATTGCAACGGAAATCGTATGATATGAATGACAAGTGCTTGCATGTGATGCTCCAAACTGTCAGTTGAATGTGTTGAAATATTAGCCATAGGTAGTAGTAGTTGTCAGAATGTTGAAGCCTTGATGGTTGGCATTAAAGGTCCCTCCTCAATTAATTTTTTTTGCTATCTCATTTCAAATTCATTTTGCGAAAAATGAAACCCACCTAGTATCCACTGCAACATGCTAGCTCGTTTATGCAACTTTTGTATGTATTTTTGTGTGAAATCAAACTATTAAATTAATTCAATAATCAAACGTGAAGTGGAAAAGGAAACTTCGTCATGTGATCAGCGAGAAGGTGGAAGTTATGCCAATGATCAGCATTGACCAGCACACTTTTTCCATTTTGGATACCACTATTTTAGGCCTTAACAGATATAATGACTGACGTAAATTCTTTTGATGATTTTGAAAAAAAATAGGCATTTTAAAAATAAATTTACTAAGGATGTTACATAAACTATTCATACACTGCGTATTTGGACACCAATGATCCATGGTATCATAAGTCTTCTTTTTTATTTAGTGAAGTTTCACGTACTCAGATTAAAATAAGATGTCTCACTGGTCATGAATTATCTTTATAACATGTCGTATCTTGTAAACTATTTGTCTTATCTTGCCCAAATTTAGTGTATTATGTCTGTATAAAAAAGGTTGCGTATGATTTGCCATCCAAGCCAAAGGTCCAGATGGCAAATGGACAAGGAAGCCATTGGCTTATCGAGAGTTCAACAATGTTCATCTACATGTAACCTGCCCTCCTGAGATATGTCTCAACCTTGTTTTTAAACATATTCATGCTGCTAGTAGTTATACAATCAGTAGACAATTTGTTCCATTCATTTATTGTCTTCTGTGAAAACAAGTACTTCCTGATATCCAATCTACACTGATCCTTTACTAAGTTGACCTCATGCCCTCTAGTTCTACTATCTTTTGAGTGCGAAAAACATATTTCTATCAATATTTTCTTATCCATTCAATATCTTAAAAACTTCAATCTGATCTCCTCTTAACCTCCTTGTCTCAAGGGTGGTTAAACCCAGTTTGAAGCCTCTCCATTTACTACAACACGCTGTCGTGTCGGTCAACCAATGGCTTTTATTTTAAGTAGTAATCGTTGGTGTGGCACTGTGTCAATGTATGACATTGCAATCAATTTGCATGATGGTAACCAGATAATTTTAGAAATGATGACGGGTGGTTTTGCGGGACGAAAAATGTTTATTATATCAAGTTGTGCACTTCCAACGAAGTAGTTTAGCTTGAATAAAAAGTAATGCCCACCAGTTGGCGCCACTGTCATTGCATGGCTTTAGAAGTTCAGCACTACGCTTATCGCAGTTTCGGATCATTATCATCCTGTGATAAATTACTTCTTGTTTATCCAGTGTGTACTGCATCATTTTACTAGATGAGCTTTAAATGTGCTTGTTGTTAGCTGTCGCGTTTGTTTGAACGACTTGAATATTTCTTGCGAGAGACTGTTAACTATCACCAGAGGGCGGGATTATTTGGTTTACCGGTTCCATACCACGTGGCACCACTGTTGTAAACACTGCTCTCTGCACGACCCACTAGATGGAGGTACTGTTTTGATGCCAGCAACGTTCCTGAGAAAGCATACCCGATTTGCGTATGCGTGTTAATTAAAATTAATTATCACTTGATGGGAATGTCATTTTTGTATCGTACGCACACAGAGTAGAATATATATTGTATTGAAAACGCCACTTAAAATAATAATATGATGATACAAAAGGTAAACATGACATGGTCAATAAGTGTTTTTAAAATAGCATCTGCGAAAGTTTTCCATACCAACCCGAAAAATATCTAGCTACAAAGAAAGTCTAGAAATGGTAGAGCCATTTAACAGCAATTAAGTTAGTATAATCGAGACTTAAAAGGTATACATTCTTGTTGTCTTTATAGTTAAATAATTTTATATAGTATAAACTATATATAAACTGTAGGTCAATTATATTAAAAACTTGTAAACTTTTATTAAAAAAAACGTCAGATTGTGTATATCTGATGCAGAAAGTAGATGTTTGTGGGCCTCAACAAAGGCGTTGGACATTTCACAACATGGAACTGATAGGTCACCAGAACAACCAATAGCAAAACTAAGTGTTATAAGTTATAGCTTTCATATATTGTTTTTAATACACAATTGAAACTGACCACATAATCATATTTACAGTATGCTCCTAGATTGTTCATTCAGCCACGGACAATCAGCCTGCATTTTCAACAGTGAACCGAGACAAATAATTCATACTGAAAGTATTGCAACAGAAGAACACATAAAAAGATGCCCCAGCAGTGGCAACTCAAACAATAATCTTGCATTATTTTAATATATTTGTGCAATTAAACACATCATTAATCACACATATTTTAATATGTACATTGGTCAATTAACCCTGACCCTTACATGGGTCATATTTTACCTGCGATTTATTAATGCGGGATTAATTACCCAAAACCTGCATATAGCGGACACTACTAAGAAACATGTCGATTATGGACACGGCCTTTAAAACTTAACAGTACTTAGTGACAAAGATTGCAAATTGAACGAAGCATAGGCAGGACTTGGACAAGAACGTATTCGTTGTATAGGTGTCTATTATGTTCAGGTGTCCGCTGTAGGCAGGTTTTACTGTACGCTGAACTATCATAAATACATTAAAATCTCACTATTGCACTGTTTACAGAAATACAAAACACATCTTGTAGCATGAGTTATGCCAGTTCACAAAGAAACACAAAAAAATGCTCAATTAGGAAAGCTACCCTAGTCGTAAAGTATATTGCATATAACGAATAAAAGCTATTAAAACATTGTTTAAAACAAAATTTTTTTGCCAAAATGTTCAAAAGTTCACATTTCCTATGTTGACACAAACAATAATGTAATAATAATTACCAGGTACACTACTTGTTACACCTGTACTGCAAATTTAACCCCATGGCATTAAAAGGTTATCAAGAAAATATTTGGTAGTTTCAGATTTTGTTCATCGTTGCAACCAGTAATGGATTTAATCACTTCTTTAGGATGAATGAATGAATACTGTTCCTGTGACAAATAGTCTAGAGACATCTTAATATCTCAATCAGTTAGACTAGTTTAGGATACTGCTATTAAACCTTGGTTGGAATCACTCAGTAACAATGTGACATACAGAAGTTGCCCTATGACTCTACATATATAATTTACACACTGAACATTAAACTATTGCCAACTCTTGGGCCAATTCTGTAGAAGGTCAGATAATTTAATCACAAAAAAAACACTCACCCAAATTCTTAGCCATGGAAATTATAAACATCAATCTGGACTATAATTTTATGCATAGCTATCATATTAACGTAACAATTTATGAGGTAGACATTTAAACAGGTACAGGAATTAATAATATCTGCTGTCAGAACTGGCAAGGCAGTACAGCTTCTCCATTGCTTGGTTCCACACAACTGGTTTGCGTGTCTGCACAAAGAACCTCAGATGATTTTTCTTAAAATTAGCAACAAATACTGTCTTGAAAAATGCACACAAGTCAAATCAACCAATGATTTGGTTAAAAACTATAAATAAAATGCGTCCGTGCATTCATTGTTTTGTGATTCCTTTTTTTTGGTGCTGCTCACTCTCTGTGAGCAAGTGACATTATGACCTGACATGCCACTACAACTGTCCCGTAACTGCCACCCCTTGGAATGCATATCTGGTGACATGGTGCAGGGCTAAGGCCTGCCACACCATAACAGGTTGTCATAAGCTGCCCCTGAAGCAACATCTTCTGTGCAGATTGTCCACCGTCGAGGAACGGCAATTCACGTGACACTGACACTGTGTGTCGGCCATTCACGTAACACTGATGTTGTTGTGTCGAGTGTCCGTCACTGCACATATGACACTGTTGTTGTGCACTGCTGTTAACGCTGGCTTTTCATGCGGCGTTTCTAACATTGTGCTTTTGTGGAGTGTTACTGCTGTCTTGTCATGTGGCGTCTCTATTGTTGTTGTGTGCGTGTGTGGCATGATGACTGGCTTGTCAAGCTGTGTCGTTGTGTCCTGTGTTGTCTTCTTCAGCAGGTCTGGCTTGGACAACATCTGAAGCAGACAAGGATACATTAGCAGGTGGGAAAAAAACTGAGGCATGGCTCATGAAGTTAAGATACTATGTGTTCAACAAGGTTTTCCTAGTAAACCACTGGCATGATATCTTAATTATAGTTGCAAATGGTTATGTTTTAGTAACTCTTTAGTAAAGCTTATAGATGCATAGGCCCAAAACCTTGACTTTTGTTTCCCTTTATATGTTTACTACACTTTTCACGTTCATTTTATTACTACTTAATGAAACAGATTGACAAAATCCAAGATAACAAAAGTGAAAGCAGACAAACATCACCCAAAATATGTTGCAGATCAAATATTTCACATATACTTACTTGTATAAGATTGTCGAGTCCTGTGAGGTAGCCATCCTCATGATTGCCGAGTGTCCACGGCGCCCTGTGTGTGATGGGTGTGGTCTTGTCAAGGAGTCTCGTCTTGGCGAAGTCTATCATCCACACATTTGCTTCGTTGCTGTGGTCGAAGAGGAGCAACAGTGAACTGCCAATCACCTGTGATGACACAATGACAGTTTGTGCTATGATACTCTCCGATTCAGCATTACTCAAGGTATTTTACACACAGGAGTTCTGCAATTAACTTTATATGGGTAAATGCTGTTACAACAGACCCTTCCCGGTATACCACCATGCTACCTGGTGGATTATAATACACCCTTCCCGTTACACCACCACGCTACCTGGTGGATTATAATGTAACGTAAATATTCGGGTAAGAGACATTCTCAGAGTTACCTGAATCTTTAAGTTTCGTTACAATCCACCAGGTACTGTGATGGTAATGGAAAGGGTTTCTTCTGATTCCATAAATTACCTCGGGTATTTACAGCATATTTGTATTTCATGTTACTGAGATACAAATAAAGAAATAAATATAGAATCTAGGAACAGATAAAAAACAAAATATCAGACATATGCCAACCAGTATCCAATGACCATAGGCTACCCGGTACTCTGAGAGACTACACCAAGAAGTTAGAAGGTATTCTGCAGTGACCAACAACCAGTGATTTAGTCAGCAAAAGCTATGGTAGAAATATCAAAGTATGCATTGGTAATATGGAAGTATTTGCACATTATACCAATTATCCAACTGCGCAACAAAAAACAAATTCAAATATTTTGACAACTTCAGGATGGGTTATATTAATGTACTCTATTAACCCAACATGATTTTTAACTAGACATTATTAACTAGATATTATTAGAATCAACAACACTTGGAAGAACTCACCTCCATGTGGCTTTTGAAGAATTCAGACTTCTCAAACTTCCTGCGAATGTCTTGACACCGCTTCAGGAACTTTGCCTGCACGCTGGCATTGCCATCAAGAAACTTTGCAAAGACATCAGTGACCTGGAGACAGAAGCAACATATTTATTTACTGCTAGAAACACTTTAACTGGCCTCCCTACAATCTTCCTACCCTTGCTCTTCTTACTTTTTTGCGATATCAATGAAAATATCACACTGCCTGATATAAAACCACAAAATAGCTTATTGGTTTAAAATAAAAAACATCAGTACTTTTAGCATAAATGCAGACTTTGCAACCACAAGGTCTCAGATATAAATCTGTGGTACATTAGAATGATATACTCACTTGTTCCTTTGTCTTTACCTTGAGGAGGTCAGTGACCGGAGGCTTACCCGGCACCTGTGAACACACATACAAACCACTGTAGCTAGAGGTGTGATGACAGCAAGCAACATATCTTACAATGACACACAGAATGTCACGTCCACCAACAAGAGTTATGATTTTGTTTAAACATTGGTTATTACATAAGCAGGAATAGCAAACATATGGCAACTAATACCTTTGAAGCAGTACTTCTAAAAATATCACTGCAGCATTGTGTCTTGGAATTGACAAACTGATAAGATTACAAAAAACATGTTGTTTAGTTTGATGTGAAGATGAAGTCGTTGCGCCAAATGCTCACACCCCTGAACATACTGAAGACATTGTAATATATTTATTTAACGCGTGATCGTGTCAGAGATAACTTACCCGCAGTGCCTGAATTCTGAAGCCCAATGTTGAGGTAGAACTGCCGTTTTCTCGAAACTGTAATAAGAAAAAAATTACATTATTGTCACAGCAAGTATGCGCTATGAAACTGTGGTTAGCTAGTACATTTATATATAATTTTTATACATTTTTGTGTCACATATATGCATAATTTTATTCAAATTTCAAAATTATTTGTAAGAAATTCCTGAACCACAGTGCTAGCAGGTGGCAGTAGTGGTAGTAGGTGGTGGTTGTGGTAGTAGTGGTGGTAGGTGGTGGTTGTGGTAGTAGGTGGTGGTTGTGGTAGTAGGTGGCAGTAGTGGTAGTAGGTGGTGGTAGGTGGTGGTTGTGGTGGTAGGTGGTGGTTGTGGTAGTAGGTGGTGGTTGTGGTAGTAGTGGTGGTTGTGGTGGTAGGTGGTGGTTGTGGTGGTAGGTGGTGGTTGTGGTGGTAGGTGGTGGTTGTGGTGGTAGGTGGTGGTTGTGGTAGTAGGTGGTGGTTGTGGTAGTAGGTGGCAGTAGTGGTAGTAGGTGGTGGTTGTGGTAGTAGGTGGCAGTAGTGGTAGTAGGTGGTGGTTGTGGTGGTAGGTGGTGGTTGTGGTAGTAGGTGGTGGTTGTGGTAGTAGTGGTGGTTGTGGTGGTAGGTGGTGGTTGTGGTGGTAGGTGGTGGTTGTGGTGGTAGGTGGTGGTTGTGGTGGTAGGTGGTGGTTGTGGTAGTAGGTGGTGGTTGTGGTAGTAGGTGGCAGTAGTGGTAGTAGGTGGTGGTTGTGGTAGTAGGTGGCAGTAGTGGTAGTAGGTGGTGGTTGTGGTGGTAGGTGGTGGTTGTGGTAGTAGGTGGCAGTAGTGGTAGTAGGTGGTGGTTGTGGTAGTAGGTGGTGGTTGTGGTAGTAGGTGGTGGTTGTGGTAGTAGGTGGTGGTTGTGGTGGTAGGTGGTGGTTGTGGTAGTAGGTGGCAGTAGTGGTAGTAGGTGGTGGTTGTGGTAGTAGGTGGTGGTTGTGGTGGTAGGTGGTGGTTGTGGTAGTAGGTGGTGGTTGTGGTAGTAGGTGGTGGTTGTGGTGGTAGGTGGTGGTTGTGGTAGTAGGTGGTGGTTGTGGTAGTAGTGGTGGTTGTGGTGGTAGGTGGTGGTTGTGGTGGTAGGTGGCAGTAGTGGTAGTAGGTGGTGGTTGTGGTAGTAGGTGGTGGTTGTGGTGGTAGGTGGTGGTTGTGGTAGTAGTGGTGGTTGTGGTGGTAGGTGGTGGTTGTGGTGGTAGGTGGTGGTTGTGGTGGTAGGTGGTGGTTGTGGTAGTAGGTGGCAGTAGTGGTAGTAGGTGGTGGTTGTGGTAGTAGGTGGTGGTTGTGGTGGTAGGTGGCAGTAGTGGTAGTAGGTGGTGGTTGTGGTAGTAGGTGGCAGTAGTGGTAGTAGGTGGTGGTTGTGGTGGTAGGTGGTGGTTGTGGTAGTAGGTGGCAGTAGTGGTAGTAGGTGGTGGTTGTGGTAGTAGGTGGCAGTAGTGGTAGTAGGTGGTGGTTGTGGTGGTAGGTGGTGGTTGTGGTAGTAGGTGGCAGTAGTGGTAGTAGGTGGTGGTTGTGGTAGTAGGTGGCAGTAGTGGTAGTAGGTGGTGGTTGTGGTAGTAGGTGGTGGTTGTGGTGGTAGGTGGCAGTAGTGGTAGTAGGTGGTGGTTGTGGTAGTAGGTGGTGGTTGTGGTGGTAGGTGGTGGTTGTGGTAGTAGGTGGCAGTAGTGGTAGTAGGTGGTGGTTGTGGTAGTAGGTGGCAGTAGTGGTAGTAGGTGGTGGTTGTGGTGGTAGGTGGTGGTTGTGGTGGTAGGTGGCAGTAGTGGTAGTAGGTGGTGGTTGTGGTAGTAGGTGGTGGTTGTAGGTGGTGGTTGTGGTGGTAGGTGGTGGTTGTGGTAGTAGGTGGCAGTAGTGGTAGTAGGTGGTGGTTGTGGTAGTAGGTGGTGGTTGTGGTGGTAGGTGGTGGTTGTGGTAGTAGGTGGCAGTAGTGGTAGTAGGTGGTGGTTGTGGTAGTAGGTGGTGGTTGTGGTAGTAGGTGGTGGTTGTGGTGGTAGGTGGTGGTTGTGGTGGTAGTGGTAGTAGTGGTAGTAGGTAGTGGTGATAGTGTTAGGTGGTAGCAGTAATAGGTGGTGGTAGCAGTAATAGGTGGTGGTAGTAGTGGTAATAGTAATAATGCTAGTATAGGTAGTGATAATAATCATCATAATTGGTCAGGGGCAGCATAGTATTAGTAGTGGTCTAGGTAGTTATAGCACCAGTAACAGAGGTAACAATAGAAGATAAGATAAGAGATAAGATCAAATTTAAAATAGTTCCCCCTACCTGCATATATCGCAACTTTGTGATGGCTTTCTGTTCATTTTCCTCGGCTGTTGGCTCTGATGGGTCTAACTTGACCATCTTATCATAGAGATCCTTCCGCAGCATTGTGTTTTGCACTTCTGATTCCAGAAACGTCCTGAAACATAAGATGCAGCCACACATATGATATACAAAGGCAGTGAAATCAGCAAGTAGTTTGTGCAAGCATCGTACACATGCCATAAAGATATGACATGCGTTAAATGAGGTTCTATCTGGCATCTTACCTGGTTCCCATCTTGATGTCCATGATGAATGGGTTGGAGAAGTGTTGCAGTAAGTCTTCCATCTCAATATAGGCTGACGAGTGAGTTAAGTAAATAGCAACTTGTCTATGAGTTATTTCCATAAGTGGTCATGATGTTTGCTATGAGTATGATGTCATAAAATTATGGTATATTTGTCAGACACTGTATATGATTTATATCTAGTAATAGCTAGCCTGAATAAAAGTACAATATGTAGTTGGTTAAAAATGCATGTGTGTGTACCTGTATACAGTATATAGAAATTACTAAAATAAATAGTATGGTTGAAACTTCAGCATAATCTAATTTAAAATTAAACCAACTAAAGCTTGGATTACTAAGAATTTAAAAAGGCATTGATACGATGCGTGTGTTTAGTTCACCACTGTTATGACTATTCAGGAAATATGATAAGTATGCATTGTCAATGCGTAGTTTTACTAGTAGCATGCACTGACATTACTAGTAGCATGCACTGACGTCACTGCAAGTCATTATTTACGTATGCAAGTACAATAGATCAGCGTATGAAGCAGCCAACATTGCAATTTGCCTGCAGCTAATTATTCATAAACCGAAACATTGGTTAAGATACAATCTACTAATACATTAGCGTTTTTGTCAAACATTCCAGACTGTAAAGCAGTCATACGCAACCTTGTAAATGTATTTCTGACATGTTTAGATAAACCTAAAACACTTTAACAGTTAGGGTACTGGGCATTGACACCAGGTGGATATCCGGGATATGGAGACAATGGTCAAGTCCCTTAATGTACATAATGAGCTTGTGTAAACATACTGAATGTACATAATGACCTGGTGTAAAGATACTGAATGTACATAATGACCTGGTGTAAAGATGCTGAATGTACATAATGACCTGGTGTAAAGATACTGAATGTACATAATGACCTGGTGTAAACATACTGAATGTACATAATGACTTGGTGTAAACATACTGAACGTGTTTTAGGTTTCATCATTTTTAAATTATGTTGTTCACTGTTGTGCGTGCGTGCGTGCGTGCGTGCGTGCGTGCGTGCGTGCATGCGTGCGTGCGTGCGTGTGTTTGACTATGTGGACTTATATGTGTATCACTGTATGTGTGTGTGTATATATATATATATATATATATATATATATATATATATATACATACACTGATATATATATATATATATATATATATATATATATATACATACACTGATATATATATATATATATATATATATATATATATATATATATATATATATATATATATACACTGATATATATATATATATATATATATATATATATATACGTATATATATATATATATATATATATATACATACACTGATATATATATATATATATATATATATATACATATATATATATATATATATATATATATATATATATATATATATATATATATATATATATATATATACATACACTGATATATATATATATATATATATATATATATATATATATTATATATATATATATATATATATATATATATATATATATATATATATATATATATATGAATAAAAGAATTGAACGTAATAATAAAAATAATACCACCTGTTCGTAAACAAAGAGCAATTTGCATTAGTTTTATACTGTTACACGCAAGATTAATACCTAGCAAAATGTATGTCGTCTTGACTTAGTTTGTCTGTGACAAAGGATACAGTTGTCGTTGTATTCCACCTCTCTGTAGAACTTTGGTATGACGTCCTTTGTGATGTCATTCATCAGGAGTTTGTATGCCAATGTTTCTGAGTTTTCCTTCCCCAGTCTTTTCTTCCATATTGTGTTGGGCCCGGCTGGTGCAAAGGAGCCTATGAAGAAATCATCTCTACTGTTATCCAACAAGGTAAAACACATCAAGTGTCCAGAATGTCACATTGTGAGTCTCATTACACATCAACCACATTAAACTCCCTTTGACATGCTGAATTAGTGAACAGTGGTTGCACAGAAAAGTCACAAAAAATCAGTTTTGCAATTTTCTAGGCACTCCATTTCTTACTCCTATTCTTGATCCAGTTGTAACTGGTTCTTCCATTTTTATTTGCTGCCTGCTAATCTTAGATTGATCCAACTTTGTCCCTTTAAAACTAACAACTTATATTCATCCCACACTCAAGCTGGCACTTCTAGTTTACAATCTACACCAGATATGGGGACAGGTGAGCTTACCTGGATGGCCGGCCAACTGTATCCAACAATTTTTTCTGTTCTTCAGCAGTGCATCACTGGCTGGTAATGTCAGGTCCAGGGCATTCTGAAAGCAACATTCACCTCGTTAACCAAGATATATACTCGTAGACTCCACTGCAGCAAAGCAACAATGCCAGCGAAACTAATCACAATTGTGTTGATGTTACCTTCATAGATCTTTAAATTACAGATAAAATGAGGAATGATCTTGTCCAAAACACCTTCTATAAAACGAGGTGAAAATGAGATAATTTAAATGAGTAAGTAAATAAAATAGGTTGTGTCAAATTTGAAAGAAGGGCTCTGCATTAAATATGCAGTAAATTAATAAGAATTTCAATGAACCTAAATGAAGACAATTATGATTAGTCACCTGCCCATTCTCAGATGCGAAGTCAATCTTAAAAATGGGCAAAAAAACATTGTGTAGAGATGACAACGAGACAGCAGTTCTTACGCCAGTGGGTGGTGGACATCTGGAAAGCTCTGCCTACACGTGGTGGAGGCATGTTGATGCCTTTAAAGCATAAATGCCCCAGTCTATATAACTATAAACACTGAATTTTCTGAGCAGTGAAAAGGCTAATACACCATTAACACCAACAAATTATGTGTACTGATTATGTGCTGTGAATACTTACGCCATCCCCACAGACGGATTGGAAATTCCCATTAAAATCATTGGCAACCATCACTGTAGATAATGAATCACAGGTGCTGCTGTATGTGTGTATGCCAATCAACCAGCGGACAGCCGCACTACAGAGAGTCTATGCCAATAAGTTCTCGCACTACAGAGAGTCTATGTCAATAAGTTCTCGACACCACATGCACCCCGCCTTTATATGAGTGGTCGTGGCTGACTAACAACAAACAATACTGGTAGTCACCCACGTCACAGAGTGACGTATAGCTGAGCTGTGTTCTAGGGCTGGCATGTTGATTCCTTATCTCAATAAGCAGTGACTTGACATTGTGATAACATTCAAGTGTACTGGCCATATTGGTAACATCAATAATGCATTGTTGAACCAACAATTACCTGACTGTTGTTTTTTGGCGCTGTGTACCTTATACTCACATGGATCGCCTGCCGGCAACTAAACCAGACGCTGCGCTGCCACCTACGTCAGAGTGGTTGAGCGTGTCGTGGGTCACCTATATTTGTGTGTGAATGACGCAGATTTCATGTCCTCTAGACCTGGCAAACTGCCTTCAGTTATGGCACAATGGCATCAGTGATAACATTTAAGATTTTGCCCTACTGCTAGTATTGGTGATATCAATATTTATAATTGAACAGTTAGCTGACTGTTGTTATGTTGGCACCACCATACTGGTACTTATGAAAGGTACTGGTAAACTCTGCCATTGGGCACCCATTCCCACGTTCAACAGGAGTTGTAACTGGTACACTACGGTGGGGATCTCCCATCCCAGATAGCAATATGATCTTAAGAAAGACTCCACTTCCTAGGTGCACTGAAATGATTGGAAGACAAACTCCACTAAGTGGAGTGGGGGATCTTCTGACCCAAATAGTGAAATCACCTTAAATAACTTTACTAACTGGAGTGGGGATGCCCCTGCCTAGATAACAGAAATTACACTATCTGGAGTATGGTGTGCTGTCCTGGATGGATAAATCCATGGATTAGAGTGTAATGCCTCATCCTGGATATAAAAGTTATCTTAAAAGAAAAAGTCCACTACCTGAAATAAGGATCCCTGTTCCAAATACAAAAAATACATTTTTAGAAAAACTCCACTGATTAGTGTTCCAAGTGTGAAACAATCTTAAGAAAAACTCCACTGATTAGTGTTCCAAGTGTGAAACAATCTTAAGAAAAACTCCACTAACCAGTGTTCCAAGTGTGAAACAATCTTAAGAAAAACTACAGTAATTAGTGTTCCAAGTGTGAAACAATCTTAAGAAAAAGTCCACTAATCAGTGTTCCAAGTGTGAAACAGTCTTAAGAAAAACTATACTAAGAACAATGTGATGCTATATCTGTGATAAAAAATTATCTTAAGGAAAACGCCACCCAGTAGAGTGGGGAAGCCCCGGCCATCTTCGATGCAGAAATGATCTTAGGAAAAACTCCATTAACTGGAATACTGATCCCCATTATGGATGCAAAACATATCTCAATTATTGAGATGGAGTTATTAAATTACATGATGTACAGAAATGGCAGCAACAGTCTAACCTTTATAACTGAAGTGTTGGAACTGGTGTTTCACTTGCTTAAATGGACAGGAGTTTATTCTGTCTGTCAGACATGGGGGAGTGGGTTGTCAGTGACACCTGGGGTTTACTTTATAAATCTAACAACCTCTAGTTATGGCTGTTTGTTTATATTGATGTCATTTATATAAATCTCAGGAAAAGGTTACAGAAAAACCAAAAAGAAAGCTGACAACTAAAGTCACAGACATAAAATCATGTAGCAGGATAATATTTTACATGGAAAGAATTTAATTACTTAAATATAGTGCTCTTCTAAATCGCATAATAATTTACTACCACAATCTATGTATTTATATCAGTAACCTTTAATGCGACGTTATTTGATTTAGATTGATGTGTCTGAGTAGTAAGTTTGTATGAAATTTTGTCCCTGCCCACTGATGTAACATATACTTGCAGTGGCATCAGAAGCTACTGAATATGGGGGTGGGGCAAAGCTGGTTTTGCGAGCATATTAGGGGGGCCAACATATAGTTAACTATGCCCACCAAAAATACTGGATGGGCCCAGACCAGTAGACAGGAACTGTTGCCTTTCCAGTTGACACAGTTGACACAGCCCAGCAACAACTGTGAGTAACTGATACAGTGACAGGTGTCACATGTGACTCTGTTTGATACACTGTAGTGTTTTATTCTTCCATCCCTAATTGGCCAAGTAGTCTACAGGTTCAATAGCAGACAACATAGCCATGTCTTGAGGTCATAATTCTTTAAAATAACTTTAATGAAAACAAAGAATGTCACGACAGTCAACAGCTTGGTGTTTTAGTAGTGGGGTAGAAATAAATCACTTGACACAATGGGCTATAAGAAGCATGTGTCCATCTCCTCTGACAGTTTATGTAAATAAGAAACAGACAAAAATAGGTTTCAGGTGAATCATTACGTTTTTCTCAAATTTTTTTAACAGTCAGAAAAGTTTAATGAATATAGTGATTAATAAATATACGTCTGTGTAAGGCATTATTATGGTTGTCAACAACAACACAACATTACTGTCACGACAATAGCATGGCAACACTGTTGTCATTGTTACAATGCCACAATGCTTGGGAGGTGACTATGGCAGGGGGCACCAGTGGTACTGGGGTCAGCTCTAAATCTTGGATGAACATTTATTTAGAATAAATAATTATTGCGGATAGCTCGGCTAATGCAACACATAACCCACTTATGGAAATGAACAGGCTAAGTCGTTGTTATGTAACAAAAGTTACTATTGACATGTGCCAAAACACTGTTACCTGATAATAACACACAGCTATGCCAGCTACAACACAATGACAAAGTTGTCATAATATAAGCGTTATAACACCAATGTCATGGCTGAAACTTGCATAAAATCTATTTAAAATAAACCTACATAAAACACCACATACAACTGCAGCTGGTAGTCTGGAATGCCTAACTATAAAACACAATCCTAGTTGCATGAGATTACAGTGCATTCCTTACCACAGCCAATGCCACTGTTGGGCTTCTCTGTTGAAAACAACTGCGCTTCAACTTTGATCGTTTCATCTTTCCATGTTGTGGTGTGTCGCCGATCAAAAACTTGCAGTATTCACTTGCCAACCAGTGCTGCTGCCAGCCAGTGGATGCTGGTGACGGCATCTTCCGTTGTCTCTTGTGGATGCAGTCAGCTATGTTCTCTGACTCACTCTGCAGTGAGCTGGTGGACTTTGCTACTATATATGCACTGCCCCCACAAGATTTCCGCCGTCACTTGTAGCTCCCTCTGGAGGTCGTGGAGTACTTCGCTTCCTAGGTCTTCTCACAAGTGTTTGTTTGTCTTCGCCTTAATTGTCTGTGAGAAGCGACCTGGTCTATTGGTGCACACGTGACCTAGTGCTACAAGTTAGTCTCAATGCAGCTGAAAGACAGGCACACAACAGTGCAAACAGATGCCTCAAAAAGGGCAGCAAATGTACAACTTTTAATGGAATTACAGCAAATTTGAGTTTAAATGCAAGATAAAATGTTTTAAATTATTCAAACATAAATGTGTTCATCAATTATCGCCATTTAAGTAAATTTGTTTTTAAGTAGTAACAAAAAGTTTGTGATGTTCATTCACAAAAAGCAAATTCATTTGATACAAATGTTGTGTTGATGGTCATCTGCATTTTACTGCAAATGCAAAATGTTCAAATAGAAATGTATTTGTATTAATTAGAACCCGGAGTTTGATGCATAGTTTTATAAAAAATGCAATGATTTTTTAATATACCTCATGCAAAGATGCCACCGGATCAGGAAATATTTGGTTTAAGAAGTGATAAGGTCATAGCCATAAGAAGGGATTGAGTTCATAGCCATAAGAAGGGATTGGGATCATAGCCATAACAAAGGATTGGGATCATAGCCATAAGAAGTTATTGGGATCAAAACCATAAGAAGGGATTAGAATCAATGCCATAAAAAGGGATTGGGATCATAGCCATAAGAAGGGATTGGGATCAAAGCCATAAGAAGGGATTGGGATCATAGCCATAAGAAGGGATTGGGATCAAAGCCATAAGAAGGGATTGGGATCATAGTCATAAGATGGGATTGTGATCATAGACATAAGAATTAAGGGATCAGGATCACAGGCATAAGAAGAGATTGGGATCATAGCCATAATAAGACCGGATCAGGGTTGTGGTTAGATGTAGACAGGAATGGATGAAGTAGACTTATGGCTATCAGTAGCTGCCACGAGGACACTGATTCAAACTGCTGTTGACTAAAAGTGTAACATGTCTGTCAAAACAATGGATTGCTGAAATAGCTTGGACGTCAGATGTCAGCCATGATGTGTGATGTCCTTCATAATAAACTGGATACCAAATAATAGGCCTGAAGATAATGAGCTTCTGGTGACATATATCATATGACATAACCTAGAGTTTACCTACTGTAATTACATAATCACTTCCACAAATATGTTCTGTGAAGCACTTGTGTGAACCAATGACTTTTGGGTCCATGTCCATGAGGAATATTGTGGATGCAAGAGGTCGTCGGTTTGGTAGGGTTTTTTTTCCAGTGGTCCGTTCAACCTTGTGCTAGTTCACTCAGCACACAGTGTCAATCAGTGCCAGAACCTGTTAACCGGCTGTCACTCACATAATAATGTGGGCACACAGTTGACACCCTACTAACCCTGCACTTGAAGTAGAAGCACCAATTATTTGATTAAGGTGTATGTCCGATAGATTACACATGCACACTGAGGGTTGTAACACCCACAGCTTATTATGCAAACCCTCAATGATGCCCTAAAACTCCCTCAACTGATTTAGCGAATCATGTGTGGTGCTGTTCAAACATGTAGCGGATGAATAATTTAAATAATATGCACAGACTTTGGTATAAAAAAAGAGTGGGTACTCTTGTTAGAATCACTGAAAGAAGTGACCAGATACGGTATATTGTTTTAATAGTTTGTCCAATGATTTCACTGAAAGTAAATAATGTTTACATACAAGCTAGTATGGCATACTTCATACATGACAGGTTAGATTTTTTTTAAATTAGTCTATAATATGACAAGCGAAAGAACTGTCTTCAGGAAGGATCTTTAAAGCTTTCCGTGCCATACTAACCACAGAGTCAACTGCCACTAACATAATGAGCCCATAATTAACAAACTTCTGTATACAGGGTTCTTGTGACACATTCTTGTGTCACAACATTGCTTGTATGTAGCTTGGGAACTACGATATTGGGCTTGGTTACATATAGTAGTTAATCAATAACAGCACAGCAATGGTCATTTGGCAAACACACCCAACATTTCTAAATCAGTAACTGGGCTGAGTTGAAATTGAGAGGTGTCAGACTTGGTTTTTTTTTTTTAAATATTAGGTATCATTTTCTCGAATTTTGCATAGCAGATAATTCGTGTTTAATTTGCTGTGAATTTTTTTTATAGAAAACGTTAAAAAAAAATTCTAAGAAACCAAAGAAACGATCTGTAAATAGTTTCAACCTCGCATGATTCACAAACCAGACGGAACAGAAGGGTAGAGTGGGGAAGTTGGTGTTGGATACAACACAGACCTGGACAGAGAGAAGGGTAGAATGGGGAAGTTTGTGTTAAAGACAACACGGACCTGGACAGAGAGAAAGGTACAGTGGGGAAGTTTGTGTTAGAGACAACACAGATCTGGACAGAGAAAAGGGTAGAGTGGGGAAGTTTGTGTTGTAGACAGCACGGACCTGGACAGAGAGAAGGGTAGAGTGGGGAAAGTTGTGTAGGTGACAACACGGACCTGGACAGAGTATCTGGTCCAAATTAATTTAAAAGTTTGTCTGATGATTTCACCAAAACAAAATAACACATTCCACAAATGAGCTAGCATGTTGTGGTGGATACTGAATAGTTTTGATTTTTTTGCAAAATGATCCTAAAACAAGATGAGCTGAAAACAATATTAATTCAGGAGAACAACAGCAAACACAATGGATATGAAAACTTACTTTGTGTTTGCCCAAAAGCAAGTATTACTCACAACCGGAAGACTACCCTAAATGGTCCCTCCATGCTTGACCAGATGACCAAATCCTTAGTCACAACAATCTAGACATTGTACTATTTATGGGAACTGGAAATGCCAAATAAGGACAGCTCAGTTCCTTTCAGCCTTAGGCTATACTGGCCATATGCACTCATTTGTGTAGTACACAGAAAATTATTAAAGTAATGTTTATCTACCCCTAAGGGTGTCAAACAAAGCAAAAGTAGGGCATGACACAGGAAACTGTGTGCTTGCGCCAAAAGGTTTACAATAAACGCAGTAGAGAGGCACTTAGTGACAAGGTTAATGTTAACACATTAACAGCATATGACACCTTCACAACAACATATAATTACATCCAGTAATTTAATTAAAACTACCAATTATTACTGTTAATTAAAGTCATCACAGTAAACATATTCCTACTCACCCAATCAGCAAACTTGTCAACACTTTTAGCGACACAATACTTCGCAAACTGTACACAATTCATTAGACTTGCAACCAGCTGTGACTTTAACATTTGGTGACATGAACATTTAAATCCTATTCCAAGAATGTTCAAGACCATGTGGCAGGCTCTGGCCTCAAACTGACATTTAATAAAATCACCCAGACAATCACGGGCAATTAATCACCGGAAGTGTTACTGACGCAACCAGCCGGTTCGTTTTGGTTCACAAAACAATACATCATCCTTGTGGCATTCCTTTATAAACTTGCAGCTGTGTCATACATCAGGCAGGCAGGAAACCACAGTGTCTAGTTGCTTCTTAATACACATCTCATACTACAACATTAAGTATCACAATGGTCATCACAACACTATTCACAAAGCATGGAGACAGTCATCTTATCTATTCTTACCCACACCATACTAGCTGTGAACATGAATGAATGACTGTGTGCCCATGAATCAGCAGCCCACCCCCACCCTGACCCCCTCTGTTAATATCAGCATCACACTCATGTTTAACTGAATTATAATGAGATAATTAATAATGGTTTTGTCATGCTCAATATAAGATATTGGCATGTGTGGAGTTGGGTCAAACATTAAGTGAAGTAAAAATGGAAATGTTGAAAACTCAAATAAAATTTTTTAACTTTGTCATGTGATCAGTGAGAGGATGGAAGTCATGTGATCAGTGAGAGGATGGAAGTCATGTCCATGATCGGCATTGACCAGCACAGTGAGAGGATGGAAGTCATGTCCATGATTGGCATTGACCAGCACAGTGTTTACCATTTTTGATATCCAATATTTTGAGCTTTATCATATAACAATAAAATAAATTCTTTCAATGCCAAAATATGCATTTTTTATGTTACTTAAACTATTCACACACTATATTATTTGGACATCAACAAACCAGGTTCGCGATACGCTAAATCAGTTGAGGATAGAGTTTTATTAATATGCAGTTAGTAACTACACACATCCAATAATAATTATTTGACAATAGGTGTAGGACTGGATGATGATTACAATCATGGACATTCTTAGAAGTGTGTGTGTGCGTGCGCGCGTGCGTGCGTTTGTGCATGCGTGCGTGCATGCGTGTGTGTGTGTGTGCAGTGTTTCTCAAATAAAAACATGTAATGATCAGTGACAAAAAAAGATGCATCGTAAGGTAAGATAAGCCTTATGAGCTGGCAGTAACAGGTTTGTGTATAGTAGCCGGACTTATAGGCTTTTCCTTTACATTTTATGTTATGCCACAACTGGTCAACTATACACAAGCATGTTTATTGCAAGTTAAGGATGAATGTACACATCCTTCTCACTGAGCCAGACAGCTGAACAAGCTGTGACTCAGGCATGTCCACAAGGAACTACTTGATGACAGCAGAGTACACAGAGACACCAGGACATCACACTCACAGTCCACATCCAACAGGAAGCACTGTCCTACCATCCTTCACAATCCTTAACTTATTGCGTCAACCAGTCACTACCGGCCCCTGGCCACATCCTTTACAGACTACACTTATCTCATCTTGAGAAATATAGCCGTTCGTCAATATAACTTGTTCTGCAATAGAACCGGTACATTTTAAATTAACATGCCTAAAAGAATAATAATATCTATATTATTATTATTAATACTATTTATAGTGCAAAACTAGTGCTACAGTTTGAACTTATCTTCTCTTGAACGAACCACTTTTAGCAAATTATAATGTCAAACTCAAATGTAGCCATTCGTCAATATAAAATACACTTGTGCAATAGTAAGGTACGTTTTACATTAACTTGCTTAAAAAGTTTATACTTATAGTATTATTACTAATGATATTTATAGTGCATAGCATGTGTACATATTCCGCCATGTTAAATAATGGAATAGCTAATACTGTAAAAGTATGATACCCAAAACCAATATATTATTAGTGGCAATAAAAGTTACTATACAACTGTGAAGAGATCAATGAGACAGGTGATTGAAAAATATTAAGTTTTTCAGTCAATTTTCGACACTAACCGATTACCGGCAGCTGCATATGATGCCTCTACTTCCTAGTGTGCTGCCATCTAGCCGTAGTCAATGTGATGAAAAATTTTACAAAGAAAAAGATAACATTTATCGTTAAAAAAGATTAATATATTTTTATACAGTTATAATAAACAGAAAATCGCTTCTAAGAAGCCATGGTTTAAAAACATTAAATTTTACTGTAAAATCAATGACTAAAAAAAATATAAATAACTATATAGTTTAGAATAGTATAGTAACAGCACAAATTATAAGTTGAGTAATAAAATATTTGGCTGTGATTAAAATTTGTAGACACAATAATAGAACGTTGAAAAAGGAAGTGAAAGAAATGATCCACAATTCTATTGTTTATGTGAACACACCAGCCAATCAATTATATTCCAAAAAAGTATTAATTCATTCCCGCCCCAACACTAATGATTTTACACCACTTTATACTCAACAAGTGTCACTTGAGTTAAAAAAACGAATTTACTTCTCTAGATATAATATTTCTAGAATTACAAACTATTTGACACATAACAAAACAAATTGGATTGAGTTTTTGGCATAAAATCATAGGAATATTTTTCACTTGTCCAGTGTATGAAATTTACTTGCTCATTGGACAGATAATTAATGTCTGCCATAAATATTGATTTTGTCACTGTCAGGCCAGTGAGGCTGTCACGATGCATTTATTTTTGGAACTGCTCATTACATGAATGTATTGACAAACACTGACTTCTAAGAATTCCATGAATATAATCTGCATCCAGTGCTACAACTACTGTCAAATAATAAGTATTATGAATGATAATGATATAGCTTGATAGCTGCTATAATCACTATCATTAACAAGGGCGTTTTCTAGAGATGTGTCAGCTGTCGTTAAAGTGGCACTCAATGTTGTTACACCACAACACTGTACACTCTCATGTACAACTCTATGTTCTCATGTATAACAATGTACATTCATGTATTTGTGTACAACACTGTACTCTCGTGTACAACACTTCATTATCATGTACACAGATGTACAATATTGTTCTTCATGTTTCCAATACACAAAGTACATGTAATGAAACACAAATACCAAAAACATGAACACAGTACAGGTGTATATGTGAGCCACCTTGTATGTGTGTACATTATCTCACACATACAGCCACAAATACAAACACGATTGTCCTGGTTTACCTACAAACTGCTATGAGAGACCACCTGTCTTGAGAGAACGTTGTAGCTGACCAGAACAGGTGGTCACCCATGACAGGTTCTACTGTCCACTAGGCAGTGTATTTTTCTGTTGACAATGACTGACATCCACAGACAAGTGTATTTTTCTGTTGACAATGACTGACATCCACAGACAAGTGTATTTTTCTGTTGACAATGACTGACATCCACAGACAAGTGTATTTTTCTGTTGACAATGACTGACATCCACAGACAAGTGTATTTTTCTGTTGACAATGACTGACATCCACAGACAAGTGTATTTTTCTGCTGACAATGACTGACATCCACAAACAAGATGGGTCTGTATGTGTATGTTATTTGTACACCGGGAAAGAGATACAAGATACAAACATTTTAACAAAGCAAAATATTTTATTGCTGAAAACATGCAGCCACAGGATCCACAGACCATCCCACATTTCCCGAATATCATGAGTCCCACTTTGACATATCAATCACCAACAGGACACGCCACATGACGGTGACCAACAGTGTTTGACGTCTTCAGTAGTATTTATGAGTGTGTGCACCTATTTACATCTTTCAACTAACTACTGGACTTCCGGAAAGGGCGATTATTTTTAGCACTGGATGACGCTAATGGCCAATGGATGCTTTCAACCAAAATGAGGACTTATTTTTAGCGTTTCTAGCCACACGGAATGTGAGGATCCAGGTGAAATTAAATATTTATGTTAATGCTCATATTTTGCTTTCAAGAAAATAACATGTGTACACTTAATAGACATAACAACTGTCTTTCCCGCTGCTTTATTGCACTTTTCTTTGATTAAGGTTTTGCAAAGGTTGAATTATTATGTCCTACATACACTTATCTATCATACATTATCTATCACACAGTTTTTATTGGCTAGAATACAACTGTTAATGCATCTAATATATACTATCTCACTGTATCAAACATGTAAAGTTTGGTTTGTAAATTTTAAGTTATCTGCTGTGGCTCCGGCATTGCATAGACTTGATTGTACAATATCAATGTTGCCATTTAGCATTCAATGTTAACCAAACCTAAATTAATTTGGACACAATTTGATAATTCCTAACCTCATCTTGTAATGTCATTGCCTTGCTATGCGGTTAATGTAGGCTAATATATTTAGATACTATTATTTAAAGTTGAGTTTTGTGCTACATCATTTTATTCTATTCAATATTGTTGTGTTGTTCCATGAGAGGGGGCTATGAAAATGCTCTGCCACGCAGGCTAGCATTGTTTGATTTTCTAAATTACGACATTTAAATGTGAGTTTTTAATACATATACTGATGTATTATTGATGTGTCTAAGTGATGATGCCTGCATACATGAAATGTACTTTGAAGAAACTCGCTATTGATTAAATTTCGACATGATGTCTGTACACTTGTGTTCATGAGATTTCATTCTATAGTTACCCTGATCAAAGGGTTATTTGATCTGGCGATATACAATAAAAATTATAAGAATAAACTCTTGTGCACGGGCCCAATGATGAAGAAGAGGGGTAAAATCTCACAATCTGACCACTAAAGTCTGACTAGTGTGAGTTGCCCTGACCTCTGTTGATCTCTAAATCAGCTAGACCTGTTTGACCTTTAATGCTTAAGAGACTGTGAAACTGATACTAAACTGGATAGTTTTCTAAGTACACATAGCTTAAGTGAATCAACACTGATGGGAAGTTTAAGTGTATTTTTAAAGAAGTGATTCAAAATAGACTAGTGATTGATGTATATGTTTAGAACAAATTAGTGATACATCATATGTTCTTGTCAACTGCAGCAACAAGTGAATCATGTATCCTAAGTTGTTTTCACTGCAGTGACTACACAACATGTTGACTGCACTAAGTCCATATTTAGCCCTAGACTCCTAATCTTTACAGCTCTCCAGCCACCTTTATTTGTAAAAAAAAATTGCCACATTGTTTGTCACTGGGTGAAGATGTCATGTTTACTGTTCTGCATGATGGCAGCCATCACCCTCAATAATTGTTCTTTGTCTTCTTCAATTTTTTTCAGTTTGGTTTATACAGTTGACTGCATGTGGCTTAGTTGCAATGTGTCATAAATTTGGCAAGTAGTCATACTAAATCTGACAACATGAGCAAGATGACCACACCCAGAGCCCCAGACAAACAGGGTCTAACTACATGACTCTAATAAAACATTATTAAAGGGAAACAAAAGCCATGCTTTTGGGCTTATGCACCTTCCAGAGTCAAAAAATAAAACATAACCATTTGCATCCACAATTACACAGCATCTTTATTCCACGAGTGCCAGTTGTTGTCTGGTAATATTCACTCACTAAATGAAAATCTACTTGTAAACACCTAGTCCTATACTTGTAAACACCTAGTCCTATACTTGTAAACACCTAGTCCTATACTTGTAAACACCTAGTCCTATACTTGTAAACACCTAGTCCTATACTTGTAAACACCTAGTCCTATACTTGTAAACACCTAGTCCTATACTTGTAAATAATACGATATGGTGTCCAAACCCAACTTATGCAACACAGCCCCAAAACCATGACTTTTGTTTTGTTTTAAGAACATAAATTGTCAAAGTTATTTTATTACACCAACACAAAGAATGAATCTTATAATGAACATATTCTCCAGTCAGTCTGCTGTGCAGCCTGCACTAGCAGAAACTACACTGGGGAACACGCGTTGGCAGTTTTACCCTTAATGGTCATCCTACAAACTACATTATATAACGTAAGTAAAAGGTAAAGGTACGTTCTTATAGTACGTAAGTACAATAACGCAAGTACAATAACGCAAGTACAATAACGTAAGTACAATGACGCAAGTACAATAACGCAAGTACAATAACGCAAGTACAATAACGTAAGTACAATAACGTAAGTACAATAACGCAAGTACAATAACGTAAGTACAATAACGTAAGTACAATAACGTAAGTACAATAACGTAAGTACAATAACGCAATGCAACTAGTGACTTCAAAATGTAAGGCTAGAGTGTACATGTTGTGATACTGTGTAGCTAAAGATGACAGGCCTATATAACCACTTGGCACATGTATTATATGATGTACACGCATACCATGTATAAGGAATCACCCCCTACTTGTGACATTCATACCAAGGTTTCTAGTTGAAAAGTAGTGTATTTTAAGATTATGCTACTAACAACAGAAATTACAATATTTATACAATGACTTTGTTAGATCAACGACTTGCCATAAACTAGCATATTTCATGTCACAAAATCGTTTGATAACTATTGTCAATTCTATTTATCTAAGATAGAACTGACAATATTTATCATACAATTTTGTCAGATTAACAACTACTTGTGACTTATTAAATATGCCAGCATACTAAAAATAGAACAACAACATTTATCAAAAGATTTTGTTAGATCAACAACCAATTGTGACATAGACAGATTTTGCTGTTTACAATATACTAAACTAATAGAAACCTAATAATCAATCACTCATTTATTCCCAACAGTTACAATACAAGAAATAACAACAAATTACTAAAAAGATCTGCAACAAGTGTAAATCAGTAGTTATATAGCGATGAGGTGACTGTATCACATCATGAATGGAACTTAACATGCAGTTACAAGATGACTGTATCATATCCAGGGTTCCTAATGCCTTTCACACGGGCAATAACATAATATTGTGTTGTGTATATATGCGCAGTAATGCGCCTGATAAAAGAAAAAACATGTTTGCCCATGGCCAGGCCTGGGGTAATAGTAATAAGTAATAGCAACTATTACAATTGTTCAAGTAATAGTAATAGCAATAGATGGAACAGAATGCAATGTAATAGTAATAATAACAGAAAACAAAGTAACAGTAATAGAGCTATTACTTTACTATTACAACATTTCAATCACACCAAAATTCAATTTCACTGAAAATAATAAGACCAACAAGTCCTCTATTTTATCTTACTGGGACTTGGACAAGCATCATGTTCAGTCTTTCACATGCATTTGTATTTATTTCCCAACAATGGTGATAAAATGGTTTAGTATCCGAATCATGACAGTCAAATATGCTAAAATGAACTTTAGCAGTATTAGCAGGAGACATTGTGACAGTGTGATTGCTGCATGGCTAATTTGTCATTTGAAGCCAGGTCCACCAGCCATCTATCCTTTTTACACCAGCCTATTCATTCATTCATTCATTCATTCATTCACTGAAGCAGGATAAGGGTTCCAGGCTTCCAGCACTAAACAGACTTTAACATCTGAATCAATCAATCAATCATTGCCATCTCCCAACCCTAGCTGCCAGCCTGCCATGCTGGGTAATGTTTGAACAAACTTTTACCAATTTTTCTGAGTTTTTCTCAGCTGGTAGCTAGCTTCCACATTATTGACCAAGTGTGTAAAAAACATCCTATCCTTGAGCCAATAATAAACTGTCTACCAAGCAACAGCTGAGCAGTATGGGTCTACTATGGGATAATCAGACGGTGTTATGTGACAGTGACATTGCTTTTCTGTTTCATTCCAATGAATATATGAAACTTCTACATCCGACTGGAATTATGTAAGGTTAATTTAATTGGGAAATTTATTAGTTAACTGTAATTTAATTAATTATACACCCATCAGTTAATCTGAAACTATGTAAGTGGTTAAGTATGTTAAATGTTTAATCGAAAGAAAATAGTTCTGATGGAAAATGTAATAGTAATAGTAATAGCTTGAAATGTAATAGTAATAGTTTACATTGCCTTCAGCATGTAATAGTAATAGAAAGGAAACAAAGTAATAGTAATAGATTACATTGCAATGTAATAGACCCCAGGCCTGCCTGTGGCAGTGTGAAATGTTGCACTGCCCAGGTGAGCTGAACCTTAAAAACCCTGATCACATCAGCAATGGAATTTAACATGCAGCTACAAGATGATTGTATCACATCAGCAATGGATTTATTTTTACTTGTTATGACTAATATTATGTTTTTGCTAGGTTTCTTCAAAACAATCCATGAAACCCCAGTTGTTGTTGTTGTTGTTGTTGTTATTATTGACTTTGGTGTTTTTTTTTGGCATGCACAAAAGTTTAAATCTGACAAATTATAGACCAAGATTTTCTCCCAATGAGAACTGACATATGAATCTACACGAAATCAATGTCATTTGACGTCAGCCCCTCCCCTTGCTACACGAAACTTGCGTGCCACTTTGTATTCGTCAGGTGGCACTTCAGCTGCACAACTGGCTGCATGCACCGCCCCAAGTTAGTACCTTTAAGAATGTGAGAAAAAAAATTGGGGGGGCGGGGAATACATCAATGTACAACGCTAAGTGGAACAGCTGCTGACCCCTCTAACTTTGTCAAGCCAAAACTTCAACATTTGGTAAACGTCTTCGTTTGAAAGGAGCGTGTCTACAAAGTTTATTTTGGGATAAGTAAGAGTGACATGTTAAACGTATCCATGCTCAAACTGTTAATATAATTAATTATATGAAATATTATTATTAATGTGAAAGCACTCTTGACAAGTATTATAAGTCAGTAGATGGATGGATGTAGGCATGTTATTATGCCATTAATTAATGTAAAATATCACGTAAAGATGCAATAATTCATAATTACAATAGACATCATGTAGACATCATTATGAAAGACATCATGAAAAAATGCTACAAATTCATGAAAAAGACTTCGTGTAAAGGTGGCATAAATTCATGTGTGACATGCTAAATTATTTGCTGAGCGAAATTAAAAGATGTATGCTCGCTCTGCAGTATCCATTAGAAATCACAGACACCTGCAAAGCTGTGACGAGACTCGACTCAATCAACCTGAGTCTGCAGACCCTGGCTAGTCTCGTCAAGCTAATGATGGAAAGCATTTAGTTAATGCCAATGAACTGCAGAGTAATCATTTAACAAAGGAACTAATATGAACATGTTATTTTATATCAGATTAAAGAAACAGAAATGGAATGGTTAAGTTGTTTTGACCTTGCATATAATTGTTTCTTCTTTATACAATGAGATTGCTGGGTTTCACAAATTGCAACTACAAGTATAGCCTTGAAGCTGCCTCAGCAATACTCATTTAGCCCATTGTGAATGGTTCGTTTATGTTCAAATCTGTAGTGCATGAAAAGTTTAAGCAATATATGCAGTTGGTTTAATAAAGATTGCATAATTTTTTTTCAAATCATTGATAGAAATAACTTTGTTAGATCGGGTAACTTATGAAAGTGTGAATAACAGTACCTCTTAGCCAATTTTGTTTTTTTTACACTGAATTTCGACTCAGCCAAACTTAAAGTAATTTAATAGTTTGTCATATGAATTCATCAAAACTATATTATATATAACACATTTGCACAAACAAACTAGCATGCCGTAGTCGCCACTAGATGGGTTCAACGTTTTCTGCAAAAATCAGCCTGACATGAGACTAACGAAAAATCAGATTGCGGAGACAACTTTAAGGAGTGACAAGACCACCCACCTTGAGCAATGTGTTGAGAACACTGGGGCAGTAGCCAGGTGGAGGGAACTCAGACATGAATGCTTGCTGGCCAACACAAGGCAGTGTCTCAGTGGTCATCATGTTGACCAGTACTTGGACACATGGACGGTGTGGTCACCGATCATCCAAACTTCAGAGTGTGTGCCTCGTTTGACAACACAAGTGTACGAGTCTGAAAAAAGTACAGACAAACTATTATAATAATAAAAGCATTGATATAGTGGTTGATGCTTTACATACATGGTAATGATGACTTAAAATTATATTTAAAAACATACAAACAATAATTATTCTAAAAAATAGTCCATGGTGGTTATTTCACTGGTAGGTTACCTTTGCTTAGGAATATTACACAACATCAAAACTGCATTTATTGATTTAAAATAAGCACAAATGGGGCCAACTATATGAAGCTCGGGGCAGTATAGCTGTGGGATATTTTCCATGGTTTTCTAGCTGGCCAGATAATCATCACAGTTGTACATTAAGTAAACACTGACACGCCACACATCGGTAGGTCATAGAATGGGGTAGCCAGGTAGATGCAGGCCATTTCAATTGATTATAATATTGTAAACACTGCTCAGCACTGATAGAATTGTGTGTACGTGTATTACATATTTATTTGTAAGTCGGCAACCTCACATACTGGATACGTTTCAAAGTTGATATCCAGCTGTTAATATCATCAAACACCAAAAAAAAATTGAAAGTAGTTTATATTTTTTAATGGACAGATTGGTCTTCAACTGCATAAAACAGAAACTAAAAAGGTCACTATTGACCTGGATGTGACCTGCTGACTTGGAATTCAGCAATAAATTTAGCAATTGGCAACTCATAATGAAATTGCTGATTATATTTAAGCCCAGGGAAAACCTCTGATGATACACACAATATAACTATTTGTCGTCACACCTGTTACCACGATCTGGTTATATAAGATGAAGGCAGCCACAGAGGTGCATTGTGGGAGCTCGGAAAGGAATAAAAAATGGCATGATGCCCAGGAGATTCCTGCCATGAAGCCTCTATTTAAAAGTTTACACAGATTTAATTGTGTACAAAATACAAAGAAATAGCATGAATCGTGCAGTGGAAACTGGTTGTGTAACACAGTGTATGACTTAAGTATATTTGCACGGTACTGTAGCCTACATTGTTACACTGCATGATCTTGGGTAATAAATCTAATTGGAATAATGAATAATGAGTCTGGCTGACATCTGGTTTATCTGGTTATATAACTGTAATTACAGATGATATTAAGATAAATTAATATGATAGTAAGGGACAGTTCTATTAAATGTAGTATATTATCAATATGGAAGCAAGTCTCCAGTGATCTGTCCGTGTTTTGTTTACCCACACATGCATCCACATGCACATACACACATGCACACACATGCATGCATGCACGCACGTGTACACAAGTTCATAAATGCCACATGTTCACTGCTAACCACAACCAATAAAAAATAATTTGTTGAATTGCTGTTATCAGTGAAATGATCAAATTCTTTTGTATGGCACAAACTGCTTTACATGTGAATCACCAGAGAAAACGAGCTGTTCTATCCAACACGCAGTGGATTACAAATGAACACCGATGTACAGTACTTTAGGCATACAAAATATGCAGGCACTCAATAACAAAATGCTACCTGTCACAGAAATAGGTTTATCTAAAATCACTAACCATTCAAGAATACAAAGACAATTAACTATACAATACATCAAAAAACCTACAGCATTCAGTCTCATGTCTTTTTTATATGGGGCGTTTTACTTTTACTGGTCTGTTTTCCACATTGAGTCAAATACTTTAACTGTCATACCATCTCTAATTTGTGACTACCACACCTGCCATTGAAGCTGTAAGTCTCTCAATCTATGACACTCCCTTCTATATACAGGTCAATTCTGTAATAACATGAACAATCTCTCACTACAACCTCCGACCACACCCGTCACTGAGAACTGCCAAATCAAGTCACCAAGTTGATGATAATCTCTGTTGACACAGACACATTGAAGTTTCATAAATATACATATAATATTACTGCTTCAACTTTTCACTTTTGCCCAGTCTAGTTTCTGCCACTTGCATTTTCTGGAGGTCAACGTCTGGTAAGAATGATAACATTATTTCCACTCTCCTAAACCTGAAACAATGGTGATGCGAATAAAAGTATTTCCTGTCACTGCTGTTCCAATATGTGGACAACGAATGACATTTCGCTGTGAGCCAAAAGCCAGCGACAATGGTCAAAACACACGAACACATAAAGTTGTCTGTCTGTTAAATGAATAATTACTCTATGCACTGGATAAAGAGCAAAACACCAAGAATGATGGAAAACAACTTAACCTATTAATGTGAATGCTTTCAAATGGCTGCCTGACATTGCCCGTATGAGAAGATGAAACTGATGCCCGCTATGACGTCGGATGTACGTAACCAAACTAACAAACACATAGATCTTGTTCAACTATTTCTTGTTTGCTGCTGGTCAGAAATGCATGTATACTGAATAACAGAATATACTGAATAACAGAAGATTTTGCTTTTTATTTATACAACGAGATGATCGGTCAAATAAATATATCTGAGTTTGACAAAGATGCTTTTTAAAACTAGCGCAGGCTTTCTTTCAGACAGACACAAGTATAAGTCGCCTGAATGTCGCCTGAAGTAGCAGCTAAAATCATAGCTCAAATAAATATGTCTGAGTTTAACAAAGATGCTTTTTAAAACTAGCACATGCACGCCTGAAGTAGCAGCTAAAATCATTCACCATCTTTATCAAATATCTCAACTTTTATCAAGATAATGACTTCATCAATATAGCATGCATAAGCAGATATCATGTGAACATGTTTAAATTAATGGCAGCCTGCATGAGATGATGATATGTATGCCCACTATGACGTCAAACATACGTAACCAAACTAACAACTGCCATAGATCATGTACAACAATTTGTGTTTGCTGCTGGTGAGAAATGCATGTAGAATGAAGCCAGCTTCGCAGCTGTTTTGAAATAGAAGCAATTACATATGTATATGCTTATCTGAACTCTTCACCCAGCGCATCAGATCAAACAAGATTCTAGGTAGCTGGAGAAATGCCATCATCATACTACTACACAAGAAAGGGGATATTAGTGATCGGAAAAATACATACCCATCAGCCTTCTCTCAAATCTGTAAAAGTTATTCACCAAAGTTCTAACAAATCACATTACCAACATCCTAGAGTTCAACCAACCTAGAGAATAGACAGAATTCAAAAGCAGTTTTTCAACAACTGACCACCTACATGTAATAAACCAGATCAACCAAAAAAACATGAAGAATTCAGGCAACCATTATGTCTGTGTTTCATCTATTATGAGAAAGCCCTTGACAGCATTGAAATCCCAGCAGTTCTTGAAGATCTAGTCAACCAGGGTGTCCATTCATCCTACATCAATATCATCAACACAATATATAACCAGGGTGTATACTCATCCTACATCAATATCATCAACACAATATATAACCAGGGTGTACATTCATCCTACATCAATATCATCAACACAATGTATAATCAGGGAACATCAACAATCAGACTCCACAAAGATAGCAACAAGATCAATGTAGATAGAGGGTAAGACAGGGTGACACTGTTCTCCTAAATTGTTTAATGCTGCCCTAGAAGGAATCTTCAGGAGGTTAGACTGGGATAGAAAGGGAATCAACATAAACGGTGATCATCTGAGCCATCTGAGCTTTGCTGATGATATTGTTCTTATCACTAACAATGCAGAAGAACTAGTGGAAATGTTAAATGAGCTCAACAAAGAAAGTAACAAAATTAGGTTAAGAAACAACATGAAAAAGACAAAAGTCATGTTGAACAGTTACGCTAAAGTCAAACAAATTAACGTTAACGATAATATTATAGAAACAACCGAAAGGTATATACATATATCATTTTATAATATATATATATTATATTATATTATATATATATATATATATATATATATAGGTCAACTTGTAAAAACAGATTACAGTCATTTAGAAGAAGTTAAAAGAAGAACCTTCAGAAAATTTAATGACATTATGAAGAGTAACATGCGAATATGCCCAAAATGTAGTGTCTTTGACCAATGTATATTACCATCTATGACATATGGTGCAGAGACTTGGGCAATGACAAAAAAATAGAACAAAACTTAGAACAAAACAAAGAAGCATGGAAAGATGTATGCTAGGAATCACCAAGAGTGATAGAAAAACTAGCAAATGGATCAGAGAGCAAACTAATATCCAGGATATCATAAAACAAATAAAAATCAAGAAATGGAGATGGGCGGGACGCCTTGCCAGAACTAAGGACAACAGGTGGACAAAGATAACAGAATGGAGACCAATGACAGGTTCTCGAAGTCAGGGACGACAAAAACTAGATGGAGAGATGATGATGAGATGATGATGAGATGATGATGCTTATCAAAATCAATTTACTGGACTGATCACAACAGTTGATTTTTTTTTACTTTTGTGTGTGTTGACATTAGTCAGGTGTCTCCATTGATAGTGACATTTAATATCTTAATGGCCTTAAGTTATAATGAATTTAGCATTTTACTTTTATATGTGATGATAGGTCATATAAATATGTCTGAGTGTGAGAAAAATGTTTTTTTTTAAACTAGCTCACTATATATTTTAGACAAATATGAACATAAGTGTTTGGCTCATTTTCTTTTTCATTCTAACACAAACCCAAATTCTCTGGGAATCATTCAGCCATGCTACAATACTGTGCAAAGACTAATTTGACAGCTCTGGACTGTTAATCAAGAGGAGCGTGGTTCGAGGACATCTACTGCCATTTCAAAACTTTACCTGTGTCCTTTAATTGAGACACTAAAAGCTGTTTGTCCATTCTACCTTTTGCCTGTGCCAGAGGAGGTAAAAGATCACACACAGGGAAATGGATAAAACCTGTCTTGGACTCGATGTACAAAAATCCATACAGGCGCTGTTTTAGTTGCTGCAAGAAAACTTGCTCTGGTAATGGAGTAAACGCCATGAGCACCTTGTCTGAGCACATACTATTATTATTAGTGTCACCTGAAATAGTTACATCAATATTATAAGATTTTTATAATTTTTTAACAACCATGTTTGATAGGAGCCATCAATAAAAACTTCTGTTGTACTAAATGTGCAAACATTTATCATAAAATAGAGTGTGTGATCAAGATTAATAAAACATCATGTTTTATTCTTTCTGGATTTCTCACCCTAGATTTTATACAACAGAGACATACAGAGACAAAGGTAAGTTTTTATATAACGTGGTATTCAAAGTAAAGTTAATTTATTTCTTCATCATCAAGGTATACAAGTTAATTTTTTTTAACATGAGCTGGCTATCAGAGAAGTCTTAACTGATCGGGTGGTCTAGTCCTTAAGACTGCTCAAAGCGTTTTACACTTCACCCACTGGGACGAACCTGTTCATTCCAACACAAACCATATTTCTCTGGGAAGCATTCAGCCATGCTGAAATCACATATATCCACCACTGTCTTTAACCAGGTATTCATTTATACAGCTGAGTGAATTGAGTCAACATACTTGGGAAGTGGTCAGCCTTAAAATCAATGTACACAGGCTGTTTGATAACATAATTCAATTACTACTGATAGCTAGATGTTGATTCAGCGGACAGAACTGGGGCCGTGAGAAATTACCTGCCCAAGATTTAAACAGCAACATCCATTGTGTGATATAACATCAGTATGTACCAATACTCCACCCCACCCAGGAGCTGTGTATGGGCAACATAATGAATGGTTCATTGCATTAAAACCTCGGTGATATGCAAGTTATGCCGATGACGCGGTTCAGCTGAGGTCCATTTAAAGAGAGCTTATCTGTTTCTATCGGTCTCTTTCAGTGTCAATAGAACACATTGTGATCCTCCAACAACTAGACTGACACAGTGGTTCAGTTGGCTTGGTGCTTGCTTTGTGACTTTTCACAGATAACATTACCCAGCACATTACACCAGTTCACTTTAAATGTCTACTACTTTTAAAACTTTCTTTTTAAAAATATTCATTATCTTAACATTTATCCAAGAGTCCTCTTCTCTATTATTTAATGGACCGTGTTCTCAGTTCCCCTCCTTGTAACTATCTAACAATTGAAATATCCCAAATTATAGGCTGTGGTTAGTTTGATGCTGGTTTAGTAGATTACTGGTCTCCTCGTGTTTCATCTATTTCATTATCAGTATGACTTGATATTAACGAAAAGTTGGATTTGTTCAAGCTTTCTAAGCTTGTGCCAACAGAGAAAATGGGCAGTTCTACCAAATGTATGCATAGACTCAATTATATAGAGAATGCATGCTAGTGCACTGATTTTGACATGTATGGCTCCAACATGGACAGGGTGCTCGACAGGGCTGCATCTTGTATTAAACATTTATGACAAATGGGTGAGAGAAGCACCAGAAAATAAGGACAGGACATTACAAACTGAGCGCAGAAGGAACAGAAGGAGGACAGACAACCCAACGGATGGAAGAGATCATTGGAAGAACAAGGCTGAATGCAGCAGAAGGCATCAAAGGAGCTCAGAACTGGTCAACAAGGACACCTATCAGGACCACTCAGTTAACCTGAGCTTACCTACCAACAGGACAGGCTAGCTAATGTACTGATGGGGCTGATGACATCTGGTGCAAGGTCCTTTCTAATCAGTAACTCCACATCTCCTATACTGCAGTCATCAGGATATCTTTGGCCCCTGGGAGTGAGCAATTTTTTTATGTTACTTGATACTTTTGGTTTGTGACCTGGCCACCCCCATGATCCCAGCAGGCTGGTTGGTTGGTTGGGTGCTGTGTGTGGGTTCCATTATTCAACAGTAAAATGAGACATCTTTCTCCTACAAAAACTGTTTGCCAAAGCTAATGAGTATGAGCCACAGTTTTTACCTCGCAGTTGACCTTCTCATAGAAATAGGACATAGGCTTGGGGCTGAGAAAGTATATGCCCAGTTTCTAGGGTATATGATTTTTAGATTATGCAAGCCTTGGCGTGGAAGTAGAACCCCTCAAAGCAGCTAACCATTGGAAACTGCCTCCTACTGGAAACGCCCATCCCTTGGAAATGTAAAACCCATGGAAACAGCCAATCCTCGAAAATAGCCACTCTATTGCAGTTTTTTTTGTGAATTCTTAATATCTGTAAATATGACCAGCCTCTGTAATCAACTAGGCCACCTTTAGAGAGGTTCTACTGTACTCTTGTCCTTGTTGACTCTGACAAAGTGAGCTACAGCCAGCAGCTGTAGCTCAAAGCAAACACCATGAATGGCAAGCACTACATCCTCGCCACCAGGGACTTCTCACTACATCAGTACCACTGGTGGGGACTGTGGGTAGTTACATCCTCGCCTCCAGGGGCTTCTCACTACATCAGTACCACTGGTGGGGACTGTGGGTAGTTACATCCTCGCCACCAGGGGCTTCTCACTACATCAGTACCACTGATGGGGAGTGTGGGTAGTTACATCCTCGCCACCAGGGGCTTCTTACTACATCAGTACCACTGGTGGGGAGTGTGGGTAGTTACATCCTCGCCACCAGGGGCTTCTCACTACATCAGTACCACTGGTAGGGACTGTGGGTAGTTACATCCTCGCCACCAGGGGCTTCTCACTACATCGGTACCCCTGGCAGACCAACCAATTGAAACTTGGAACTTTCAGTTGCTATGTTAACCAATAATATTGCTCGTTTAGATTTACAGGGCTCGCATACAGGAACTTAACTTTAATTGGTAGTGGACTCGTCATCGCTGGTTGGACACGTAATGAGGCACATTTCGTGGGAACACTCTGAAGTTTGGGTGAGGGCGCGTCTAGTTCCCAGAAACACATCGACCACAACAGGAATTGGGACAAAGTACAAAGTGATTCACCGTACATTCACACTTGGCGTGGGATAATCCACATTTCAACAGGTCAATCTGCCAGGGGTACTATAGTACCACAAACCAAACATATATTAATTAAGTAATGTTTAAATAAGGTATGGTTACAAATTAACCCAAGTACATGAACTACTGACCAGCTCTGAGTCATGGCCTGACCACAATCAATTATGTCATTCAGCTGGGACTGAGACAGCTAGACTGCTCTACAATCAACTGGAGTTAGCACCCAATAACATTTAGTCACTTTTTGACTACTTTGTCCCACAACTAGTTCTGGGCAGTGGCATGTGTGGGCGGGTGGGCCATGGCCCTAAATACATTACTAGTCCCACCTTTGGCTTAAATGTTTTGATGTTTTAATCCGTATTTTTCCATTGCATATGGTAAATTAATGCGTGACTAAACTTGCCCCTCTTTGGCCTCCCTTTTTTTGGCGAAATCCTACATTTGCCACAGTTCTGAGCATACAACCATATGTCAATATATGATACATTAAAATCATTTACACAGAGCTACAGATGTTGTAGATGTTGTTAAGTAGTGGTTTGAACAGAGGGAAAACAGTTTATTGTCAGCAGAATCCCAGTAAGCCATTATCTGCTTTAGGCTTCTAATTAGAAAAACCAACTATGGAGGTTACTTGAAATAACCTGTGCCATAGGGCTGAAAACTGTTCACTTTGATTTTGCTTTCACTAAATCTTAGTTTTCCTTATCTGCAGCCAACCAGAAAATAAATAAAAATTGTAAAAGTCTGAGCACAGAAAAACTTATTTTCACTTTTTAGTGTATAAATGCTAACACTAGAAGCTGACAAACAGTGCCTCAGATGGATATTTAACCAGTAAATTATTGAATTATTTGTTAATCAGCAACAGTTTTTATCCTGTAGCTGTCCAAGCCCTATCAAAACAGACGTGAAAATATGATGATGATGTTAGATAGTTTGTTTCATACCATTTGCTGCATGTGAGTGTATTGTCATGTATACGTTATAGTATGACCCAACATCGTTATACGTTCCAATGTTTCTATTGTATTACTGCAATGATTACACATGGCAATAAATGTTATCTTATCTTATCTTTAACTAAATAATTACTCATCCATGTGCAAAGACAATATAAAACGAATGTAAACAGTGTTTTTTTATTAATCATCATCTCGAATGAAGACATCAATTAACAAGTAAGAGGTGGTTAAAAATCTGTTGACCCAACTTAAACAAATTTGACTAAATGCTTTGGCAACTGTTTGGTATGCGTGAACAAGCAATTGGTGAAATAAGTTAAGTGTTAAAAATAGCCAAGCTAAACACAAGCAGCTAAACACAAACACAAACCAAGGCTTTGTCTTGCTTAAATGAACAATGTGCAAAAACCTTTTAATTATTCTTTTTAATACAATGAATGATAATTGCAAAAAGCAAAAGCAATGAATACATGTGAGCTTGAAACATTCACACTATAAAAAAAGTTGGTGACATTTGCTAAGAACAGAGGTTGTCATGCCCAATATTTCTACGTAAACAAGGGTGAGACAGATCTAATCAGCACTTCAGTGAGACAGATCTACTCAGCACTGTGCATGTGGACGTATGTGCGTGCATTTTTTTTACTACTCCTTAAGGTACTTACGTCAATGTCTTATAAATGTGTCAAAATCAACACTGCATCAAACAATGGGAGCAGTCACCCAGGACAAGTCAGATCAACTTAACACGTTTTGCTTATAAAATAAATCTCGGGTGGCAAGTATGGTATCAACCATGTTTTCATGCTCTCAGTCAAATGCATGCATAAAATGCATGCACGCAGGCGTGCACGCACGCACGCATGCACACACACACACTACACTGCCTTAGCTACTCTGCTTATCCACAGTCCCGTATAACTAGCTTTGCCTCTGCCCACTATCCATCCTCCTCTGCCCACTATCCATCCTCCTCTGCCCACTAACCATCCTCCTCTGCCCAGTACCCATCTTCCTCCGCCCACTACCCATCCTCCTCTGCCCACTACCCATCCTCCTCTGCCCACTACCCATCCTCCTCTGCCCACTACCCATCCTCCTCTGCCCACTACCCATCCTCCTCTGCCCACTACCCATCCTCCTCTGCCCACTATCCATCCTCCTCTGCCCACTATCCATCCTCCTCAGCCCACTATCCATCCTCCTCCGCCCACTACCCATCCTCCTCCGCCCACTATCCATCCTCCTCCGCCCACTATCCATCCTCCTCTGCCCACTACCCATCATCCTCTGCCCACTACCCATCCTCCTCTGCCCACTACCCATCCTCCTCTGCCCACTATCCATCCTCCTCTGCCCACTACCCATCCTCCTCCGCCCACTACCCATCCTCCTCCGCCCACTATCCATCCTCCTCCGCCCACTACCCATCCTCCTCTGCCCACTACCCATCCTCCTCTGCCCACTACCCATCCTCCTCTGCCCACTACCCATCCTCCTCTGCCCACTACCCATCCTCCTCCGCCCACTACCCATCCTCCTCTGCCCACTACCCATCCTCCTCTGCCCACTATCCATCCTCCTCTGCCCACTATCCATCCTCCTCTGCCTCTCTATAGTTTTCTCATATTTAACATGGTCTGCACCTTCTCCTGTGACCTCACTCTTTCAATGCAACTCCTCTCTTTGATAATCAACCTTCCTCCATCTGCACCAAATGACCATTCCACATCTGACCTTCCCTTGAAACCACCACTTGGAGCACCAGTGGTCAATCAGAATGTCACAAAGTATATTAACTGATGACCAACAATGAGTATAAAGTCCTAGGCCTTTACAGATATGAGCAGCACTCATCGCCGATATCTATTATGATCCAACATAAGAATAAGGCAGACATGAGATGTTGAAAGGGCAGGTACGAACGGCCAAGAGTGGAAGACCATCGTAGAAGACAGAGGGAGATGGAGATAATTAACAACGAAAGTGGAGGACGCTATCAAGTGACTTGGACCCGACCCCGCAAGGGAACAGGGGGAAGAAGAAGGAATAAGAATAAGACAGACACTGAGCACAGAGAAAGACACTGAACATGTTACTATATAAAGTGCAAAGGAACTAACCACAACCCTCTGGTCACCATCGAGTCAGCCATAACATCTATTTTGGAGAAAACACCAAAAAAACTGGTGTGAGGTAATATAATATATAAGCTACCCAGATTGCCACCGGAGAAACCAGAAGGTGAGTTGGGTGGGGCTCATGGAACATACAGAATTGAGGGCTCCTACACAGCAGCAGGAGACAAGACTGTTAATGAAGCTGCCAAAAGAGTGCAATATCTGCACCCTAGGCTAAACGACACGATGGCTATGACCTTCCAGCGCGATATACATGGAACTACTGCTGTGTCGTCATATTGGCCCAGTGGACATCTTGAGTGGATGCCGACAAAGGCTGGTTCTTTTACAACCCCAATTAATGAGACGGGACATACACTAACGTGATCATCTGAGTCACTAGGGATACACAGTCCCCAATGTTAGCCAGGTTTTTGCACCAAACATGCATATGCCTGTTGATGCATTAACCACTACACTACAGTGCCATTCATCCAGATAGTAATGCAGACTACAGTGCCACATAATGCACTCTTTTATGATGGCTTTGTCAAGATCCCAATTTTAGAAACACCTTGTACAGACACAATTACTGCACCAATACTAGGGCCACTTCACAACTTTTTGTGTGCTGACAATGACACCAGCAAAGGTGGAGACGGATTGTTAGATCATCATCAGTAGTGCCCAGACAACCAAAAGACAAAGGCTCAGATGGCAAGTGGACAAGGAAGCCATTGGCTTATCAAGAGTCCAAAATGTTTCATCTATATGTAACACGCCCTCCTGAGATACGTGTCAACCTTGTTTTTAAACATATTCACGCTGCTAGCAGTTACACAATTTCCAATAATTTGTTCCATTCATTTATAGTCCTCTGTGAGAACAAGTACTTCTTGATATCCAATCTACACTGATTTTTTACTAATGTTACCTAATGTTCTAGTTCTATTATCTTTCTTGAGTGAGAACAAAATATTTCTATCAATATTTTCATACCCATTCAACATTACAGAAACTTCAGTCTGATCTTCCCTTCACCTCCTCATCTCTAGGGTTGTTAAACAACATTCTTTTAGGTCTTCTTCATAACTTAGGTCTCTCAGTTCTGTAATCATTTTAGTTGCTCTCCTCAGTATTCATTCAAGTCTATCTATAACCTTCTTACGATATGGTCTCCAAGCTTGTATACAGTACTCTAAATGAGATCTATCTATTGCTCTATACACAGGTATGATTAGCTTTTTTCCTTGCACATTATATTTCTCCTAATCAACCCAATAATTTGATTACCCTTTGAAGCTGCAATACCACACTGCTCTGAAACTTTCATATCAGCACTTATTGTTACTCCCAAGTCCCTTTCTTTTATGGTAGTAACTAGAACAGTATCTCCAATTTTATAGTTTATGCTCAAGTTCCCATGTAATGTGTGTAGACATTTACATTTCCCAAAAATTAATAACATCTGCCATTTTTCAGACCATTTAACTTATTTGTCTAGATCGTTTTGCAAATGTTGTTTATCACCATCATTGTTAACCCTTCTAAACACTTTTGTGTCATCCGCAAATTTCAGTACGTTGCTTGTTATATTATCATCCAAGTCACTGATATATATTAAAAATAATAAAGGTCCTAATACTGATCCTTGAGGTACCCCACTCAAAACTGTTTTCCAGTTTGATACCTCCCAATCTACTATAACATGCTGTCTTCCATGTCAGCCATTTTTCTATCCAGTCGATTATGCCATCCCCAATACCATGGGTTTTTAAGTTAAGTAGTAATATGTGATGTGGCACTTTGTCGAAAGCTTTCTAAATATCTAAGTAGATAATATCTACTGGCGATTCCTTGTATATCTACTTAGTGATTTCTTCCAAAAAAACATAACATATTTGTTAAGTATGACCTCGCTTTTAGGAATCCATGTTGAGATGAATTTATCATTTATGCCTAACAAGGAAGTCCACCACAGTCTTAAAATAACCTTTCTAATAATTTACAAATCACTGATGTTAAACTCACTGGTCTGTAATTCCCTTACTTATTTCTTGAACCCTTTTTAAATAATAGTATGACATTTGCTTCTTTCCATTCAAAAGGAACCACTCTCTCTTTTAATGACAAATTGAACACTCTTGCAAATGGTATACTAAGTTGTTCTACTGTTTCCATTAGTAGCTTTGGAGGAATTCCATCCAATCCAAGTGATTCATTATCCTTCATTGCCTTTATTTTCTTAGCTACCATTTCTGGAGTTACAATTAACTGCCCTAAATAGTCCGATTTAGCCTCCTGACCACTTAGGGCAGTTAATTATAACTCCAGAAATGATAGCTAAGAAAATAAAGGCAATTATGATGTTATGGAATAGGTGTAGACACACTAGCATTGAAGAACTGTGTAAAAAATATTATTTTCCTTGAAATATTCACTTTGAATTCTCCAGCTGGCTGTGAATTCACACAGTGTATGTGTGCATTTTGCACAACTAGTTAAGTCGCTTTCATACCTTTACAAATCTGTCAATGTCTTAGTGAGTTGTCAAAATCACTGCTACATGAAATGTTGGCTGTGGATAGGCCTGACATAATGCATACATATGTCACTGGTGCACAATGGTATGGCTGTTCGTCAAATTCACTCTATTCTCCTAATCTCCAGTGACTGATCATATTTTGATGTGGTGTGTTATACATATATTACATAAGCCAATGGAGAATCATGACATGCTTTTACATAATAATAAATATACATGTCGATCTTCTTTTACTGACTACCCTGGGTTACATTTGTAGTTTTTCAGTTAGTCTTTGGTTTACCCTGGGTTACATTTGTAGTTTTTCAGTTAGTGTTTGGTTTACCCTGGGTTACATTTGTAGTTTTTCAGTTAGTGTTTGGTTTACCCTGGGTTACATTTGTAGTTTTTCAGTTAGTGTTTGGTTTACCCTGGGTTACATTTGTAGTTTTTCAGTTAGTCTTTGGTTTACCCTGGGTTACATTTGTAGTGTTTCAGTTAGTGTTTGGTTTACCCTGGGTTACATTTGTAGTTTTTCAGTTAGTCTTTGGTTTACCATGGGTTACATTTGTAGTTTTTCAGTTAGTCTTTGGTTTAGGTTTACATTTAGTTTTGTGTTGGTGATTGTAAGCTGGAACAAGTTAGCTATTAAATCTGCCTTAACAGTTCCCAGCTTTTAGGGAACATGATTTATCTGCATTTTTTTGTGCAAGCTATTTTGCTAACTGATGGCTGAATATTTTTTTTATAGCTTGATTGGCAATATGATTCATACAATCTATTTTAACATCTTCACTGCCCAAACGTGTTTTAATGTAGCACATTTTTTATTTATTGACCATTATATATTTAATTTGAATGTTATCCATTTACAATTGCATGCAGAGGTGAATGTAATTTGATGGGTGGATGTGAACGAGTGACCTTGATAAACAGGTGGATGTGAACGAGTGACACTGATAAACTTTATCCACAGGTGTTGGAAACTGTCAACAGCTTTTTGCAAATGTACTGAGCAGCAAGGTCATAATTTGCCCATTATCAGTCTATCATTAACAGACACTTGCAAAATTACATGAACAAAAGTGGTTCATTAAAAGGCATTTGGATGGTTAAGAAGTTAGCACAGTTAGCAAAGTTTATATCACATAACATGATTTTATTTTGCAAAAATCAGACTTGGTACCTATTAAATGCAGTGTTTCTAATTTATAAATACTGTTGGGGTAATGGCTTAGATGTCTGGCATGAGAGTGCCTTAAATTGTTACCTGGCTCAGTTTCTGTAATTTATTCTTGCTAAGATATTTGCTTGTTTGTCAAGGTGTTCACAAACTATGGCATTAAAGGCTGGCATAAAAAGCAGCATTGTTCATTCTTGGATGTCCTTCAGTTTTCTTACTCCAAACAACCCCATCTGGGCTAACGTGGTGCTTGGTACGCATGAAAAAGGTGCATATAAATGTGGAAAATAATAAATTTTTAACAAAAATAGTGCAATTAAAAAGTGGATTAAAATCAGATATCCTCCTTATAGACGAATGAGGTGAGCTGGAGGGGCAAGATAGACAGTGCTCACAGCTAGTTGGAAGGGGTGAATGGAGTCTTATTATTTCAGTGGGGAGTAGATTCCAGGCTCTTACAACTCTAGGATGGAAAGAGAATGCATATGTGTTGATGCGTGCTTGTATTTGTATATATTTATCGCTGTTTCGTGTATGGGTGCATGGGACTGTAAGATGCTTTGGCAGAGAAATCCTGTCTGGCAAAGGCCAATGATTCAGATGAGAGACAGTTGCAAATTTATTAATTTGGTTAGCCTTACTGCAATCCTACAACAGAGTATCCTCAGTAACCCCCAGTCCCTCAGTAACCCCCCAGTCTTAAAGCATTTGGCTAGTTCACATTACCTGTCTGTTTTGTCCTTATATCTGATATCAACCAATTTTTATTATATTCTAAAGTCTATAAATTTATTTCAGATATTTTTTTTACACTTGAAATGTTTAATCAAAGAACCATGTTCAGTGACATTTAACCTAGCATAACCTATTGCATAGAAAAGAAGACAACTAGCCCACCTTACATTAAAAAACAGGTAAACTAGACCATATGCTAATCACTACTCCAGACTATGATGACAAATGATAACCACTAAAAAATACACACAAATCACTGTTCCTTATGACATTGTGTTTTAAGACAACTTGTCAAATTGTGATATGGCTGTACGAAAAGACTGTTGATACTTGGCCCATTTTGCAATGAATGCTTTTAAACAATTCTAGCAGATTGCTCCTCTAACTGTTCTGAACAATGTGACACATCGAAATAAAATAAACTAATAGCAGTGCTATCTGGAAGCTGCACCTATAGCTGTGCTTGTCTTCACGTAAGCTGCACCTATAGCTGTGCTTGTCTTCACGTAAGCTGCACCTATAGCTGTGCTTGTCTTCACGTAAGCTGCACCTATAGCTGTGCTTGTCTTCACGTAAGCTGCACCTATAGCTGTGCTTGTCTTCACGTAAGCTGCACCTACAGCTGTGCTTGTCTTCACGTAAGCTGCACCTACAGCTGTGCTTGTCTTCACGTAAGCTGCACCTACAGCTGTGCTTGTCTTCACGTAAGCTGCACCTACAGCTGTGCTTGTCTTCACGTAAGCTGCACCTACAGCTGTGCTTGTCTTCACGTAAGCTGCACCTATAGCTGTGCTTGTCTTCACGTAAGCTGCACCTACAGCTGTGCTTGTCTTCACGTAAGCTGCACCTACAGCTGTGCTTGTCTTCACGTAAGCTGCACCTACAGCTGTGCTTGTCTTCACGTAAGCTGCACCTACAGCTGTGCTTGTCTTCACGTAAAGCTGCACCTACAGCTGTGCTTGTCTTCACGTAAGCTGCACCTACAGCTGTGCTTGTCTTCACGTAAGCTGCACCTACAGCTGTGCTTGTCTTCACGTAAGCTGCACCTACAGCTGTGCTTGTCTTCACGTAAGCTGCACCTACAGCTGTGCTTGTCTTCACGTAAGCTGCACCTACAGCTGTGCTTGTCTTCACGTAAGCTGCACCTACAGCTGTGCTTGTCTTCACGTAAGCTGCACCTACAGCTGTGCTTGTCTTCACGTAAGCTGCACCTACAGCTGTGCTTGTCTTCACGTAAGCTGCACCTACAGCTGTGCTTGTCTTCACGTAAGCTGCACCTACAGCTGTGCTTGTCTTCACGTAAGCTGCACCTACAGCTGTGCTTGTCTTCACGTAAGCTGCACCTACAGCTGTGCTTGTCTTCACGTAAGCTGCACCTACAGCTGTGCTTGTCTTCACGTAAGCTGCACCTACAGCTGTGCTTGTCTTCACGTAAGCTGCACCTACAGCTGTGCTTGTCTTCACGTAAGCTGCACCTACAGCTGTGCTTGTCTTCACGTAAGCTGCACCTACAGCTGTGCTTGTCTTCACGTAAGCTGCACCTACAGCTGTGCTTGTCTTCACGTAAGCTGCACCTACAGCTGTGCTTGTCTTCACGTAAGCTGCACCTACAGCTGTGCTTGTCTTCACGTAAGCTGCACCTACAGCTGTGCTTGTCTTCACGTAAGCTGCACCTACAGCTGTGCTTGTCTTCACGTAAGCTGCACCTACAGCTGTGCTTGTCTTCACGTAAGCTGCACCTACAGCTGTGCTTGTCTTCACGTAAGCTGCACCTACAGCTGTGCTTGTCTCCACGTAAGCTGCACCTACAGCTGTGCTTGTCTCCACGTAAGCTGCACCTACAGCTGTGCTTGTCTCCACGTAAGCTGCACCTACAGCTGTGCTTGCTCCACGTAAGCTGCACCTACAGCTGTGCTTGTCTCCACGTAAGCTGCACCTACAGCTGTGCTTGTCTCCACGTAAGCTGCACCTACAGCTGTGCTTGTCTGCACGTAAGCTGCACCTACAGCTGTGCTTGTCTCCACGTAAGCTGCACCTACAGCTGTGCTTGTCTTCACGTAAGCTGCACCTACAGCTGTGCTTGTCTTCACGTAAGCTGCACCTACAGCTGTGCTTGTCTTCACGTAAGCTGCACCTACAGCTGTGCTTGTCTTCACGTAAGCTGCACCTACAGCTGTGCTTGTCTTCACGTAAGCTGCACCTACAGCTGTGCTTGTCTTCACGTAAGCTGCACCTACAGCTGTGCTTGTCTTCACGTAAGCTGCACCTACAGCTGTGCTTGTCTTCACGTAAGCTGCACCTACAGCTGTGCTTGTCTTCACGTAAGCTGCACCTATAGCTGTGCTTGTCTTCACGTAAGCTGCACCTATAGCTGTGCTTGTCTTCACGTAAGCTGCACCTATAGCTGTGCTTGTCTTCACATAAGCTGCACCTACAGCTGTGCTTGTCTTCACATAAGCTGCACCTACAGCTGTGCTTGTCTTCACATAAGCTACACCTATAGCTGTGCTTGTCTTCACATAAGACGTCTGCACAAGGAGGTTCAGTTCACACAGTCATGCTCTCTTAAAGGTTGTCTACACCCACAGAGAGAACCAACGCCCTGACGTCTGCACAAGGAGGTTTAGTTCACACAGTCATGCTCCCTTAAAGGTTGTCTACACCCACAGACAGAACCAACGCCCTGACGTCTGTAGGAGGATGTTGGGTTCACACAGTCTGACTTCAATGAGTCTGCTGGGAAACCAGAGCCTCTGGGTATGAGTTCATGACTACCAGTAGGTGCTTACATTACAAAGACTCAGGTACACCAAATGAACTGTATACTGTATTATGTAGTTCCAAGCTTGTTTACCAGAGTCAAAAGGATGTACATAACGATATGCTATTGTCCAGAGTTAGGAGTCACATATCGATTGAATGAATGTTATGTATCATATTTCTGAGCTTGTGATGTATTTTGTTTTTGCGATACTTTAGTATTATAGAAGTAAACAGATCCTTGGATATTCTACAATTGTTGTAAAAGGCTAGTGAAAAAATTTCTTTATAATGTATGTTCACCATGAAATAGTTGTCCAAACAAAATATGAAAGAGCAATATAATTCAAAGTTGTGCAGAGCAAAGAAAGAAATTATAAAGAAACCAAGCCATTATGTAAGTAAGCAGATCCTTGGATGGCAATCTTGTTAAATCTCATCATTAATGCCAAATTCATTTTCAAGTTTCTACAATTGTTGTAAATGGCCCAATCCATGCCTGGCAGTTGTCACTCCATGTGGCTCACTGTCCTCCTCTCCTACTTTTGCCATCAACCATTCCTTCTAACAATTCCCTTTCTATGTCTTCATTTCTGAGAATGTGACCAAAATACTTGGTTTATGCTTCTGGATTTTCATAAACAGTTGTATCTTTACTCCAGCGAGTACTCCAGCGCTATACATCAACATACTTATGTAAGTACACTCCAACAATCATGTAAAAAACTGTCATAAATAAAAATTAGTTCTTAGAATTGTGTATATCATTAGGTGACTCTACCATTACAGGCTCAATGTAACGACTACAATGCTTCTGAACCCTGATGAATGACATGCATCAATTGAAAGGAAACCATGCATCAAATTTCAAAGGATTACACACTATTTATAAGAACACAATGCCAGACTAATTGTACCTGTCATGGCAATAATCACCACAGTGCACTCAACTATGAGATGTTATTAACTTCAATCGATGCAAGACAGAGACTAGGTATTCATTACCACAATAGGAGTGTACCACATCCAATGCTACATCTCACTAGTTGGTCTTTAAGCCCTTTAAGTAGTATGGATGCAAGAAACACCTGCATAAACAAGCAACACAACTACAAGGGTTACCTACCGAAGGTGACCTACTAGTGCCTGAGAAGTGCTCCAAACCGTAACAACATCAACAATAGCGTCATCAAAGACAATGCATAATCTGTAGACACCTTGGCCTTTCATTCAGTTATGACAGCCAGGACAGCTCATGCACACTACAGTCACTGGTGAGTATAAATAAACCACTCCGAACGGTTGACTGCACGCTCACATGATACTCAATGACCGTGCACTTTGATAATTATAGCTGTTTGTACAGTTGCCCGCCGTGTGACGTCAATGCCTCCTTCATCGGCATTGTCGCTGTCAAATCAAACATGCCAGGCGGCCAGCAAGCCAGGCAAACTCGTGACGACTGCTTAAGTACGTGCTATGAAAGTCATGGACCATCCGACTGTGGCCATTGCCTCAGAATGGCTGTCCTGATTCATGGTGCACAAAAACAGTTTTACAGCTGCGTACCGGTCACACTAATCACACATGGCGATTTCTTTCCATCTTTCAGGAAGCTTCTGTCAGTATATCTAGGCACTGCTAATTTGCCTTCTCCATTGGGTATTAAAAGGAATGCCATGTTACCTGAAATTACTATGGGTGTGTCTGTTCTTTTACAAAATAAAATATACACTGAAACTTCCACCTTCCTGTGCTCCACACCCTTCCCTTCCTGTGCCCCACTCTCTTCGGGTTAGGATCTTCTTCTTCCCTTTAATTCCTTGTATGATGAGGGCCACATAAAAATAATTTGTTGCTCTCTTGATGACTGTTCCCCATCTCTATCGATCTTCTGTCATCCTCTGCTGTTCACACCTGTCTTTTCCTTTCCTCTTTTCACACTACCCATCCACCTTAATCTTGGTCTTCCTCTTTAGGTAAGCCCAGGCCCGGCCCAAGAAATTTTGTAGAGGCCCAGCCTGGCCCATGGGCTGCAGGACGGGTCAGGATTGGGCCCAAAGCCCGGCCCGTGCAGAGCAATAAATTTATAGGTATGCCAAAGTTAAGGTGAAAAATGCACTAACTGGTGGAACTAGTCACATTGTGCATACATGTGGGCACGTGCATGTATACGTACACTAGTATAGTACAGTAAATGTGTTTAGACCTTCATGGCCATGAGTTTTTGCTAGGCAACTCTTGACAATGGATACATACTGATTAGTAACTATAGCAAAGTGTTCAATTACCGAACGCACACGGCACACAAAATTGTTTTTTAAAAACAGAAACGTGTTTCACTTTTCGATCAACGTTAACCGCAGATGTCCAAAATGAGTGGTGCACACAGTGCAAGACAAATAGGGCCACCAAACTGTGAAGTCACATTATTACAAAATGGCGGATATTGATTTTATATATCACGTGCCTGGTATTCGTTCGCTGATTGGTTAAACGTCAACTGAAGTCTTGCGAGTAGCGAGTTTTTGTTTAGCAGGCAACGCACACAGTGAAACACATCGGAGCAAAACACCTAAACGTGTTTTTGAAATCAAGCATGGTTTGATTCGCAAAACACGTTTCGCTAAACAGTTGCGAAACATTTTTCCTGTTTTCCGGCAATGCAGACGGCAAACAAAATCTCCCAAAACACGTTTTTGTTTTTCACTGCCATGTACGTTCGGCTTTACACTTGCCCCAACAGACTTGTTGATGCAAACACCATTTCACCTTCTATTGAACCATGCAGCCACACTCCATTTTCTCTAAGAAAGCTGTTCATTCTTACACTTCCATCACTTCTATTGTCTGGTACTCATTTATATGAACTGATGCAAAGTGGGGTGAACAAAACTGCAAAATAAAAAAATGGCAGCATGTGGACTCCAACCCTGATCCTCTCAGTTGATAGTCTGGGGCTCTAAACACCCAGCTATGGTGTGCCATACACCTACACTTAGCCAGATTCAGTCAAGTGAGTCAACAAGGAACACACTTTCCTAGGACTGACAATGGCCACTTTTGCTACACCGTGAAGTTTACTGTGGCAGGCCATTTATCTGCAATACTGAGCCTGGGATAATTGCACAAAACTGCTATGGTAAAAAGCACCACAATCTCAGTGCAACATACCTGCTTATTAACCACATAAAAAACCTCCACCAGATTGTTCCATACAAAATGTGATGTGGTTAATTACATAAAATTTTCACTCCTATTTTAAGCGAAAAAATTTCAAATTTAACATACCATCAGCCAAAAATACTTATATCGGGTCATTACATACCAACACAGTGCAACTAGTTTTTACATTGTTGTTGCAAGTCATGTTCATAAAGTCTATGCCATTCTTAAAGATGGGATGATCTATCATAATACCACTGCATTTGAAATTTACGATGTCAAACAGAAAATATACGCTTTGTTTCTGTAAATTATTTTCCCTTCTTCATACATGTATATGAAACGTGTGTGCGTGTGCACGCATGTGTGCATGCACATGCACACCTGTGCACATGTGTGCTAAGTACTGTCAAGTGAGCAATTTCTAAAGAAAATAGATCAGCTTAGATGAATGAAAAGTAGAGGTACACCCAGCTAAAAAGATGTTTCTCACACTAACTTCTGACAGGTTGCTGGGTGGCCAGCACATCAGTTAAACCAAACACACTGTAAAAACATTCTGCTATGCTGCTCTCATTTCATGATACTAAATTAATCAAAAACATGGCTACAATACCAGGTAACAACTTTCCCCTGTAATAAATATACATGACTTAACACCACTGTGAACTGATTTCCATACTGAGTGTTAAAAATAATACACGAAAGGTCAGATGGATGCCAAGAGCCCTTAACACATTAAACATTGTCATAGTGCTGGTGTTGTCATGGAAACAGTGACGTCAAGGAGATGCTCATGTATGGACACTGGTGGGAGACATATCGGAATCCTGGTAACTTTAATGGGACACCAATCTTCTATGTACTGTCTGCACTGACAAAGTTATATTTCCTGTGACAGATGTAAACCAATATATATATATTTCTGTGTTATAAACTTATATACAGCTGAATGTGGATGTGTGCATGCATGTGCATTTGCTCATGTTTCTGCTTGTTTGTGTGCATGCGTGCTTGTTTGTGTGCATGCGTGCATGTGAGTGTGTATGATTATGTGAATGGCTGGGTGCATGTAACTGTACTATATTTGATCTGCAATTTTGGTTACGATTTTAATGTTTCACTCCAGCATCTGTTTTCTGCACTACACATCACAATCATTATAAGCAGCTGCACTACACATCACAATCATTATAAGCAGCTGCACTACACATCACAATCATTATAAGAAGCTGCTGCAGATCACAAATGTGTAACCTTTTAGTCATCAATCTAAATGCTCTAAATGTCATAGCAATAACCAACTACGACAGAAACACAAGATGAATTATGGCTGAGTCATAACACAGGAATGAAAGTGTGTTAAAACATGTCAGTAAGAGTGTTTTATGAACAACACATTTTTACTTATAGTTAATCATTGACATGACAAATTCATGATCAAAAGTTCCATGCAAAATAGTCCATATCAAATGTTTTTTCTATCTTGCCCAGACCTGCCACTGTTTTGGTTAAAATCTGTATTTTTGACTTTAAATTCTGTATATAAAGCTGTATGTTTCATTGGTTAATCGGCCTATAGCATTCCTATTCAAATCAACAGTTGCCATCTATCAGGTTATGAAATTTTTATTAGATATTACTAAATGAATCAAATTAAATCTGCTACATTTCACCGGATATCTGCCTAGCATCAGAAATATTTGTGCTTCGACCACACTATACGTTCGTCATTCAATTTTATACTTGTGTGATGAATACATGGATATATGTTTGCTGTCACAACTTTTCTATTTGAAATAATTCTGTATACGGTGATTTGGTATACTTCCCCAAATCCATATTACATACGGGAAATCCAGACAATGTAGCAAGTCTGCTTACCTTTATAATAAGCCATGAAAAAAATCAATGGACACATGTCTGTTTGTCCCCACTGAATAAATTAGAAAATGAGGGCCCAATCTTCACTACAGTGGATGTGGAAATTACACATATTTTATGATTTCCTTAGCTGTCCTGGCAGATATTAAATATGTTAGGCTGTTTTATGGTTCTCTTTACTCGATATCACACAGAAATAATTTATTGGGAAACTTGATAATGGAATTTGATTAATGGGACCACTGTCAGAATATTAGATCTTGCTAACACACCAGTATTCAACTCATGCTGAAGAATTGTACTTATTTTGTTTCAAGCAGTAATCATAGTGTAGCTGAATGCTTTCTGGACAGTAGGCTTGATGTTGTAATGAACAGGCTTGCCAGGGGTTAAGGGTAAAATGAAATTGGATATTGAATTGGAGAAGCACCATAGCCAAGGTATCATAAATTTTTTATCACCTGCGCAAGGGTTTGCGAAAGACTAGGTTAGGTTAGGCTAGTTAGGAAGCTGCATGTCTTGCAAATGAGACACCTTAGATCCAAATCCACCATGGAGAGATCACTAAACCAACAACAGGGTAATACACAAAGAGCAAACATCCCGAGCATGGAGCAGTTTCTGGTGCAAGTCAATCTCAGATGGACAGGTCATGCAAGTCTTATGGATGACAGCAGACGTCCTAAGGATATTCTCTACTCTCAACTGTCAGACGGTCACCCTAAACTAAGATTCATGATGTCGTAAAGTAAAACTTGAAGAAGAATGGCAGACTCAACACAATGGAGAGAACTCCTACAAACTAAACCTTCACAGTCGCAACCACAACGGCAAGAGAGGAAGCATGATACAGTACTGTAAAGTCTTTGAGCAGCTCCTCTAAGGACTGGGTACTGGACTATTATAGATAAGAACACTTTGCAACACAAAAACTTAGTATCTATGTTGAACGTTGCACAAATAGCAACATATCATGTCTTCCCTCTGGTCACATTTTCACAGATATCTCAGTGTTCTCTTTTAAAAACATTGCCACTGAATGGAAGGTAGTTGATCTTAAGTATGTCTGATGTTGACTGCTTGTTTCACTTCTGTTGGCAACTGGGATCATGTAAAACGTCTATTCAGTGACACACAGGACACCAATGTCATTAATAGTCCCCACCACATGCACACAAATATGTCCAACACACTTTGCATCAATGCAAATGATACAATGATAGTGAGAAGGCAGATAATAGCGAGCGTCATACCAATGAAGGTGGCGAAGCAAGTTAGTTGAACTAGTACACATTGAAAAAACTCTGTCTGCCCCAAGGACATTGGTTGACATGACCCCTCAAGTTGTTTGCATCAGTTGGGAAAATAGTTGACTCACCATCGATCAACATCATAAACTAACCAAAGATTGCCTAAAAGCATAGCAGCAACATAACATGTTTAATTATCATTTTAGTTCAAATTGGCTGGGTACATTTCTTGATAATTTATTCACAAGGCATGTTTGTGTCTCTATTTGCTATACATTTATGCTCAAATAGGCTAAACTTAAGAATTAGTAAATGTCAGTACAACTGAATCATGCCGTTTAGCATAAAAATTATTGTATATTTTTTACAAATCCACTTCAAACAATGAATGCATTCAAAAGCAATGTTCTAAGGTGACATAATTATCGTAACATTGTTTTCACTGTGTTGCACTCGATGTACTGGAAATTTTCACATTGTATTAAAAGCTGGCATTTCGCAAGACATTTTGCATAAATAATCACTTTTTCATCTAAACACCAAGTTCTTTGAAAAGTCTAATTTTATTTGGGTTGCTGTTACAATAATGCTACTAAAATTTATTGTGATCTTGATGTTGGCTGCCTACTCTGCCACTAGTGTAACATTATATATATATAAAAATAACCACATACTTTACTTGCACCTGGCATTAGGTAGCACCTACATCATATTAAATAAGCATTTCAACAACATGCATATTATTGAACACATTGAATCTGTACATACATGTGGTCCTGGGAGAAACTGTACATACATGTGGTCCTGTGAGAAACTGTACATACATGTGGTCCTGGGAGAAACTGTACATACATGTGGTCCTGGGAGAAACTGTACATACATGTGGTCCTGGGAGAAACTGTACATACATGTGGTCCTGTGAGAAACTGTACATACATGTGGTCCTGTGAGAAACTGTACATACATGTGGTCCTGTGAGAAACTGTACATACATGTGGTCCTGTGAGAAACTAGACATGCCAATGCGTGGCGTAGGAAATGCTTTGTTGACATACACTGAATCGATCAATACACAGGGAATAGATCCATACAAACTGAAACTATCAATACAAAGTGAATCTATTCATACAACATTACTCAATCAATACACACTTGACTCCCTCACTAAAAAGTAACTCAATCAATACAAAGTGACTCCATCAATACAAAGTGACTCCATCAATACAAACTGAATTAACCAATTCAAACCGAATCTGTCATTACAAACTGAATCAATCATACTAAGTGACTTACTAACTATGGCCTATCAATACAAACTGAATCAATCTGAATAAAGTTCAGTAGTATAAATGTGACAGGCTGAATATGTACTGGTAACACCAGTTACTGGTACAAAATAGTAGTGCTACCATACAGCCAGTACAACATACAACTTATTAGAGAACATCCACAATAAAAACATACAGTATTTCTTACACATTGTTATACACTGTAACTGAAATAGCTACTTGTTTGCAACTAACTATATGTCTAATTCTACTTCTAAGTTTGTTTGCTTGCACTGGTTGTACAAATATCTTGAGTTTAGACTGGCAGTAACTACTTTGTATACTTTGGTAAAACAGGCCAATAAATCTAATTTGCATAATTTATAAACATATCATCATTAGTATTTATGAATCATGCGAAAACACAACTTATCCTTCACTCCCTTCAGCATTGTTTTCTGAAATGCTACTCCTGTGAAACTCAGATAATTAAAGTTGTTGCAGATCTTGCCAAAAACCTGGAAGACAACTGCCAGACGGACATTTGTATGTTACACTTTCCAAAGGTTAACATTTAGTCCATAACAAGCTTCATAATAAATTAGAACACTACAGTGTACGAGATAAAATCAATTTAAAGTGATTTTTTTAAGCTTTCACCTATGGTCCCTCAACTATTGGGACCAACCAGTATGTAAAAAAAAATTACAAACGTGAAAAATCACTGCATATGGATACAAACAAATTTGACAGTCAGATATTTTTACTATAACCATTTGTTTATTAGATAGCCAGCCATGCACAGACAGGACATAGCCGTCAATATGTTGATGCTGTCTGTCATCCAGGAGAAGAAGAAATTATTTTTACCAAGGGCTGCTAATAAACTATAGTACTGCATATGAAATGGCCATTCTGAAGTGATAATGAACACAAGAGGGCAGCACTGTCATGGTCCTCCAGAACATTCAGAGGAGAAAATGGAGATCTATTGGGTACACCATCATAAAACCTCCTTCAAACCTTACCTGGAAGCCACAGCGGAACAGAAGAGGACAGCCTCAAAACATTTCGCAGCGACATCTTCAAATGGAAATGAAGGGCTATATCCGGAAAGGACTCATGAAGAAGGCCCCAAACTACAACCCGTGGAGAGCTTCTGTCAATGATCTATGCTCCCAGTGAAGAAAGTGAGTCCATGTAAGTAAAACTAAATGCACTGTCCATTAGAACATTATGACTGATCTCAAAGGTTGCACGCTTACAGAACACAAACTATTTCCATACATGTGCACGCAACTGGTTGCATGCTTACAGAATACAAACTATTTCCATGTGCACACAACTGCTTGTATGCTTGCAGAAACTTTCTTATTTTATTTACTTGCCATAAAGAGCAAGTACCAAAACATCCTCCAGGTGGCACCACTTCAAATAATATTTAGTCACCCAAATACATTGTTTACTCTACATCAGCTTAAAACTGGTGAACCGCCAACTTTACAATGACAACTTGTTTCCCTCTCCCATAGGATCACAACTTTATGCAGTTATTTTTTCCCAAACGGTGGTGCCTCAAGAAATATCATGAATAGTAGTGTTCATTGTTTGTTCAGTCAACTCATTTGTCAAATATTGGTAAAATGTGAACAACCTACAACATATTTACACAAACGCATGGAGACTGGACAATATTTTTTACTTGCCATGCCAGCAAGTTTTGCTGAAACAAATTTGCCTGAATTGTTTTTATTGCCACAGCAAGCACGCAAACATTAACGCAAGTCTTGGCTTCTTCCACAATGACAATGTAATTTTAATTCAAGGGGCATGCAGCAACATTTACCCATATAGTTTGGACAACCTAAAACATGGACTCTTGAAGAAAGAGTTCAAACAAGGTTTGACAAATACTACTGATCCATGCACGGTCATTTAAAAGCGTGGTGCATGCAAATTTTAACTATGAATACACTGGATACCTGAATACACCATCCAATGTGCCATGTGAATAAATTATGCACACTGATAAAGCTGTAAAGCACTGGTACTATAAAAGTCTAGGGTAATTATATTAATGGTAAATGTTTATATTAATGGTAAAACGTTTACTTCAGGTACCATAATATCAAGGCATGTAGTGTCTGTGCGATGCTTTCATCAATATAAGTGCTCATCAACAACATCACCTCCGTCACGTCTCATGATATCCATCCTCTATCATTTTGACACTGCTGTTATGTCAATAAAACCATCTGTATACAGGCATGTCCTCAATTTTACGGAACTAGCCACAAGTAGCTATGCCGGAGCTCGTTAGGTGGCGCTAGTACTGCTGTGATTGACAAGTTGACCAAAACATGTACCCACAGAGATCCGTTTACAGGGGGTGCCTTTAATGATTCATAGCAGCTGACATAGACCACCTATAATATAAGTGTGCATATGCCATGTAAAGCTGAATAAACGTACTTCACTCTGATAAACATTGTTTTATTTCTTTTGTTTTTTTAAGGTGAAAATTTCATGATTCTCGCAAATCTGGGATTTACCTTGATTCATAAAAAACAATTGTATGTCTTTCATTGTTCATTTATTAACAAAAATATATTGTTTTTATTTTGGCTAGGTTTGGCAAGTGATGTACTGTACAACTAAAACAGCCCCCTATCACTGTCCACTGAAGCCAAGAATTATCTAGCTATGAGAACGTTAGGTGGCACCATACACAGGTCAGAATAATAAATTATGCGATGTTCTAGCCTGTTGTTGTTTCAAGTTCGTTTTTCTCGTCGTAGTTATTTAAAGTTCATAAAGATGCACTCTTCAAGTACGTGTGTAAGTAGTAATTAATTTATCGAACTATATTATCATGTAGCAATGTATGTTTAAAGTTCTGGGGGGTGTTTTGCTCATTTTGGCGGGAGATAAAACATGTGAACAAACTTGCAAAGTGACAGCATGACTGACCTGTCAAAGGATGTCCCAGCAGACAAGATGAGGAAAGATATCCATTACTGGCATTAGCTCAAGGCTGACGGTCTTACACTTGGAATGTCAATATGATTTACACTGTGCTTTCTGATTGCTTTTCATTATAAGTATTATTATAACCGTGGATACGACTTATGCATAGTGACTAATGACTAGTGATGTAAATATTTGTTTATGCCAAATTTATCTATTTTAGATATGGTGATGGGTGAAGATGTATGAAACTGTCTGTGTCACATGACATTAATAGAGAATGTGAGACATTAATTAAAAAACCTGTTTGTCCTTTAAGGTTGATAGTATGATTTTAAAGCCAACATTTATTAATACAAAAGTTTATCATTTTAATGTGTTGTATTACTTTGATTTTTAATGCTAATCTCAGTATTTCAACAGTGTAATATAATTATAAGGTTTTAGATGAACATGCCATTATATATTTACTTTAAAACCTGTGCATACATTTCCATTTTCTTTATACATGCAGTGTGTTTTACCCAATAAATTTCTTGACAATTGTTTTGTTAATTCGCCACCAATTAAAGAAGCAGCATATTATGTACAAAATTATGTACATCTGATAGTTGGTATACAATATTGTATCAGAATGGTTATTCACTCAACGATCCACTCATGTTGCCATGATGAGAAAGTGGGCACCAGCATACTTGTAATGTACATATTTATAGTAGTTGTTTCTTACTTTAACTACTAAAACAACCTGATAATGCAAGTATGACAATAAAGGCTTACAGTTCATCCTACATGGTACACATGTCAAATATTCATCTTGCATCAGCATGTGTTCAGCTGTGAACAGGCTTCTGTAAAAATCTGCATAATAGTTTGCAGTTAACAAAACCTTGTAAAAAATATTTCCATATACATAATAATGCTAATGACCTATACATACTTAGAAGTAGACATTGAGCTGAAAAAAAATTATCTGTAGGGTACATACTGTTTTTTTACTTTTTACCAACCGACCCTGTATAAATGTGCAAAATAAGTTAAAAATACCACTGTTAATAGCACTCTTGCAACCAAAATAATGGATGCACTGGTATGATTGACTACCATACAGGTTGAGGACCTGGAGTACTTTCACAATATGTCAACAAAATTATATTAACATTAATATTAGTCTATTTTTTAGGCCAGGTATGCTTTTTTGGTCAGAATAGAAAAACGTGTTTTGAAAACGTTGATTGGGGGTGTCTTTAAAGTGTTCTAACATGAAAACTAATTCAGATACAGCCATAAAACTGATACCATGTCCATGATGTATCTTAATAATAGACCTTTCCAATAATGTATAACATTTTCCAATAACTTAATTATCTCAAAATGGTCCAGTAAAGCTACCACAAGGACCAAGTCCAAGATTAAAGAAAAAGCCTTATTTATAAATGATACCACACAACACACATCATAAATAATTCCACTATTATTACTTATATAAATCTTCGGCACATAAGAGCGACACCTCGCGGATTATAAATGACACTTGAAAGCAAATGTAAACATCGCATCCGTTTGTCATTGAAAATGCACACTTCACTTGTCATAACGAAAATGTAGTTGCATGTTATGATAATTGCTTATAACTGTGTGCTGTGTTTAGCTTTAGGAAACTGCAACGCTCAAACAGTCTTCAGGCAGTGACAAAGTCAGAGAAAGAGTCAGTGACAGTGTCAGTGAGATCCAAGAGGCAGATGGCAGAGCGGCCAGCGTCGAGCGGCCAGAGGCAGACACAGTCACAATCGAGGCCCGAGGCGAGGGGCAGCCCGGGCAGGGCCCAGGAGGTGTGGCGTTGTTGGAAACGGTTGCTTATCTGCTTCAGACAGCTAGCTGAGGTTACATAAACAACATTTTAAAATGGAAAGGCCCGAGAGAAAACCTACCAACTGGTCAGCCAGTATACGATCAACATTTTCACAACACATCCTATGTCGCACCGGAAGTGGATTTAGCGGAAATAATATTTATATACGTTGGCTTCCTCGAAAAGGGACGCATAGCCATACCGATGAGCAAACGCCATTTGCATTGTGATTTGATTTTATCCAGAATTTTATAGTCGTGTGTAATCCGTGGACGAACGTACATTGCCATATAAAATCGAAGTATTATATGCTAAATAGCTTCGTTCAGTTCCTATCTTAATTATAACTAACAAAAATGTCTATTCTCCGGACGGTATAACCTGGTAGCTTGTAGGTTACTGTCATGATAGTAGCCAGTGCTCAGAACTCAGAATCAGTTTATTTGAACTGTTTAGACATATATACACTGATAATTTAAATAATAAGTAAGCTCGGGAGACTCCCATTAAGACATATAATGTCGCTAGCATGGGAGCCACCCCATAAATGTAAACAAGAACAACATTAACTTAATATGGTCTGATTACTTGTTGATGGTTAATGACAATTCAACACGCACACACACGCACGCACGCACGCACGCACGCACGCACACACACACATATGTACGTTTTGTGCATATATATATATATATATATATATATATATATATATATATATATATATATATATATATATATATATATATATATATATATATATATATATATATATATATATATATATATATATATATATATATATATATATATATATATATATATATGTATGTATATGTATACATATACATATATATATATATATATATATATATATATATATATATATATATATATATATATATATATATACACATATACATACATATACATACATACATACATATATATATATATATATATATATATATATATATATATATATATATATATTTCTAACATATTAATCGTGTATATGTATGCATATTAGCCATGTACAAAATTGTGAGAAAAATATTTACAAATACATTTGTAAGTACTCATGTACATGTTGACGTACACACGCACGCACGCACCCACGCACGCACGCACGCACGCACACACACACACATATGTACGTTTTGTGCATATATATATATATATATATATATATATATATATATATATATATATATATATATATATATATATATATATATATATATATATATATATATATATATATATATATATATATATATATATATATATATATATATATATATACATATACATATATATATATATATATATATATATATATATATATATATATATATATACATATACATACATATATATATATATATATATATATATATATATATATATATATATATATATATATATATATATATATATATATATATATATATATATACATATATGTGTGTGCGTGTACGTTGAATATATATATATATATATATATATATATATATATATATATATATATATATATATATATATTTCTAACATATTAATCGTGTATATGTACGCATATTAGCCATGTACAAAATTGTGAGAAAAAATATTTACAAATACATTTGTAAGTACTCATGTACATGTTGACGTACACACACACGTACACACGCACGCAAGCACACACGCAGTCACACAATGAAGTCGTTTTTTATGTAAATGGAGAAACCATATAGACTGTGTGTGTCAATTTTATTTATGATAATGTTTGGTGCATTGTTATGTCTAATGTATTTTTTGCGTATTCATGTTTGACTCTGGAAATTAACAGATTATTTCTTTCATGTGTGTAGTGTCGATGAATTTCATAGTTGGGCATGTATGGAATATAATTGAAACATTCCGGTAATTAATTATTAATTAATTTATAGTAAAATTTGAGTTGTTGGAGTTTATAAATGTCATCCAACTTCAGTAATTGCTGTAAATAGCACATTATATTTACTTAAGGATATTATTCACATTGTTTTTTTTTCTGTAGTTTGAAGATTCGATGTGCCTGATGACCCCATAACAGTATAACATAACTAATAATCAATATTAAAACATTTAGGATACACAACATTATCACAGAAATATCCGTCTATGCCTTGGTACATGGTGCTGCTATTTGAAACATAAGTGAAGATCAACAAAAGGGCAATGGAAAGAAATGTTTCAAACAACATAATAACATTATATCCATACTGTGGACTTTTGTCTGAAATAAACATATATTATTATTATTAGCGACATATTCAGAGTAGAGAGTGCGGCGCGAACACGGGTATAAACGCGCTCTTCGAACAGCACACCCATTGATAGTCGAGTCAGTCGACTTATGCTTCTCTTGGCCCACTTTGTATAATGAGAGACACTGCAGTCTGCCGTTGCACTTGCGTCATCTAAGCCACACCACATCCACCGAAGCATGAGCACGAACACAATTAGCTAGAGAAAGTTATTCTAATAAACAAGTCTGACTGTGTGTGATATCTACGGCAAGAAAAGTATTAATTATATATCAAATTGCTACCATTATTATGCTGGCGCGTGTGCGTATGTGCATGCTTGCGTGTGTGAGTGCGTGCGTGCATTTCAACGGAGCTGTACCGTCGAGAACGACTCCCCGGAGGATTTGCCGTCGAGAGCGACTCCCCAGAGGATGTACCGTCGAGAGTGACTCCCCGGAGAATGTACCGTCGAGAGTGACTCTCCGGTGGATGTACCGTCGAGAGCAGCTCCCAAGAGACTGCACTGTAGAGAGCGGCTCCCCGGAGACTACACCGTAGAGAGTGAATCCCCGGAGGATATACCGTAGAGAGCGGCTGTCCGGTGGCTGAACCGTCGAGAGCTACTCCCTGAAACTGTACAGTAGATAGTGGCTTCCGGAGGATGTACTGATCACAGAATCACCAAAGAGACCTGATCCACAATTTCATTGATTTTAAGAAGGCTTTTGACCGTATCTGACACGAAGGCAGCTCAGAGAAGCAAAGTACTTGTCAACAGTATTAAACAGAACACAATCATTAACATCACGATGAACGGCCAGAACATTGAGGGAGTAGACTCATTCAAATAACTTGGATCCACCTTAAGCAAAGAAATCGATAAAAGGATCGATGGTCATGTCTGATACGTCAAGATTTAACATTGTCTGGAAGAGCAAAGCACTCGCAGTATCCATCCTTCTCGGTGGATGCGACAGCTGGAATCTGACAGCAGAGACAGAGATACTTTCATGTCAGCACTAAATGTTACACCTAAGTCCTTTTCTTGTGTGGTTCAACTTAATACAGCATCCCCCATTTTATATTCTTCGTCCATGTTTCCATGTCCTATGTGTATGCATTTACACTTCCCAAAATGTAATAACATTTGCCATTTTTCTGACCATTTAACTAATTTATCTAGATCATCTTGTAAACATTGTTTATCTGTATCATTAGTAACCTTTCTGAATACTTTTGTGTCATTTTCAAATTTGAGTACTTTGCTAGATATGTCATCTTCCAAATCATTTATATATATATTAAAAGCAGTATAGGGCCTAATACTGATCCCTGTGGTACCCCACTCAGAACAGATTTCCAGTTTGAAATCTCACCATCTACTATTACTCTCTGTCTTCTGTGTGTAAGCCACTTTTCTATCCAGTTGATTGCATCATTACCTATGCTATGGGCTTTACTAATTTTGCCTCATGTCCTCTAGTTCTGCTGTCCTTCTTGAGTGAGAAAAACATATTTCTATCAATATTTTCATACCCATTCAATATCTTAAAAACTTCAATCTGATCTCCTCTTAACATCCTTGTCTCTAGAGTTGTTAAACCACATTCTTTCAGGCGTTCTTCATAACTAAGGTCTCTCAGTTCTGGAATCATTTTAGTTGCTCTCCTTTGTATGCGTTCAAGCGTATCTATATCCTTCTTACGATATGGTCTCCATGCTTGTATACAGTATTCTAAATGAGGTCTAACTATTGCTTTATAAAGAGGTATAATTATAATTAATGACGAGTTATGCTACGCGCTTTTTTAAACATGGCAACGCTATTACGTTATTTGTTGATGAAACCCCATCACTAAGTGGCAGGCAGCTCAAAGCGTTTGGTGCCGCCATTATATATATATTTATAAAATATTCAATTCAATTCAATTCTTTAATTCAGACACACGAACGTACTTATGTATGCACGCACGTACGTACGTACCCACACACGTACGTACGCACGCACGCACGGACGCACACACAAATACATAGCCTAAACATTTAAATTCTGAAGTTTCTTAATTTGCATAAATCCGAAAACTCACATGGTATGTCAGGAATGTTACCCTCTACTGTTGGATATATTATATATATATATATATATATATATATATATATATATATATATATATATATATATATATATATATATATATATATATATATATATATATATATATATATATGTATGGTCTGAGAAATGGCAGATGTTCAATTTTGGGAAATGTAAATGCCTACACTCAGGACATGGGAACTTGGATGTAAACTATAAAATGGGAGATACTGTTCTGGGTACTACTGTAAAAGAAAAGGACTTAGGAGTTACAAGTGCTGATATGAAAGTTTCAGAGCAGTGTGGTATTGCAGCTTCAAAGGGTAATCAAATTATTGGGTTGATTAGGAGAAATATAACTTACAGGGATAAAAATGCTAATTTTATCTGTGTATAAAGCAATAGTTAGGACTCATTTAGAATACTGTATCCAAGCGTGGAGACCATATTATCGTAAGAAGAATATAGATACGCTTGAACGCATACAGAGGAGAGCAACTAAAATTATTCCAGAACTGAGAGACCTTAGTTATGAAGAACGCATGAAAGAATATGGTTTAACAACTCTAGAGACAAGGAGGTTAAGAGGAGATCAGATTGAAGTGTTTAAGATATTGAATGGTTATAAAAATATTGATAGAAATATGTTTTTCTCTCTCAAGAAAGATAGCAGACCTAGAGGACATGAGGTAAAGTTAGTAAAGAACCAGTGTAGATTGGATATCAGAAAGTACTCATTCTCACAGAGGACAGTAAATGAATGGAACACACACGGATTGTATAACCTCTAGCAGCGTAAATATGTTTAAAAACAAGTTGGACACATATCTCAGGAGGGCGGGTTACACGTAAATGAACACTGACACTGGACTCTCGGTCTTGATAAGCCAATGGCTTCATTGTCCACTTGCCATCTGGGCCTTTGGCTTGGATGGCAAATCTGGTTAAATCTTGCTAAATAAGTACGAATTTCTCGCTGTGAAAAACGACTTGATGTGTTTCTATGGCCGACGAAAGTGCTGGTCCGATTTTCGGCGTAGCTTGAGGCAGTGCAGAAATTGTTGGCGGCAGCACAATTCAATCGGTTGTCGACAAATCTGCAGCATTACCCTTCTCATTAATTAAATGATGTTGTTTTGTATTTGATGTTGTTTTGACATGGCTTTTAATTTCATTATTCTTGGGGTGTGGTTCAGGGAAACATAAAAACACAATGTATACCTTCGCAAATGTTTTTTTTTAGACGCTTTGGCCCGCAGAGAGATAGCTGGACAAAAATGTGACATTTCGCAAAAAAGCTTGAGGAATCCTGAATTATGTTATAACATGCGCTCGTGCGTGCGTGTTCTTTCTTGAAACAGCGGCACCTGTCGTATAAGATCAAGTTCATTTCACACCTAGTGGAGATTCGGGGAACGTATCTGTAGAGCTGTTTACAACTGAAAGTGAGGCCGTATTCCCGCCACTTTTGTAAACATGGCGGGTAATATGACGTACGACCCAAATTGCTTGCCAGATTTGCTACCAATTTATTATAAAAGATTATTCCCGTACAGTCTTTACTATAGGTGGCTTCACTACGGTGGAGGTGAGCTAAACCATATAGAGCCAGATGTCGTTTTCAGCTAAAATGATTGGTGACACTGACAGTCGGTGACAGATCGAGAGCCAGAAACAATGGCCAAATGACAGTGCATGCATGTCTTGTTCAATTATGTGTTTCTTTCATCTCTGGCTCACACTGGTGTCTAGCGTAGATGATCTTCTTCATAGATTCCGCCTAGTTTCAACGCGCTAGGAGTCATAGACATAGGATGGGGTAGGCACTTAAAAAAAATCCGCTGAGCGGCTCGCGCAGCGTGTCCAAAAAATCGTGTCAGTTTAGCCGCGCCGATTCCCGGCACCTGGGCTGGGGTCTACTTTTGTTTTATATCCTGTATTGTCGGCTGTTTCCGTTCTTTTCCGTGACTTACCGCGGCAGATTCGTTAACGGTAAGTACCTTTACATGTTCGTCTGTTTTTGATTAAAATTGCCCCAAAATTAAGGTGAAATACATTGATTAGAAGACACGGGTGTATTTCCATTTAAGTTTAGCAGATAATAGTAAATAGATCCAAAATGTTCAGCACCTCTTTAAGAGGTCTTAATTAGTCCGTGTTAGAAATATTTTCCTGCTACGCGAATACACGGGTGTGTCTGAGCTCCACTAGTTTGTGAAATTTTATCTGATTTTGATTCTTTTAGTTGGACAGCGAGAGATCGATTTAACCAAAATCTTGACGTATTTACATTTCTATAAATTGAATGCATTACAAAGCCAATAGGCAAATACAATCTGTTTGATATTTGTTTTGCAAAACAAATTTGATTAGTGAGTATTAGTAATGGTACTTTTTAAAATATTTTATGTACTTTTTATTTTTACTTATTAAGTGCATCATCTGAGTTATGAAATGAGTGTGATGTATATTTATGACTCTGGTTAACGAGTTTGTAAACCCTGAACATGAAATTTTATCTGATTTTGATTCTTTTAGTTGGACAGCGAGAGATCGATTTAACCAAAATCTTGACGTATTTACATTTCTATAAATTGAATGCATTACAAAGCCAATAGGCAAATACAATCTGTTTGATATTTGTTTTGCAAAACAAATTTGATTAGTGAGTATTAGTAATGGTACTTTTTAAAATATTTTATGTACTTTTTATTTTTACTTATTAAGTGCATCATCTGAGTTATGAAATGAGTGTGATGTATATTTATGACTCTGGTTAACGAGTTTGTAAACCCTGAACAAATTATACAAATATCTGCATAATAATGGAAGTTATGGCCTTTTATCAAAATGTCAGTTGACTTCACGCATACATTAGCCGATACTGACATATTAATTACATTAACTGAGTTACTATTAATGATACATGACAGGACTATGCATATTTATGACCCTACTTAATGTGCTTGCAACTAAGGAAAAAAATAATGATTAAAATGTATATACACATAAAAAGTTGAGCCATTTTAATCGTACATTTTTTTAAAGAAAACACAAAAATTAGATTATTTTGCCTGTATACGAGATATAGAATTTTTTTTATTTTTACCATATTAAAATCGTAATATCTTTGGATCTAATAAAGATACTTTTATAAAATTTAAGTGCCTAGATGGGGCCTCTGCGTGCATCCCTTTCAGCCTGATTTTAGCCACACGTTTTTTTATACTTGGTACTGTCGTATTATTTGCACCATTTTATGAAGTTCATAATTTATTCTGCACTTGTCTAGAATCCGGGCCCACCTCAGTTTCGCCGTTATAACATACAGTATGTATAGTAACCTTGCACAATGTATGCACAATGCATACTGAACTAATAATTTCCATGTCCCATACTGTAGTCTACAGTATTGGACATGAAAATTATTAACCGTGGCATGTGCATAAAAACACATTTAACTTTAATGCTCGAATTCGCATATTTAACTCGCTTTAACCCATTAGACCCCGCACATTGAATTAAGCGTGCTGCTTTTTCCCGGGCAACTGAGGCAGATTAAAAAAATTATGGGTGCTTGTATTTTTTTAAGCTATAACTTCAAAAGTATTGATATCTTATAATTGCAAGTTATGTTTATTTTGTAGCAAATTGAATTATCTATGCAATTAGCTATGTTGGACCATTTTGAGATAATTAAGTTATTGCAAAGTATTATACATCGTTGGAAATGTCTATTATTAAGATACATCATGGTATCAGTTGTGTGGCTGTATGTTAACATATTTTTCATTTTGCTAAAAAAGTCTACCTGGCCTAAAAAAATTGCCAATATTAATGTTATTGTAATTTTGTTTACATATTGTAGAAGTACTAATTGTTCTCAACCTGTGTGGGGTCATGAGAGCTGTAAACAGTGTTATTTTTCACTTATGTTGCACATTTATACAGGGGCAGTTGGTAAAAAGAAAAAAAACAATATATACCCTACAGAGATATTTTTTAACTATATTGTTTTCAAGGTTTTAACTGCAAACTATTAAACAGATTTTGAAAGAAGGCTTTTCAGAGCTGAAGTCTAGCTGATACAAGATGTATATTTGACATGTATCATGTAGGATGAAATGTAAGCTTTTATTGTCATACTTATTGCATTATCTGGGTGTATTAGTAGTTAAAATAAGAAGCAACTACTATAAATATGTACATTACAAGTATGCTGTTGTCCACTTTCTCACCATATCAATATGTGTGGATCTTTGAGTGAATAACCATTCTGACACAATATTGCATACCAGCAATTTATAGTTTCATACATCTTCACCCATCATCATATCCAAAATAGAAAAATTTGGCATAAACAAATATTTACGTTACTACTAATACTAGTCATTAGTCACTATACATAAGTCGTATCCACGGTTATGATAGTACTTAATTATTATGAAAAACAATCAGAAAGCACAGAGTAAGACATATTAACATTTCAAGTGTAAGATTGTCAGCTCTGAGCTAATGCGAGTAATGGATGCCTTTTTTCGTCTTGTCTGCTGGGACATCATTTGACAGGTCAGTCACGTTGTCACTGCAAGTTTGTTTACATGTTTTATTTCCTGCCAAAATCAGCAAAACACCCTCCAGAACTTCAAACATACACTGCTACACGATAATATAGTTAGATAGATCAATTACTACTTACACACGTACTTGAAGAATGGATATTTATGAATTTTCAACAACTATGACGAGAAAGACAAACTTGAAACAACAGCGGGCTAGGACAATTTATTCTGACGTGTGTGGTGCCACCTAACGTTCAAATAGCTAGATAATTCTTGGCTTCAGTGGACTGTGATAGGGGGTTGTTTAAAGTTGTACAGTACATCACTAGCCAGACCTAGCCAAAATAAAAACATTTTTGGGTTAATAAATGATAAATGGAAGACATGCAATTGTTTTTTTTTTTGTGAATCAAGGTGAATCCCGGATTTGCGAGAATCCTGAAATTTTCACCTTAAAAAAACAAAATGCTTTCACCATAAGAAATAAAACAGGATGTACATCAGAGTAAAAAAACGTTTATTCAGCTTTACAGGCATATGGACACTTGGGTTATGGGTGGTCTATGTCAGCTGCTATGGACCGTAAAAGGCACCCCCTGTAAACGGGCCTCTCTGGGTACATGTTTTGGTCGACTTGTCGATCATAGCACTACTAGCGCCACCTAACGAGCTCTGGCATTGCTAATGCAATGGTGTAACTGTGGTGTATATAAGCCTATTATATGTTGTCATTCTGAGGTGGGTGTGGAACTTTGGAAATAAATTTTGTGAACAAATATTGAGAGTGAAGTTTGACATGATAGTCATATTTTATTGCAATAACATTACAACTGCTGGTTCCACACAAGGAAATGTTGTTCCTACGTATCGTACTGCACAAAGAATCTCATTTCACACAAATGCACATTACATCCAAAGCATGTCTCAATAGCACGTCCAGATGGCCTTTTCGCGACGCAACTAACAAACTCGTCTTGATGACAATGAGTTGTCGGAGTTCTCTTCAGGGGTGTCATCACTACTATTACTTGCCACCTGAAACATACAAACAGCTAAAGTAACAAAAACAGAATAAGAAAAATAAATTTGTTGCATCTGTCACATGTCACATCTAACACAGCAATGTGAAATTATAATTTTTACAAGCAGCCAATAATTACAACTTTTTTTCACTAATAAAGTTCACTAATATCTGAAATATAGATAAATATAATGAATTACAAACACCACTGACACCATCAATATAATAAAATTGTCAACAATGTCCAAAGCAACAACACCACCCGTCCAGGCACTGCCCAGGCCAGGGCTTGACTGTTTATATAACAACATACACAACTAACCATGTAATCCCAGCTGAGTAAATGGCACAAAACACGCAATGTCAGTGTTTATACAGTCGACAAGCTGAATAAGACGGTGACCAGGCTACTCTTGGACTAAGAAAACCAACTGACGCTATCTTTGATTTATCGCTCACTCTGTGAAAGATCAAGCCACATATAAATCTTACCTCCACATCCATCTCAGAAGCACTTTCATCCGAAGATTCATCCCCAAAAATGTTACAATTCATAGCTAAGATATATAGAATTCTGCTAGTTATAGTTTCATATAAATCCACCCGATGACGCCACCGCCACAGCCTTTTCCCCAGCAGGTGCTGTGGGGAAAACAAGGTCGGGCACTTGCGCTGGGAAAACAGGGTCGGGCACTTTCGGGCGCACGGCATCTAATAGGTTAACTGTCGCCATCTTGTGAATTAAGGGGCAATATGGTGCTGAATGCAGGTTAAATAATGCGAACTTCAAAAAAGGTGATTAAATGTGTTTTGACGCACATGTTTAATAATTTGCATGTTCCATAGTTTAGTATGCATTATATGGGCATTGTGCATGGTTACCGTACATATTGCATGTTAATAATGTCGAAATTGAGGTGGGCCCGGATTCTAGAAAAGTACCCTTTATTATAACATTATTTTTCTTGTGTATATGCACCTTCTGCATGCGCACCACAAACTCTGATGTTAGCTCCAGAAGAGGCTGTATGGAGTATAGGAACTGTTGACGCCATTGTTTGGCTATGTGCAGTCAACCAGAAATATAGTGTATAATTTTTCATAGCCATATGACTGTTATATATGACTTAACTGGCAACAATTGTCATATTGACAAAACTTCAACATGATAGTAAAACAAGAGATTAGATAAAAAGACTTCGATCAAGTCTCCCACCAAAACTACAACTTACAATTACCTCAGGTAATCCTGCATTAGATTGGCCTGAATTATTAACAAGATTACAATCCAAATACAGAGGTGTCAACATCTGTTTATGGAATTTAAGTGAGAAAGTGCTCATGAAAAGTGAGAAACACCCTCTTCCACTGAACTTTCATTTTTTTAACGTGTTGTTTTACAGGTCACCATTTTGATGTGCTGCTCTCGTTCACAGCGAACACATGAGAAAATGTGAAGTTGTGCAATCATTCCTGCCTCCTGCACAGGAGGCAGGAATGCCTTTGTCAAGTAGACAAGGAAGTCATTGCCATTGGTTTATGCATAAATATTTACCAATATCCTGTGTCTTCTTCCAGTGCCTAAGACATATTTCAACCACAGAGAGTTCTCTTTCACATTGAAAGACGATGTGTATCTGCGCTACCAGTCATTCTCTGACCAACAGGAAATGGAGAAGGAAATACAGAAGAAATGTCCGTACAAAATTGACATCGGTGCTGTGTTCTCTCACAGGGTAGGTTATCATCTAGACATCCGCTGCCATGTTTTATAATACAAAATGTTTTGGACATTAAATGCTTGTTCTACTGTGCATATATACTGTTGTTGATTGGAAGGCATTTAAGACAATGATGGCTTTGTTAATTCCCAGTATTACCTACCAGCTGGGGAGTCCATAAAATTCATGACAATTTCAGCCATTTATGGCATTTAGAATGACATTTTATTAGACTTATAGCCAGCTGGATTCATGACTAGCTGGCCCTGATTCGTGTGTGTATTCCTTAGCCGAAGGACCACAAGACGGTGAAGGCAGCAGCCTTCCAAGCTCTCGAGAAAGAGTTGGTCTTTGACATTGACATGACAGATTATGACGATGTTCGCAGCTGTTGCTCGTGAGTAGGCCTAAATGCAACCAGTTTGATTATAAATTAGATTTTTAAGATATCAAAACAAATTTCTGAAAAGTGCGTTCAACTACTGTGTACGCTGCACATTCTTATTCTGTAAAATACAATGTGGTAATCACAGTTTGAAAAAACTAGTTCAGTTTCTTACACCAACACTTTGTGATAGACAGAAAATCTAATGAACTGGGATGACCATTTAAAAGTGATTGGTTATTATTTCAGAGGTGCTGAAATATGCTTGAAATGCTGGACACTGATGCAAATTGCTATCAAGATCTTGGACCGGGCTCTGCGAGGTTTTGATATTTCTGTTTTCTGTCTATTTTCCCTGTTTCTAATTTTTCAATGTTCAGGTGACTGTCATTAGAGAGTGATTACAGTTGAATTACGGTCTTATTTTTAATGTGTCAGAATACAGAATATTGTCTTATATGATATTTTGTGTTTTTGTAGTTTAAGCTCTTGTATTAACATAATTTATTCATACATACTTTGGTTTGTGGTATTATTGTGATGAAACTTTTCTAAAAAAAAAAATTTTGATGGATAAACCCATGGACGTTTTCTATACCCTGTGCATAATCATGTGACAATCTATTTATGTTTGCAGAAGACTTTGGCTTCCATCACATCCTGTGGGTGTACTCTGGCAGGCGGGGGGTCCATTGCTGGGTGTGTGACCCTGATGCACGTAAACGTCTTCAGCAGAAGGGGCGTACAGCGGTGGCAGAGTATCTCAGTGTCATCAGGGTAATTACTGTTTCAACACATTGCAACATACTAAATTAAAAGCCCATGGTATTGGGGAAGGCATAATCGACTGGATAAAAAATGACTGACTGACAGAAGACAGCGTGTTGTAGTAGATGGGAGGTTTCAAACTGGAAATCAGTTTTGAGTGGGATGACACAAAAATTTTCAGAAAGGTTAAAAATTATGGTGATAAACAACATTTACAAAATGATCTAGACAAATTAGTTAAATGGTATGGAAAATTACAGATGTTATTCAGTTTTGGAAATGTAAATGCCTATACACAGGACACATGAACTTGGATGTAAAGTATAAAATGGGAGATACTGTTCTGGGTACTACCATAAAAGAAAAGGACTTAGGAGTAACAACAAGTACTGATATGAAAGTTTCAGAGTAGTGGTATTGCAGCTTCAAAGGATAATAACACTTTTGGTTTGATAAGGAGAAATATAAGGAAAAAGAGCTAATTATATTTCTTGTATAAAGCAATAGTTAGGCCTGTTTTGAGACCATATTGTAGAAAGGATATAGGTTATGCTTGAACAGATACAGAGGAGAGCAACTAAAATGATTCCAGAACTGATAGACCTTAGTTATGAAGAATGCCTAAAACAACTTGGTTTAACAATCTTATAGACCAGGTGGTTAAGAGGAGGTCAAATTGAAGGTTTTAAGATATTGAATGGGTATGAAAATATTAATAGAAATATTTGTTTCCCTTAAGAAACAAAGATAGAACTATCATTCTCACAGGACAATAAATGAATGGAACAAATTAACTACAGATTGTGTAAATGCTACCAGCATGAATATGTTTAGAAACAAAGTTGACAAATATCTCAGGAGGGTGGGTTACACGTGGATAAAAATTTTTGGACTTTTGGTAAGTCAGTTGCTTTCTTGTCCACTTGTTGTCGGGGGCTTTGCCTTGTATGGTAATCTTGTTAAAAAAAACATTAGTTTAAAAGTGAGTTTAAAAATAAAATGTATTTATATACAGATTTAAAAACAAGTTTTATTGATAGTAAATAATAAGTACTTACATTTTGGTCTGCACTTTTAAAGTTTGATGATTTGTTGTGTACTTTTTCTTTAGGGTGGTGAAAACATGACAAAGAAGGTGAATTTACGGGAGGGGTCCATACACCCTTCTATCCAGTAAGTGCATGCTGCTCAGTTTCTTTGTTTTCAGTAAGAATCTGCAAAATGAACGGGGATGTTGGGTAGATAAAATGTTGGAAGAGAAATGCGATTTGTAAAACACATTAGTTGCTAGGAACTTGACTGAAACAGCCAGTTGTACCATTTAACTTGTTAACCAGCCATGTGTGCCATGTGCACCAAAAAGTAGACAATTACTCCAATGTCTTGGTAACAAATTAATATTTGTTATTCCACATTGTCTCGAAGTAATATAAAAGTGTAATGAGTCTGTCTTCAGAAATTCCTGTATTGGTGTATCATATTTTTTACTTGTGCGTATGGCCTGTACTGTGACTTTTTTATCAGTTGAAGAATTGTGAGGGGTTCATCGTGGATTATTCCAAACATGAAAAAAACCAGTGAACTGACATTCATCAAGATGTGATGGTTAAGAGATTGTGACTTTGGACGACTATCAAATAGTTGTTTTAGCAAGGAAATTGTATGCAGTGCCAATGTTAAACAATCCTATTTATTTAACTTGTACTGCTGGAGTAACTTAAAAAAACAGTATCTCAAACACAATACTGCAGTATTTTTTCTTGCATGCACAAGTTCTATCTGAAATAAAACAAATATGAACTGTGTACCTTGCAGGAAGGCTATCGAGATAGTGCGGGATAGTTTTGAAGAGTATGCCATTGGTCAGCAGGACTTCCTGGGTTCAGACAGCAAAGTGAAGAAAGTACTCGACCTGATACCAGATGACTGTATCCTTATTGCAATACTGATAGTGTTAGACTAGTTCTCAGTGGGCTCGTAAGTTCTCGGTGGGCTCATAAGTTCTCAGTGGGCTCGTAAGTTCTCAGTGGGCTCGTAAGTTCTCAATGGGCTTGTAAGTTCTCGGTGGCCTTGTAAGTTCTTGGTGGACTTGTAAGTTCTCAGTGGCCTTGTAAGTTCTCAGTGGCCTTGTAAGTTCTCAGTGGGCTCGTAAGTTCTCAATGGGCTTGTAAGTTCTCAATGGGCTTGTAAGTTCTCGGTGGCCTTGTAAGTTCTTGGTGGCCTTGTAAGTTCTCGGTGGCCTTGTAAGTTCTCAGTGGCCTTGTAAGTTCTCAGTGGGCTCGTAAGTTCTCAGTGGGCTCGTAAGTTCTCGGTGGCCTTGTAAGTTCTCGGTGGCCTTGTAAGTTCTCGGTGGGCTCGTAAGTTCTCAGTGGGCTCGTAAGTTCTCAGTGGCCTCGTAAGTTCTCAGTGGGCTTGTAAGTTCTCAGTGGCCTTGTAAGTTCTCAGTGGCCTTGTAAGTTCTCGGTGGGCTCGTAAGTTCTCAGTGGCCTCGTAAGTTCTCGGTGGGCTTGTAAGTTCTCAGTGGCCTTGTAAGTTCTCAGTGGGCTCGTAAGTTCTCAGTGGGCTCGTAAGTTCTCGGTGGCCTTGTAAGTTCTCGGTGGCCTTGTAAGTTCTCGGTGGGCTCGTAAGTTCTCAGTGGCCTTGTAAGTTCTCAGTGGGCTCGTAAGTTCTCAGTGGGCTCGTAAGTTCTCAGTGGGCTCGTAATTTCTCAGTGGCCTTGTAAGTTCTCAGTGGGCTCGTAATTTCTCAGTGGCCTTGTAAGTTCTCAGTGGGCTCGTAAGTTCTCGGTGGCCTTGTAAGTTCTCAGTGGCCTTGTAAGTTCTCGGTGGGCTCGTAAGTTCTCAGTGGCCTTGTGAGTTCTCAGTGGCCTTGTGAGTTCTCGGTGGGCTCGTAAGTTCTCAGTGGCCTTGTGAGTTCTCGGTGGGCTCGTAAGTTCTCGGTGTGCTCGTAAGGAATGCTGTAAGTAAAAGCTGAAACAAAAAATAATGCATGGGCTGAAAAACATACCAGATGTTTGAATAGGCTGAAAAACAGTTTTAAATGTAAAAACAACCAAGAAAATAATTGGTCAGTGACTAGCAAAGTTATCTTTGTGCACGTGAACAGTGATATATAGATGAACTATCTCAATGTTAGTCATATACAATAACCAAATTATTATTATATTCATTATTTCTTAATTATTTTATGTCATGGCTTATGAGAAATAGCTAAATGGCACTACAACTTTGAACTGTACATATGTCAGTTGTTGCTGGTTCCATCTGTCGCTGGGAACCTGGGTTTTTCATAGGGTTTTATGAAAATTCAGCCTCTTGATTTATTGACTTCTGTCTTTGCAGAAGGCAGGGTTTACTAAGCAATGTGTGTTGCTATTGTTAACGTCCAATCAATGGATATTGGTAAATATATAAATGCTTAAGCCCAGTTTTGACGAGCCTTGATGAAGTGAAAGCTGTGCGGAGTATAGTGGAGAATGACTTCAGGAATGCCAAGACGTCGGCAGATCGGTGGCAAGTCTTACAGGACCGGATCACTCAAGTAAAGAGCAAGGTGAGCTTTTAGATTTCTTTTATGTGAGTGTGATGTGGTTTCTGTTGAAAACAAGTAATTCTTTCTGTCCTGACTATGACTTTTTACGTAGTTACCCATTCAATCCCGACTACAACTTTTTTTGTAGTTGTAGCGTAGGCACATAGGCCTATCGAATTACCTCGAGTACACGTAAACATATTCCTATGACATCATAAAATATGTCGGCACATAGATGACAACTGGATGCAACTTAGGCTTGTAGAGCCAACTTTGGCTAGTAGAGAATTCAGAAAGCGACTGATTTTGAGGGTTTCCACGGAGGAGTGGTTTTCAACAAATTCACGCATAGAGACACTCTTGAATATGGTATGGGTGGTGGTCCAAGAATAACTGTTTTCTAGTTATGTTTTGTTACATGAAAAATTAATAGTTCAAATAAATGTTATACACATCTTGTGCTTGTGTTTGTGGTCACTAGTATAACACGTATTCAAGTTGAAAAATGCAATCAATGTAGCAGTCTTACTTTTAAAACTTCTCATAGTGAAGAAAAAATGGTAACATGTTTTGTGATTTTTCGTTCTTGCCTTATTTGATTAAATGTGCCATAACTTTGTAATGGATAATAATTTTTTCATAATTTTCTTACGATTTGAATCAGAATTTAATTATGAAGGTAAATAAATAAGCATTGTCATTATGGCATCTGAAGTCGACTAAAAAAAATTATGACCTCAAACATTTATAAAAAAAATATGTGGTAATGTTAAAATGGACCTACATTTATAAAATTCACACCAAAAGAATTTAATTAGCTTTCATTTCATATATAGATTATGGTACTTGCTGACACATAAAGCATAACAAATACTACGTGAACAAGGAACACTCAGGAAAATAACATGAAATCGGTGCGAAAACAATTCTGCTTGGTAACTAGGTGGCTTATTTTGAATGGGCCTCTGGGATAAAAAGAGTTAATTTATGTGGAAATTGTAAGGTAAATAATAATGCTGATCAAAGTGTTTTTTTGTGTGTGCTCTGTTACACCGTTAGTGAATGTGTTCCAGGGAGAAGGCTGCAAGTGTGTTACACTGTTAGTGAATGTGTTCCAGGGAGAGAGCTACAAATGTGTTACACAGTTAGTGAATGTGTTCCAGGGAGAGGGCTACAAATGTGTTACACAGTTAGTGAATGTGTTCCAGGGAGATGGCTACAAATGTGTTACAAAGTTAGTGAATGTGTTCCAGGGAGAGGGTCGCAAGTGTGCTTGTGTCGTGGAGGAAATAATGCTGCAGTACTGCTACCCGCGACTGGACATCAACGTCAGCAAGGGCCTAAATCATCTCCTCAAGAGTCCGTTCTGTGTCCACCCAAAGACAGGCAATATGCATTTTTATGATTTTTTATGTTTTTTTTATAAAAAATAAAATAATTTAAAACAAATGTTAAAACATCTAATAACACTTTTAGTCATTTTCACAGTCAGTTTTACCATATTTTAGTAGATTACAATCACCAGTGTAATGAATGTCATCAGAATTAAATTTTCGAACAACTAATGGCCATGTGAAGTTGGTCAGTGTTGAATTAATTAGATGAAATGGGTATACAACATACATCCGAAGTTGGATCAAGACACCCTATTAAAATGAAGAAGTTTATAGAAGACAGGCATGGGGCAATTAACTTGAAAAGTTTATTAATTAAATAACAATTAACTAAGAAATTCTTCTTCACACTTCTCGAGTCAATTAAATTAAATTAACCTTCCAAATTAAATTAATTTTAGTTCATGAATCATGTTGGTAGAAATGCTTACATACACATTTAAAACATTTTTTAAAATCACATGACTTGTAACAGAAATGTGTTTTGTAACTTTGTTGGAAAGAGATTTTCTCATACAATAGTTACATGCCAAGACCTTTATGCATGTGGCATTTGATCACATTTTTAAAGTTGTAGATACTTATTAAAAAATGTATAATTTTTTTGGAAATGATTGACATGTGGCTGAAAATTTGTAGCTTTCCTCCAACATTCAACCACCAAATTAACAAAACCAGGCCACTACATATATCATTTCTAGGCAACAAGTTGTTATTTATGCAGTATTCGCATGCACACAAATTATTGGCCCCAGAGGTCCACTTGGCTGCAAGTTGCCAGCCTAACTGTTTACTTTAAACAGAGATTTGCTAAAGCCATGATTAGCCATCAACTTATCACCCTACCAGAGGACATTCTATTGTCTAGGCCTTCCATCCAATTCACAGGTGCCTGAATGACCAGCCCACCCCAGTTGGTACAGTGTATATGTGCTCTGTGATGTTCTCCCTCTCATTCACACATGTCTGAACCTGATCTCTCTCAAGATAGTGGCTGGAATAGTGATGGCAGGCTTTCTGGAAACACCTGGATAACATAGTTGTGAACTATCCAGTAAATCAGCAAATTTTTGAAGTAAAACAAATTCAATTATATTGAGTATGATGGTCATTTTAAAGTGTTATGTAAGCAAATGACATAAATTAATGAAGTGTACAATTTTGCATGTAGCTGATAAGATTATCAGGTATGTGAATGCGACACTGATAATGCTATAAGGAGGCTTGTACATCGTTGCTTAGTAATGGTGATTTTTTGTGTGAAGTTATTTGTATATGTACAACTGAAGAGATTGCGACGAAAGAGAATTTGGCATCCATAGACATTTGTACTTTTAAGATAATGTTTTCACTAGATGTCAGTTGTAACTTTGTTGCTCTGCCTTTAGGTCGGGTATGTGTGCCTATAAACCATGAGAGAGTCGATGAATTCAACCCGTTGACAGTGCCCACGATTAGGTAAGTACTAACAAACATCAGTATTTGCAGAACACACACAAAGTAGCAAACTAAATCAGTAGATATGCTACTATCATTAATTATTTGTGACTTATTGGCTTTGATTTCTTCCTCTACAGTCAACTTTGTGACGAACTGGACCAGACGGAGACGTCCGCTGACAGGACGCAGAAGATCAAAATAAAAGGTATATTTTCTGAATGCCATTTAATTATGTTTTGTCTTTGTAATTACGTGTAGCTATAGTGCCACACATTTGCCATATACTAAGCCATGCAAGGGACGCCCAGTGTTCAAAGTTAAGGCCTTTTTATTGGCGGCTACTGATTCAACTTGGTTGGACTGTATTAGTGATGCACATTACAGTACTTACTAATATGTGCTAATTCGATATAAAATGTGACAAACTACTTCTTCCTTGCCTGCGACAGATCGCTGCCAAGGCAAAGGCAGTGTCTGCACATACAAGGGTAACTCCTGTTATTTGCAACATGGATGCCTATTGGATGATTCACATTTAATGGCGTCAGTATCTTGGGTAATACCAGAGAAGCACCAAAGCAAAGATGGCGGACGAAGTTGCGAGAAACGTAGAGTTTGACAATTTTTGAAGGATATTATGCCAATTTACTTCATGCTGGTGATAGGAGGCAGACAATCCGATTGACAATATAATCTGCCAGCACATTCTGATTAGTGTGATATCTGGCTGTGAAAGTGAACTTTGGAGGCTTCGATTTGTAGTGAATTGAGAACGGCATAAATTTTTGGCAGTGCAAGTGCCACTGCGTGCAAAACGTCGGTATCAAACATAATGTTACTTCAACAATTGTAACTGTTTCACAAATAAAATTTACATTGAAATGTTTATTAAATTAATTATTTATTTTATTGGTTTGCTAGTTATAAGAAATGAACAACAATATTTGGTATGGTATATATTTATTAAATTATTATAATTTAAAGCAATGCTTTAGTTTTACACACAAAAACTTTACTTTATTATGTATACTTATAATTTATACATTTTGTGGGGCCAGTTCAAACTCATCTGGGCCAATTCAAAATAGAACTGGGCTAGTTCCAAAAAAAATCTGGCCTAGTTAATTTTTTGCTGATTTCGGACACTGGACACCTAACTGAATGTTGTGTGACCAGCAGGTTCCTAGTTGTTGAATGACCTGAGTACTGCCATCTGGTGGGAAAGTTAACAAAATGTATGCCTATTTGCCTGCTAGATGGCGATAGTTGTGTAGATTAATCATAGAAGTAGTTAAAAACTCTATAATTTGATTACCCTTTTGAGATCACAATCCAAACTTAATCCATATTTGTTTTGCATGGATTCCATAGGACTTGCAATTTGCTCGAGTTTTGATTTCCGTTACTGTTTCTATATGCATGTAATGTTCGTAAAAAGTGGTGGATTTTTAGGTGCTAGAGACAATCGCCTCTAAGTATTCCTGGCAGTAAGGTTTCCAGAAAAGTTCAGTACATTGAAGGAAATAGGTGTATTTAAAAAAAAAAACAATTTTATGGGCAAATTTCTGAGAATGTGGCTTGTTTCACAGACATGAAGCAAACGAGTCTGAAGAACTGCCTTGTCGTGTTTGAGAACTTCTTGAAGAACCTGGAAGGCACATGGCGAGGCAAACTCATAGAACAAAGTGGTAAGTATAGCAGACTTCTGTGAAGTGCTACAACTACTTTCTTCTGTTGCTGATATTTTTTTTTCAGTTACAAAATGTGATTTTAGAAACAGATGAAGACTGATGTGACATACCTCTAAATTCTCAGTAATTTCTGTGACTCATTTGATATATAATACTAAATTAATTGTTGCTCTGATGTGTGCATGTTATCATATAAGAAATACACTTTGATATAAGGTAATAGTTATACCCTGTAGAGGGACTTACTTTCCTTAACTCTTAATTAATGTTTCTGCTTTTACAGCTGGAACTGTTTGTTTATACTTATGGACTTTATTTTGATACAAATAGTCAAGTGCAGATACCTGCGTGCATCTTACTGAGTTCAACCTCAGCCTATCTGAAGCATAACTACAGTTAATTATAATTAAATACAATTTAATTTAGTATTTATGTCACTTCTACTGGTGTAAAACATGCTGCACAGCCATTGTAAAGTCAGCATTGTCTTCAGCTCAAAGTATTTTCGTTGCACATTATGTACATTAGCAATTTGGACCATATAGACAACACGTCTTAGATTTGGTTATTTTGTAGAGAAATTAATGTGGCCTAGTTACAAGCATTCACAACAAATCCAACCTGCAGCTTTATAATGATACAGTTTTTAATATGCTGTCCAAGAAAACTATACTAGTTGTGATGTGAATCTTTTTATTTCAGATATGGAAGGAACATTTTGAATGTAACATCTGATGGAGAGAAAACCACGTTCACAGGCCAGAAGGAGAACGGTGCATTTCGTGACATATTGAAACATTCTAAAGGCTTTTCGAATTCATGCAAAATGGCTCTATCCAAGCTATTAGTAGGTTGTTAAAAATATCATACGTGTTGTGCCAAGGACAGCTGTGAATATGGTATATGAAATACAGGATTGGAGCACAGAAAGTAGGGGTCACTGCAACATGGTGCACATTCCAACAGAAATTAAAACACAATTCATTATCTTTGTAGATTATTTCTTTTTGTTATTTTGAGACTGTTTATGATGTGTAAGAAATGATCACATTAAAGATGAACATCAACAGAAAATTATGGATTAATTTAAGAAAGTTTGTTTGTAAATAATTTTACTATGACAATATTGTTACTTTAAATATTGCATGGTGCACATGTTATTTTAGTAATAAAGTATTTGAACTGTAATGGTAATTTTGGGCTTCCAATGCAAGTACTTTTTACCCTAGATCGAAGACCTTGCTAACCACTGGCTCAGCCCATTATGTCTCAATAAAACATGAGGCAACTTGCAGAAAACACCAAATGAACTGGCAGCGGACACATCCATGTTTCCCAAACAAAGTACATTGGCACTAGATGCACAATTGACCTTAATTAAACCACATTTGTAAAACATCTCATTCTTAATTTGTTTACTCCAAACATCCCATTTTGGGTTGACACGTGAGTTTTCCACGACAGGTTATACATTTGCCCCGGTGCATGACATTTTTTTCCCCTGGAATAGACACCACATAGAAAAAGACCTACTAGATCGCAAAGTTGGTTTGCCCCATGTCAACCCATGAAGGTTGGCATTGAAGAAGGTGCATTGGTGCTTCATTGGCCTAATGAGTTTTGCTAGCTGGGCTTAAACTCTCCTCTGAAAGAAGCAGGCCAAGTGGAGTTAATGAAATTGTCCAAGCTATGAAACGGCAGCAAGTGGACTCAAATCCAACCCCTCAATTGACAGTCCAGCCCACTAACAACCACCACGCCTCACTCTTGTGATGTATATGTTATGATGTACATCACAACAAGATGATTATACTTTGGCCTTATAAGTGTACACCAATGAAATTTTACGACAACCAAACTGTCTACTACGCACCATAATTATAATCCACATGTAAATCAATGTGTTCTTCATACACAATATGCGTTGACTATATCAACATGAATTGTTGTCAGCAGAATCATACGATGTGTCTTTGGCACTGTGCCATGTCTGTTTGGAATCCCTCCATGAAGTCCTGCAGTCATAATGTATGTATGTAATACTGTTGCATTTAAATATTTCATGTGAATCGTCTTAGTCTGATATGCCAGCGTTCATTTAATAGGCCCATATCACATAAACATGGGCAGTGCAATGTGATTTCTTGTGGTGAGAACTAACATGCCACACAGCAGAATGATTTCAAGTTGACCCCAGCCATTACTGGGTTTTTTTCTGTAAGTTATGATTGGCAATTAAAAGTGACTGTTATAATGATGTTCATGATTAAATCAATATTGTAATGTTGCAGACAAAACACTGTCCACTTTGTGGGTTGAAGCAGTGCTCAATAGGAATATATTTTCATGAAATAGTTACAATCAATTGAATCAAATAACTCAGGGTTGTTTGATTTAAATCACTTCAAAAAAATCATTGATTTTTGATTTTTTTAACTTCTGGTTTTTTAATCATTGATTTATATGAATTTAACACAAATAATTGTTTACAAGCATCGAGATCAAAAAAATTTTGTATGTTTTTTAATACAAAACACAAAGAGCGCACACTTGTGTAGCTGTTAGTGCCCTGCGCGGGCCTAGAATTTGATCCCAAGCCCGGCCTGTAATTAGCATTTAGAGTCCAGGCCCGCAATAATTTTTCAAGCCTGGCCCAGGCCCGCAAACTAGAATTTAGGCCCAGGCCCGACCCAGACCGTGAATGTTTGGCCCCGGCCCGGCCCGCAAGTTCCAGGCCCGGCCCATACCCGCGGGCCAAAGATGGGTAAGCCCGCGGCCCACTAAGTTTAGAGAAGATAAACCTATAATCTTATAACAAAGATGAAAAACAAATAAACTGTAAAACAGACTTATTGTTTTATTAAATAAAAAAGGTCCATAGTGTGCTGGATGAGTTCTAAAAATTCAGCACCACCAACTTCTTCAAACTTACGAATATCCTGATGAAAAATAAAGAAAAACTTCTTAGTGTCATTACTTTTAAATATGGTAACATTTGTTATATGTGGCTTTAATGTATTGGTTTATTGTTAGGGTAGGATATTTGTTTATCTAACCCTGACTTAACCCATATGCAAGCCACAATCCCAATTTATATTGTTAATTGAATTAGCTCAACTAAGTTAACATAATTTAATATGGTATTTCAATTAAATGTCACCCACTAGCACTGACACCCAGTGGCATTTCCAGCAGGCCTGCAGTCACTAGCCTGAGACAGACGTGTGAATTAGTACAAGTGTGAATGAATTAGAACTGGGGAGAAATACCAATTACCAACTGGGTTTGGTACTGGGTAGTGGGCTAGTGGCCTAGTGTGCACTTGGCAGTGGGCAGGTCTTTCAAGTGGGCAATGTTTGGAGGGAAGACCTAGACAATAGAATGTCCACTGGTAGGGTCAAAGGGTGATAAGTTGATGGTTAATCATGGCTTGATTGCCTCTGCAAATATTTCTAAAGTAAACATTTGGGGCTGGCTACTTCCAGCCAAGTGAACTTATGGGGTCATTAGATTCCATGCAAGATCTCAGTTTGCAACTATATAATACTAAAGAAATAATTTTAAGCATTCATTAAACGGAATTACAATTTAGAATCAGTTTTTATTTTAAAAAATAAAGTAATAATCGGTGTTTTGTACGAATATTTTTATGTCCAGGCCCAGCCCCGGCCTGGCCCGCTCACACCTGGCCCAAGCCCGATCTGTTTAAATTGTTTTCTGGCCCGGGCCCGCAGTATGTAGGCCCGGCCCGGCCTGCAAAATTATGTAGAGGCCTGCGGGCCGGGCCGGGCTTGGACCAAAAGCCCGGCCCGCACAGGGCACTAGTAGCTGTATAGACACCAGATAGCCTGATAGTCAAATATTTTATGACATTGTGTATGCTTGAGCTATTCCCTTTCTGAATGCAGTGAAGCCACACAAACTTGTCTTCCAGAGGAAGTATCTTTTCAAGTAGGAAACCCTGAGTTAAAGTCCACCTAGAGCTTGTGCTAGTTGTTAATTCAGTATGTTGACTCAGTTGTTTAATACTGTACCAGTTTATATTCTGGTTAGAGACCCTTAGAGTACACAGAGCCCTGGACAGGTACTAATCCACCCTCTCAGCAAACAATAATTAGCACTGCTACAGCCACAGACACACAACATGCTTTCCTTTCCAAGACAGATTATGCAACTACAGGGGGTGAGGCCTTGTCTTTATATAAGCAAAAATCATGTACCCTCTGTTAAGACAAGAACCCAAATCGGTTTGAATAGAACACATTTGCAAGAGTTTACAAATATAAATGTCTATATACCCGATTTGCAAAAAATAAAATAAATTAAAAAAATCCGATTTTTTATCATTGACCATTGGCGTAAATATCCTGACAAATGGATCCTGCCAATTATATGAAAAAAAGATCCTGCAAGCCACCCAGTTCAGGATACCAATCGTTTCTCAGGACACAGCTACTCATTAAAAAACAGTGACATAAAATTGTTCCAAATAATAAATACTTAATATATGTTATGTTGTAGAAAATACAAGCACAATTTTTGCCTAAGTTTTATTCTGACAAAGCATAGTATATAGTAGTGCTGGTATACGAAATATATAATTAATATCTTGGACACTGTGGTCACTAACTGATTAACTAACACAGCCATTATTATGTATGGCTGTTGTTTTCCGTTTCCTTATTAACTCCGTTCGTCGTACGTCAGCAGACCCTCTGATATTAAATAGGCTTGGCCTATAATCATCAGATTATTGACTGTCAGGTCACGCACATGCGATCGTCTAGCAACGTTGGTAAATAATAAAGTCACGTGACTGCGCAGGTGCGTCGTAGCGTTTCGTTATACCAAAGATTATGCGTCATGGCTTCGGTTCCTCGGAATAAACATAATTGTGCGTGCGTAGGATTTCTAAATATATAACCTTAAGCGATATAGTCACGAGTTGTGGACCTATTGTCGTGACTTGGAAACTGCCTGAATTCAAACCATAATATTCAAGTCATAATATCGCCTCTGCAAGACTGCAGTGCACGCATGGTGGCAACGCTGTGTAGCGATCATTTGCCGACGCAAAGTCACAAGGTGATCATCAATCGAGCGAACAAGGTAATTTTCCACACATTATTAATAGCCATTTTGTGTATGTTTAGCATATATATAATATAATGTCAGAATCGTGCATTTTCAGTGAAATGTGTTGCTCTAAAAGCGTCGTAGAAATTAAAGCGTACACATACATAACTACATTCCAAGGCTGAGGCCCTGCATGGGATGGGCCTAGGCTAGGGCTAGGCTAAGACAAATAATACGCGTTTCCCGTACGTAGAGAGAGAGAGAGAGAGGGAGGGATCGACGGACGGACGGACGGACGGAAATAGAGAGGGTGAAAGATGGGGGTGTAAATGGAGCGACAGAGCGAAGAGGGGATGACAGCGAGGTGAACGGACGCGCCCCGTATAACCAATTTGAATGGATATTATTGCATGTTTGTTGTTATTTGTGTGCTGTCTGTCTTTGCCATTGCAATTGTTGGTAGTGTTTTTGTTTATACATGCACACACATTTCTCAGTTGTGACCTGCTCAGTATATAAACCACCCTGTGTACTAGTGTTGTAAACTTTGGTATAACATCCTATGCACCTTTGCATGGGTTTTTAATTACAGAAGGTATAGGTTAGATTTTAAAATCTTAAAAAAAATCAATACTAGGGTTGTCAATGAACATTATTTTAAGACGTCAGTGATATTTGTTTCAATTTTGAGATCATGAAATGCAAAAAAGGTTAAAAATTAGTCAAGTAGTTTTCAAGATATGAATTTTTGGAGACATCAATTAAATTTAATGGTTTATTCTTTGACTACATGCAATATACAAATACATTAAAGTTCCACAGTGTTATGTGTTAACTGTAGACATACATCATAGATTGATTTGTGTGTCAATTTGTTATTCCAAGATCTCATTTGGAAAGATGAGAATTACTTAGGTCATAGTTTTGAGCAGTGTCATGTTCTGTATACCACAGATCATGTAAATGCAGATTCAAACAAAAAACTACTGACTATGAATGTTTAATCAATTTCTTTACAGTTTTGTGCACGTGTAAATTCAGTATATTTATATCCATTTAAATCATTTGATACATGCATTGATCTTTCAGATTTTGTTTTTATTGCAGTTTTCCAAGGTGGTATGAAATGGGGGCTGGAGCATCAGGGCAAGGCCATAACCCAGTCTCTGTACCACACCAGTCATGGCAACATGATCATTATATACCAGCTGAACCACATGATACTGTAGGGTAAGATACAGTACAGTAACTTTGTACTGCCTCACATATCATGCCTAATAGTAGGTTGCTAGGCGACACCTCTACACTTCAAATAAACTGTAATTGTAGATACAGTGTCAACAAATTCACAGATGCCAGAATTTATCTCAAACTAATTGTTTCTGAAAATAGCTCAATAACTATTTTAAGAAAATGTTGTAAAATTCATTGATGTTAAGGCCATAGCAGTACGCCACAGGTTTAACTGTGCTACGTATTAAAATATGATGGTATTTGCAGGTATCCCGGCTATGCCAGGTGTAACGAGAGTGACACAGTGCACTCAGAGACCTCTAGTGGCCAATATGCAGCACATTTGGATGTGGTGCCGTCACCAACAGGAAGCAGACATGCCAGGCAGCAATATGACGACACTGATGCAGTGACCTCTAGTGGACAGTATGCAGTGTACACAGATGCTGTAACATTGCCACCAGGGATCAATGTTTTTGGGCAGGGAAATAAAGATTATCGTGAGCTACAGACAGAGACATCTGGTGGCCAGGATGTAGCTTACGCAAACACAGAAATCCCACCAAATTTGATGGTAAATCTGTCACCAGAGGACTATGACACATATAGATTTGGTGACACATCAAAAGATGACATCCTATCCAAGATATTGTCTGCTGAAGAATACTTAGGAGTAAGTAGATGCATACTCTTGAAAACATGGATACTTAGATGACTGTGATATTTTGTGAGAGTGATTACTTTCTACACCATCGGTATACTAACGCTACTTCATACTCTCAAAGACTACATTCATTAAGTTCAGAGAAAACATTTCTACCAATACAACTATTTCAAATTTGAAATGCTTCCAAGATACTAAAATCGCATTTCTTTGCAAGAAACCTTCTTAGGTGCTGATGACTCGAATGAAACTTGGCACAGTGTGGGTCAGTCACCAGCACCTCAGACAGGCATTTGTCAATACAGCAGGCGGGTCAATATAGGCAACGATGTAGCATTCCCTGACAATGGAAGCTGTGATAGTGCCTCTCTTACTCAATGAAACAAATGTGGCCACAGTTCTGAGAGTAAACACAAGGGACTAAAGTTACTGTTTGCCAGAAACATAAAAATGTGTATGTAATCAAGTCTGTAATTAAGTATTCTCAAGTGCGTGTTGGTCTTGTGATTGCTGCTTGAATATTGCAGCCTTACAATTTGTGGTGAAAAGCATTGAAAGAGTTTTTATGTTGGAAACTTGACATGTTCTGGAGAAAGATCTTGCGACTTTGGATATCAGGCATCAAGCAGTATTATAAATAACCTGATTTTCAAGAATGCTTGCATTTCCCCCCCCCAAACAAAACTCACTATTTACTAACATAAGAATATGTAAAGTACATATGTATACATTGAACTCCTCTTAATAGAATTACTTCAGGTCAGAGCAATTTGTTTCTGTTAAGCATTAAGCAGTGGATTTATGTGTGCATACAGACACTATTTTTAAGCTGGCATTTAATGTCTAGTTTTATATCTTACACATCCATTTTACCCCTGTCATAATATTTATTATTTTAATTGTCTACTAATTGTATATTATCCTAGTTATTTATTTATTTATATTTGATTGTTTATTTATTTATAAAATTTTATATTATTTCAGATTTGATAATTTTATCTTCATATATTTTAACTACCAATGGTATATGCATATATTATGTAAAAAAAATTTTGTTGGTGCATTTTTTTTTGTCTAGTTCAGTTTTGTCTAGGCAAATAACTGGTCTTTTATTTTCAAATGTAAATACTCCTGAACAAGGTTTTACTCTGGATATGAGTGTATAAGTAGATAAAAATTTTCTGTTTTATGTGGTGCTTTTTAATTAAGTGGGAATAGGGAATGATTCTGTCCCAGCCAATATATTTGATTAAATGCTAAATGGCTGATTATGTTATTTGCGATCCTGTTAAGCGGAGTGCACTGTACACACACTCATGTACACACACACACACACACACACACCACACACACACACACACACCACATCACACACACACAGTAAGATAATCTGAGATGAAACCGTTTCCTGTGTGTTTTTGTCATCATCACTGATTCTGGTTGACCTTCAGCAACTGGATGAGGGTGACAAACGGATCAAGACGCTGTCTGCGGCTGTCGAGCGGGAGATGCACCTGCCACGCATCAGGGAGCTGCTAGCCATTCGTGGTCACCTACAGGACGAACTTCTGCGCATACACGACATGCTTGTTGAGGTCGACACGGACTTGACGGTCAGTCTAACCACTGACCATAGTTGATAATGAGAAGAAAACTTATTTTGCACCTAAATCCTGGGAAACCAATCTCAAAGACTCATCAAAACAATAGGGGTAGTCAATCTCAAAATCGGTAAGAAATATTAAAGTTGTCAGCAGATGGAATGGATACCCTAGGGAGCTAAGGAGGGTAAGCACAGTTAAAACATAGGCCTTTAAATGATGGCGAATGTTATTATGTTTCCTACTGACCTGACACTGAGAGGGAGTGAGTTCCAATTGATATGCAACCGAGAAAGCCACAGTTCTAATGTTAGTTGATTCTAGTATCAGCCATGCTTGCCAACAATAAACTGGTAACTGAAATCCATAAGACTCACAAACAAACTCATATGATTAACTATGTCTACTGGTTTGCAAGTGTATGGTCAAAAGAAGCTTGCTGTGCAAACTTGGATATATTGATTGGATCTGAATGTGCACGGATATAATATTCTTGAGAGTCTTTGAACATGTGCCATATCGCGTATGTCTACGCCTGTACAATCATCAAATTTCATAAAATCTATAAGAGTTACGGGTAAACTGTAAGAGTTGGCACGTATGGTGTCAGCTATTACAGTATACACATTATTTGTAAAATAAAAATGGCTAGAAATATAACATGGATATGTGGACATTAAGTGCACATTATTTTACATCATTTAGACAGTTCATGGGCACATTATTTTACAATATTCAAATAGTGACTTTCGTAATACTGGTATTTTTATTTTTTTTACGTTAAAACAAGATGTTGTCTTGTATTATTTATGAAACCTGGGAACTATCACCATCCATTCAGCTAACACAATAACCAATTTTAATTCATATTTAATCTTGTAAAAAATATACTATCATTAAAGAACAATAAACAAACAACATTTCATCAATAACAGACATTGTTTCAATGCTGTTATTTCATGTTTTATTATAATGTGTTCCGATGCCCACATATTTTTTTTATCTTACACCCAAGGTTTTCTAACCGCGTTCCCCAGAATCGCAGTGAATGATGAATGATCTGCCATGCTGCTTTTCAGGGCCTGGAAGATTTTGTGGCTACGAATTCAAAAATTGTACAGAAATTATGGGACTTGAACAAAAATGCCAGAGACATTGTGGATGGTAGGCATAATGCCGATGTTTCTGGTGTTCTGCCGGACTCATACGTTGGCATAACAGCAGCAGTGACACCTGACGTCATCTCCAAGGATTCGGCAACAAGCACAGATGCTGCTCAACTTGGGAGCTGTGCTGTCGGGTGTGACCTTGGTACTGACTCAAGTGACCTTGGGGTTGATGAGAAAGCCGATGTCATTGGAGAACTCTCTGAATCTGATCTGAAGAAGAAACATGACGAGGTGGGACAACACTTCTACTAATCTAACGAAATGTCTGTTGAAAAATCTTCTCTAATCTGTGGAGCTTGTTTTTTCATAATGCATGTATATAAATTCAAAATCCTGCATGTATTGAAAGGGTTGTATGTACACCATACACAAGGAATTGACTATAATAATTAAAAATAGTTAATTAAGTTATAATTAACTAACTTATGCATTCCACTTAAATCAACCTCACAAGTTCTCCAGTTCAATTAAATCATCCTACCAAATTTGTCAATTAAATTCAGTTAATTACATACACCCTCCCATTCGTATTTCCATGAAACACCTCGAAGCATGTATTATTTGAGTATTGTCATAACTTTTAACCTCCCGTATTTTAACAGCGCTTGAAAGATGTGTATTGGTTCTGTGTAAATGTGCATTTTATTTTACTTACCTAATTATTTATTTATTTGGCTAAATGCTTAAGTTAATAATAATAATATAATTTTTAGGAAGAAGCAAAAGTGGTAACACGATATGCAAATGAGATCGTAACTCTGGAGCCTTTGAAGGAAGACATAGATGACATCCTCTCATCACATCTGCTCAGTATGCAGGCACTTCGAGACAAACAGACCAGAGAGAAGGAGCAAATCCGACAAAGTTTAGCCAACAAACGACAGCGTCTTTTGAAAAGGGCAGAATGCGACCAAACAAAGGTCATTGAAGGTCAAGGTCATACTGTTGATGGTAGAGGTCATGCAGGTGTGGGTATCACTGAATCACTATATCCACGACTAGACATGTATGAAGGGGAACAGAGAGGTTGTAATGTGTCACGGGTGTTTGTGAGAGACGATGGATCTGATGACAGTAATGAATGGAAGCAGAAGAACACTGGTAATTTGCCTTTGCCTAACACTGGACACACTGGTATTGAGGTGTGGACGAATGGTGTCACATCACTGGAGGATGACACGGCGCCAGTCACCAGCCATGACACAGGACCCAGCCACATCAACTGCAGTGTAGAGGCTGACGACTGGGCCGCCAAACATCCTCACTTCATTGAGAGATGTTATAGCACAGACAACAACGATATCAAGGTGAGAATGTTGGATGATGACATAATGAATGTCAGAAATAATAACTTACGATATGTTATGATTTTTACACATCACTAATATTCTCATTCAACTTCAGGTCAACTTGATTTCTGGTTACAATCTAAGCCCAAATTAGGTGTTCTCATCAGTAAAATCATGCAAAATTAGAAAAATGTTGCCAGCACAGAACCCACCATAATAAAATTCCAGCTATTAGGGGAAATGTTGCGTGCAAGTATAATTATTTTCCACTGGTGGAAAACACTAATAGACCACATGTTTACCATGTATAATAGATTTGCTTAGCACTGTTTCTTCTTTGAGCACCTTATCCCCCGTCTTACATTTGATTTGGCAGAAGAGCAATTTGTGATAACAAATGTCTGCCTACAGGAAAACAGTGCTGTGCTTGATCAGGTAGTGTATTGTGTGTTGTGGATGTGAGTAACATCTTATGCACTTTTTTGCATGGTTTATGTCACAGCATGTGTAATATTGTATAGAAGTGTTTGTATTGTAACCTTGTGTTGTGTAGTTCCATTACATTCATCCGTTTGCAGAATACGATACCTTCTAGTATGCAATAAATATGCACAAGCAACATCAACACTCAGTAGACATGCACCTGTAGACTAGTTGAGTTTGAACCAAGTTTTGGGGTTTATAAAAACAAGTTTGTAACGTTAATGCCACATTTACAAATTTGCTGTATATAAATCAGACATACAGCATAGGTGTTAACTATTCAACATTAATTGGTCATTCATGTGCATGTGTTTGGTATATTTGTAGACTGCCTACTTTGATAGCACCCATGACTATCAAGTGGGATGATATCATTTGGACACGCTGAAATCCCATGGTTAATTGCTGTCCCTGGAGATGTGTATTGACTGAGGTTTTGATTATAGTTCAATTAAAATTTTTTTATCTATGATGATCGTGTGTAATATTACTATCCTTAACCCTTTTGTGAGGCGAGTAAGCATGAGGTAGTTTGATGCCATCAACCCGTGTAACCAGTTTGCTGGAGACCTTTGCTCCCTGGATCATCTGGATGTTATCAAGATGCAGATTGAGATTCTAAATCTCCCAACTTGATTGCGGATCTCCCAAATTTAGATCAAATTTATATTTGTTAAAATTTACCGAATTAAAATGAAATTTCCCACTTCTGTGTAAAATCAAATTTTTTTTTATATTCTGGAATTAGGAAAATTCCCATTTTTTTGTAATGTCTTCAAGGCAGTTTTGCCACCAGTTGTCTTACTGGGATTTCCCTATGTATATAAGGAGATATCCATATTTTTTATTTCAACTTTGAACCTTTGGAGCCTTTAATATATATTTGTCAAAGTGTACTACAGGCTTTTTATTACAATGTGGCACATTCATGGGATATTTCCATGAAAATTATAGGGTTGCAGGATTACATATTATAAAAAGAGTTAAATAAAATAAAAAACAAACCTTACACCTCATAAGATTATATTAATAACTTTTATGGTAATGATATTTATCTTGAAATTATGACATTATTTTCCAGTTTAAAGTCTTATTAAAGGATGATTTAAAAATAATGATGTTTGGCAATACACGGACCCAATATCATTTAATCTCAAACCTCTGTCCCCCTCTACTTAAAACTTTGAATTACATTGATCTGTTACAACCTGTGAAAATGTCCTCGTTCTCCTTGCTGTAACCATCATGCACCATTCATGTTCACCTGTCATAACGCAAAACTGCCTTAATGCATTTGAAACCAGCTCCTTTGAGAACTGTAATAAGAAAGAAAAAAACTTTTTTAATTACATTACTAAGCGAAACAGTTGCTAACCCCCATGAAACCAGTTTTGTGCTCCACTGAACGTCAATGTTTTTTGAGGGGTCAGGTCTGGATTACGAGCCATGAGAGAAAGCAGTATTGCAGCTAGACACAGGTTAACAACTTGGCACTTGAATATTCAGGTTGAGGACTTCAATGGTGGTTCTGAAGAGGACATTTCTGGGGATGATCAGGTATGCATGCAACATTTACATCACCCTGGAACAGGGACATTCTGCCTGTTATCATGCATGTTCACTGTCAACATAATGTCACGCTTGTCTGTTTGGTTAGAAAGCTTATACAGTGGAACTTTTTGGTGGACTCATTGCATGAAGCACAGTGATTTGCCTAATATATGAACATAATAGACCCTACATTTGAGGAAACCAGGGTCATCCTCATTTTCTATATTCATTTCCAGGACAGTTGTATATGCAATGTGTTAAATGACATCTACTAAAAGTTTTACTATAAGAGGTTTTCCACTATAGTGGCCTGGAGCTGGTTTCTTGAGATGGCGTACATTTATGCTCCACTAGGTTGATGTTGGGCATAAGAGGCTTTCCACTATAGTGGCCTGGAGCTGGTTTCTTGAGTTGGCATACATTTATGCTCCACTAGGTTGATGTTGGGCATAACTGTGATCTACTCACTGGTGTAGTTTCCGAGCGGTTTTGTGGGACAAATTACGCTTTCTTGTAACTACGTAAGCGCAGAATTGACCCAGTTAGTCGAGATTGGAAATCCCTGTATAACGCTGTAAAATGTAGACGTGGAGAAAATTATAATGTGGTATAAAAGTGTGAATTTTGTTATATTGGCTCAATGTACTATTTCTTTTCAAGTATGCCTGTGCGTATTAAATGTATACAGTCACGCAGTGCGATTTTAGCAGAAACATTACAACTTTTGAATAAACTGAAACTCAACATAATGGCGTCCACATTGCCTACCATTTATCATCATGGCCACTTCTTTGGACAACACCATCAACAGTGAAAAGACGGAGCGCAAAGCGAATTTCACTGAATTTCCCTATTTGAAACATCTGTGCTTATATATTTTCTGGTACCTTGCATGACCTGTATTGGCTCCAATTCATTGGATAACTTATAAAGAAAGATGTGATGCAATATGGATACATTATCATATATAATAAAGTAATTGTGTTTTCTAACGTACATTGGATAATTTGTAGTCATTTATTTAAAAATTCTCTGATGTCTGTTTTCATTTGTTGAAATATATGGGACACATTTTGCAGTGCTGTGCGTAAATTTAATTATTAGTAACCCTGATGTTTTGGTAGTGACGTACACAGATAGTGGTGACATACATTCTATATAAATTGTTTGTGATAAATGATTAGTGCATATTTTTTAAAGAAGTATATGTTTTAATGTTAATGGTGTCATAGTTTGGTGAATTAGGGTTTGTTAACATTAATTGTTTATAAAGTTTATCTCAATTTCTAAACCATGGATGTTTGTGCAATATTGAGTTGCTCAGACTGCTTTTGAATAAAATGTCCTACACTTCTGTGTCTGTCTGGCTTTATCTGTTCGCTTAAAATTACGAGACCCTAAACTTACGACCATGTCGAGTAAGCTTACATCTGCCAATATCAAGCGTAAAGTTACGACCAAAAGGCAATGTCTAACTGGTCGTAAGTAGACTCATGAAACGCTATTAGCTTTAGCTATTACCAATTCTACTTGTGACGTTGTAAATAGGGCTTACGTCGAGTCATGAAACCAGCTCCAGATATCGTTGGCGTGTCGGTAAGCATGCACATTATGCTAAATACTTTATAGTAACATTTTACAATTTCAAAACTAATTTATAGTCTGAAAGTGTAGTATGGACTATAGATAATGTTACACGATTATGCATTGTGCGTCTAGTAAGGCAGTGTGGTATTACATATTTTCACCCATCATCAGATGTCCACATCTTGTCATTCTGTTTAGGATAAACATGGTGGCTCGGGTGTCACCCAGACTGAGACCGTCAAGGTCAGCACAACTGACACAGCTACAGGTTTAGAAGAGGTAGGTGCATCAGTTCTGGTGACCTCGGTGGTACAACGGGCTGTCCAACAACATAACAACAAAATAATTTACCGGGTAAGCACAAACCAAGCCAATGTCATCAATGCCTGCAATGGCCATGCATACACCACAACTAGTACACCAAACAACTGGCATTGGGCATGGTTTCAAATCCCACTGCGGTCGCTTCGAACCTTTGGCAAGTTTGATCACCCTACGTTGCCACAGTTCACTCGGCTGTATAAATGAGTAGATGGCAATACAGGCAGTGTTGGAAATGTGATTGAATAGTCTTCGTGCAATTGCAGCATGGCTGAATGCTTCCCAGAGAAGTTGAGATAACCTTGGAATGAACAGGTCTGCCAGGGGGTGAAGTGTAAAGCGCTTTGAGCGGACTGGATACTGCACTACATATGAACGTACCTTTAAGACTAACAGCGAAGAAGAAGCACAAAACACAGATGTACAGACTTACCAATTCTGCTGCCTGTTTATTAACAAAATTATGAGCAGTTCCATTGTTCCAATGGTGGAATTTTTTCAAATTTAACACAAATATTAAGACCATTAGGGATTGTTTTAAGTGACAGGAAATGTTACTTGATTTCACACAGTGACCATCTTTCATGCCAATAAAAAATTTTATTATAAAAATTCCATTGCATCATATAAATTAAAATAATCACTGGTTGTTTTTGCATGTTGCAGATAGTACAGGAGAGAGACAAATCCTTCGTCTGTCACCTTGCTGATGAAAGAAAAAGACTTAGTGATGACGATTTTGTCGACCTGCTGTCGAAACATCTCTCCGATACAGACTGCCTCCGTCACCTTCAGAATGCTGAGAAACACAGGCTCAATGATAAGATGAAAGCGAAACTGAAAGAACATGAAAACAATAGCTTTCATGAAAATGTAAGTGTTTTCATTTATACAGGGAATGATAAATTGTTAATATTATGTGTAGGTAGTTGGATTGGCTTATGATGTATGTTCACACAGAGGTGGGCTACGCGAGATCATCTGGTATAATGTTTTATTTATATGCAAGTTTATATATTTATAATTATAGTCTATGTTTGATATATTCTAACAATGTTCAAAGGTGTAAAGATTAAATTGACATAATGAGTGAAATAGAAGTAATTTTGAACTAACTATCAAACTAGGTTGTTGCTTGGTATTTTTTTTATTTAGTTGTTGAAAATTGTTTTTGCAGTAATATATGTATTGTGCTATCCAGAGTTTCTTTAATTTACAGTCTGAGCCAGAAGAAAATGCTGTGGTGCCAAACGTAAGTACAGTTGTAAATTATTTATAGGTTGTTAATGGGATTGTGCTCAATTTGTACAAGCTTTATTGCATTATATGGGCCCTTTTATTCATATACCTTTTTATTTCTTTGAGTCAACTGGCTGAGTTCTGAAGATCTGCAGGCGTGCGATTGTTACAACCATTGCCTCCTCCTTAGGAAGTGTTTATTATCTGGCCCCACATGTTATGCACAAATTATTAAATGCTGTTCATTTTAATGGCAGTGTCCACAATACTACAGGTACACATGCTTAATACCGCTCCGTTTTCTTAGTTGTTCATATATACAAAAGATTTAAATTGAATGAATTATTTTTAATTATTAATTATTTTTAATTACTGATTGGCGATTTCATAAAAGGACTTTGAAATGAGAAAAGGGGTTGAAGAACAATGACCAGTTGACCACCCAACTTGGTTGTAAATTTACGGTATTCTGTTAATATATTTGAATCTTGGAATCAATTTTAGCATGGGTTCATTATTCTGGAGTCTTTCTTGTAGAATAAGAATGTTTTCATGTTTATCTTTTATTTCCAAACCACGCTGTATTTTATGTGAAGGAAGATAAAAAGGTAAAGGTATGTTCTTATATAGCACGGTATCCAGTCCCTAGGACTGCTCAAAGTACTTTACACTTCACCCCCTGGCAGACCTGTTCATTCCAACACCTTCTAACACAACTTCTCTGGGAAACATTCAGCCGTGCTGCAGTTACTGCATAAAGACTGTTCGTTCACATAGCCACCACTGTTTATAGCCAGGTACTCACTTTTACAGCTGAATAAACTGGAGTAAAAGAAATTGCGCAAGGTTCGAAATGGCAGCAGGCCATTTTGAAACCGGGTTTCTCGATTGAGTGTCCAATGTTCTCACCACTATGCCACCGATGAACAAAGATGAACAACCTGGTTTTCATTTACTAGGATTAGAATTTACAATTGTGAAAATATAATTTTTTTAGACTGGTTTGATTCTTTCTTTAACAGGAAATTAGGAAATTGGAAAGGAAACTGCAGAAGAAATTATTACGCAAAAGGGATGAATTGGATGAATCGGATATTCAAGGTCTCTTCAGAAAATTTCGCATACAACAGCAGAAGATACTCGAACGCAAAGAAGTTGAAAAACAGCAAAGCCGAGAGAAGCTTAAGCAGAGACTAGAAGGAATGCGCAGGCAGGTAGGTGTAACATTGTGGATACAGTTTATAATTTTTTAAGCATGGTGTATTAGTCTGGTGTATGTTATGTAAAAACGATGTATAAGTAAAATCAAATTACCATTTGCTTGAATAGATTATTAGAGACTGGTAAACACTTTATAATCTAAAAGGAATATGGTGTCATATTGGACTTGAAAAGAACTACTAATACACTGGTAACGATAATACAAATATAAGTATGAATATTTCCACCCTTTACCTCCTCTCTGTCAATTGCTCTTATTCTCCACTCCACTCCCAATCCTATCAAATTTCTTTTCCCACAGTCCTCCTGCGATTGAGATGGTAGGACTGTGTGAAGAGTTTTGACGGGAGTGGGAGGGGAGGAGAGAATGAGAGCGAGTGATAGGGAGAGAGACCAGTGATGGAAGAAAAAACAAAACAATCGAGGACCTGTATAGATGCCAGCTTCAGCACAGACAGTAGGGAAAGAGAGGGAAGCAAAATGAATATAATATGAATATATAAAGCTAATAGATGGCATCATTATTGGTGGCAGTTAGAGAAAAATTTTTTATTGATTGGTTCGAATGGCTTTACCTTAGGTTTATATGTACATCTTGCTTCAGCAAACTACCTATTATTTCCATCCACTTGTTTTATAAGCTGTATGACAGGGTGATACTAGCAGTGTGAATATGTTTAAAAACAAGGTTGATACATATCTTAGGAGGGCGGGTTACACATAGATTAAAAATGTTGGACTCTCAATACGTCAATGGCTTCCTTGTCCATTTGCCATCTGGGCCTTTGCCTTGGATGGCAATCTTGTTAATTCTTGTATTGTCTTGCATAAATTATTTGTTTTTTATTTCATAGCTACTGTTGTTTATTAAATTGTTGGTTGTGACGTACTAAAGGGTGTCATGTTGTTTCATAATAATAATGTTGATTATTGTTATCAGGAGAAAGAAAGTGAGCCGATAGAAGAGAGGAACAGGAAACAACGAACAGGCATCAGACAGATGGGTTGGGTTTGTATTTAAATTCGTATTCAGCAACAGAAAATAATTTGGAGGGAAATAATTTCTCTGTCAGAAAAGTCGGAATTTTATAAGTGCATCCTATATTTTAAAAGTTATGATTTTTTTGTAGGCAATGTTTTGTAACGGGTGCATGGTATGACGCTTCCCAGCAAACAGCGCTCGCTCAAACGTCATGTTATGTCACTGCACTCAAGTTAATGTAAACAAAACGAGATGTTTTTGAATATGAGAGATTTTTAGTTAGTCGTTCAGATTCTGAAAGGTGAAGATATGATCTGTTGGTCTCCAAAAAGGCAAATAAAGACAACTGTTGGCCAACGACTGGAGTTGTTTGAATACTAGGGACAACAGCGGGATCCATGTTACGTAGAAACTAGCAACATTGATGTCAGAAGTGGGTGCTGTTTCCACGCTGAAAATGGCATATACAACATCAATTTCGTCGGACCATTCCTACTTCTGCCTGCAGGTGCCATCCATAGTCGCGCATAGTAATAATTGCATGACCGTCCACCTTCGAGAATTTTATGGTAGCAGTTGCTGGAAAAATTATATTATCCACCATAAATGGGTGGTTGAACAAACAAGAAGAATACCTTTGGGTACACCTGGCTGGTGGTGCGTTTCAATACATTGAACTGTGCAATGCCCTAGAGAGACAGTTTGGTTTGGCCCAAATTAGCGGCCCTATTCCAGGCAGAATTGGATGGATGATTCCGAGAATCTCCCTACCCTGGGCCAGGCAATACGGAAATTTATCAGTTGGGACCAGCGGGATCAGAAGCACTTGTAATATGATGCTTCATGAATGCAGTGCCAGAAGCAGAGCAGAGGCCGTAAATACATGAAGGGCAACTGCGGACAGTCAAAGAAGACAACCGTTGGCCAACAAGTGGAGTTGTTCGAATACTAGGAACAACAGCAGGATCCACGCTACATAGAAACTCGCAACAGTTTGATATTGCTATTTGCAGTGATCTCTGTTGTGTCATTGCAGTATGTTAGAAGCATGACTGTGATGCGTAATATTAGTCATATGATGTATTGAATGTTATATTTAATTAATGTTACAGTAATTCCAGTGATGTACAATTTTTCTGTGCAAACCACTGTAGTGATACAATTGTTATAATATTTGCAACTGTGCATGATATTATCATTGCAGCAGTCACCGCTGTAGTACCTGATGTTATTGTTAAGGTCGGTATAAAAGAGCGATTTTGGTCAAATTTATCAAGAATCGGGAAGAATTGAGACTGGCTCAAATATCACTAATAGTTGATATTGGCCATTCAGTGACAGCATATGCACCCATCATGACATGTCATCAAAGCTCAAATTGGGAGTGGCATGAATCTAGGTCACAGGTTCTTGACATGTTGCTCGTCTAAACACATGCACAGTTTAGTTGCGTGTTATCATTCTACACAGTGTCCCAGAGAAAATGGAGCAAAAACTGCTCATGTAAACCTGCATTTGCAGTCTGCAGTGCAGAATGTTATCACTGTACAGTTTACTGGAGTCGGCTCTTCTTTTTTAGGAGGACACAAGTGTGCGAGAGTCTGCATCTAGTTTAGTCCATGAGCACCAGGAGGATATACGACACATGAGTGACTTGAGGAAACGAGAGAGGGAGTTGATGGATGAAAGACTTCAGAGGAAACTCAACAAGAAAAGGTCACTGAACATTAATCACTATCTAAACGTGAACGCTATTCATTTCCTAATCCAAACAATAAATATTATTTAATTGATTGCCAGCTGACATTTATCATAATGAGGGTCAGTAATATCAACATGTATTTAACTGGTTAGTTACCACTGACAAGGACAAATTTTACCAGTCATTCATCTGAAAACTTGACAGGTCTGTGGCAGCACCACATTGTCATAACAACCTCCTTCGTTGGTCTCTGTTGCTGCCTTGTACTTCTGTTGTAACATATTTCTCCCTTCAATCTGTGTAACTGAGGTTTTCCAGCCATGCCAAGCCATGGAATTGGGGCTGGGCACTGATCACTAAGAAGTCTTAATAAATAACAAACATTATTACAAAATTCAATAATCTTATGTCATCCCTCGATCTTGGTTCCCAAGGTACAAGACATAAGTTTTTTACGAGAAAAAATGTAATATATGATTATCATACCAATTTTTCAGAACGTCACATTTTGCCAAAATTCCTCTGTTTCAGATTGTAAGAGAACGGACAGCCAGCTTCAGTGTCTTGTCAAAACCATCATGAAGATTACATTACATCTCATTTTGTTTGGTTTTAGGAGATTATCTTTACTGAGCGCATCGAGGCATAAACCAGCATTTGAAATCAACACTTTAGTAATAACACACCAACATTGTCTTTGGTGACACTTAACTTTGCTAGAATAAACAAGAACCACTTGTTTATGTGGAAGCTACAAGAGGATTTAATTGATACGTTCGTGCACACACATTCACAAGCATGCACAATATACATGATGTATATAATATGTGATTTATAAGATATGTTTAATCAGTTTACGGTAGCTGGTTGTATTGTTGCCAACTCTGTGCATTTTTTATTAAGCTGCATTTAGAGGGTTAAACGCCGAAACTTGCACCCCTCCAGTTTGAATTTTTAGTAAATGTCATTACTGTTACTCAAATGTTGACAATCTTGTCAACTATCCTGAAGCTGGTGATACACATGTAGGGGAAGGAAGTGTTAGTTGAGCCACTGGGTTAGTTGAGCCACCCATGTTTCCCAGGAAACTACAGCAGTGACAGTTACATGGTACCACCCAGTGATTGAACATGTTAGAACACTATTGACGTATAATATGTTACATTTCTCACAACGGTCAGAGCTAAAAGTAAGTTTTTTAATGTTTTTCGAAACTTGTTAAATGTGATTAATATCTGCTGGTGTGTAAACTATCAACGTACGTGACCAGACTTTATTATTCGTGCACTTACAAATGGTTTAATTATGCACAGAGAAGAAGATTATTTACATCACTTTGCGCATTATTGAGAAGTTAATTAAAAAAGCTTAATTGTTGAAAAGCCCTTATCAGATATCTGTCAATTCTATTTTTAAACATAGTCACACTACTAGTATTAACACAATCATTTGGCAGTTTGTTCATTCATTTCTCTGTGAGAAAGAGTACTTTCTCATGTCCAACCTACACTGTTCCTTAATTAATGCTGCTTTGTGTCCTCTGGTTCTACTGCCTTCTTTAAGTTTTGAAGAACATATTCCTATCAACATCCTCATAACCGTTCACTATTTTAAACACTTCTGTTTGGGCTCCTCTTAGTCGCCTGGTCTCTAGTGTTGTCAAACCACATTGTAATAAGCGGCTTTCGTAACTAAGGTCTCTTAATTCTGGAATCATTTTAGCTGCTCTTCGTTGTATTCTTTCTACCTTGTCTATGTCCTTCTTATGATATGGCCTCCATAGTTGTATACAATATTCCAAATGTGGTCTAACTATTGCTTTGTACAGGGGTACAATTAGCTGTTTCTCCTTATATGTGATGATTCTCCTAATTAGCCCTAGAATTTGATTTCCTTTCGAAGCAGCAATCCCACATTGCTCTGAAACTTTCATGTCGGCACTAAATGTTACACGTAAGTCCTTTTCTTGTATGGTTCTACCTAGTACAGCATCCCGCATTTTATATTCTTCGTCCATGTTTCCATGTCCTATGTGTATGCATTTACACTTCCAAATATTTAATAACATTTGCCATTTTTCTGACCATTTAACTAATTTATCTAGATTATCCTGTAAACTTTGTTTATCTGTAACATTGTGTCATCTGCAAATTTCAGTACTTTGCTAGATATGTTAACTTCCAAAATCATTTACATATATTAAAAAGAGTATAGGGCCTAATACTGATCCATGTGGTACCCCACTCAAAACAGATTTCCAGTTTGAAATCTCACTATTACTCTCTGTCTTCTGTGTGTAAGCCACTTTTCTATCCAGTTGATTACATCATTACCTATACCGTGGGCTTTTAGTTTAACTAACAATATTTGATGTGGCACTTTATCGAAAGCTTTTTGAAAATCTAAATAGACAACATCCATTGGTGACCCGACATCTACCCTCTGTAATTTCTTCCAAAAAACAAGAGATTGGTTAGACATGACCTTGCTTTTAGGAACCCATGTTGAGATGTATTTATTAATTTATGTTTTACAAGGAATTCCACCATGTGGTCTCTAATTATTGTTTCGAGTAATTTTACAAATTTTGTTCCTCGATCCTTTCTTAAATAGCAGTGTAATGTTTGCTTCTTTCCATTCTGAAGGAACTATTCCTTCTTCAAGTTAAACCCTTTTGCAAGTGGTGTACTAATTTGTTCAACAATTTCCTTGAGCAGTTTTGGTGGTATCCCATGAACTCCAGGTAATTTATTATCTTTCATGTTCTTAATTTTCATTTCAGGAGTTACAAATAACTGCCCTAAATGTTCTGATTTATTGCCCTCAAATTTAATAAATGGAACTGGAAGTGAGCTGATATCTTCTGTGGTAAAAACTAAGCTGAAATACTCATTCAGGACCTCTGCCATTTGAAACCCGTCTGAAATTATGTTTCCACTGTTGTTTTCCAGTGGTCTGACCTTATCTCGAACTTTCTGTTTACTCCTTACATAAGCATAGAAATTCTTGCTGTCATTTTTTATATTACCTGCCTTTTTTTCAAAGGTTCTTTTAGATTTCCGAATTTCAGTTGTAGCTAGATTAAGTGCCTCTTTGTAGTTTGTGTAGTCCTCTACATTTCCAGTTTATATATCCTCCACTGCATCTGTTTGTGAGCAATTGTTCTAATAGCCTCCTGACAGGTGTTTCTTCCTGGACCTTTTTTTTCTTAATGGACCAAATTTCTCAATAATGCCCTCAATCTCATATTTTAAACAAGTCCAGCATTCTGTTGCTGTCTTATTCTTCAGCAAGTTATTCCAATCTATATCTTCCCTCTTCCATACATACCTTCTGTACTTGTGTGTTGATTGCCATCCTCCTACAGTTCCTATATTCCTCACCCCTGCCTCCCATTATTGGTAATATCCCCGACAATACAATCTGTCCAACTCGTGCCTCTTTAAGTGTCTTAAAGTAAAGGTAAGTTCTTATATAGCGCGGTATCCAGTCCGTAGGGCCGCTCAAAGCGCTTTACACTTCACCCCCTGGCAGACCTGTTCATTCCAAGGCCATCTCCACTTCTTTTGGAAGTATTCAGCCACGCTGCAATTGCCGCACGAAGGCTATTCGTTCACATATCCACCACTGTCTGTATTGCCAGGTACTCATTCATACAGCTGAGTGAACTGTGGCAACGTGGGGTGATCAAACTTGCCAAAGGTTCGAAGCTGTCTTAATCAACCTCCTGTACTTACCAACGATGGCTGACGTTCCCTCCTCTGCACTGTTCGTTCCCACATGCACGAGAACAGCACCTCCCGTGCCATCACCCATGACTTGTCCTGCCTTCGTTGCTATACCCTCTATTTTTGCCCCTGGTAGGCATACTGTTATATCATCTCCTCTGTTTTTATCCACTTTCCTAATGATGGAATCCCCCATAAATACCCGGGCTTTCCTCGCCTTCCCCTGTGATACTACATCAGCAAAGCTCTTTTCCTGTCGCACACTATGCCCCCTTTCTCTTCTATCATCAACCTTTACTGTCTTACCACCTGGCAATCCTTCTCCACTCATCCGCTTACCATTCTTTTGTTGCATACTCTGTCTCCTGTCATCTTTCTTCTTCTAATCCACAGTCTTCTCCTTTTCTCTGCTCTTGTTATCCTGCCACCTGACTACCCTTCTTCACTCACTCGTTTATCTTCCTTTTGTTGCACATTCTTCCTTTTTCCATCTTTCTTCTTCTTACCAGCTAGTTGAGCCAGCTTACTATGTATGCTAGATATATTATATTGGTATAAAATTATCTACTAATAACCATAGTTTATGTGAGTAAAACCAATTTTTACTTATGACTATGATTGCACCCTAGACATCAAAAAGAATGAAAAATGGCTCAACTAACACAGCCTTCCCATACTTTGACACATTACATACTAAACACACATTAATGTTTTATAATATATTGTCCTATCTGAACCACTAAAGGCATTTAACAATTCCCTTGCAAACCAGTTAGTTCATTCCAATACAGACATTAGGCGGACCATGGCCAGATCCAGGACATAGGCAGGATATTTTGGATGAACGATAATATTTGCTCTTGTGCGTTGCATTAAACAAAAATATACCCACATTTTCTGAAAAAAAAAAGTATGTCGTTTATGTTTGGGCTTTGGAAATAGCTCTGTTTGAGTGAACTCCGTCTGCAACTCGATCATGATATCCACGAGCATGTATCGTTACGTTGTCAATGAAACGTTGGCACTGAATTACAACAACTTCTGACCACTTTCTGAAGGGGTTTCTTACATTGACGCGGTCTTAACAGAACTTGTGATTGAATACGTCGATGACCACTGAACTTCTTTTCTTACATTGACGCGGTCTTAACAGAACTTGTGATTGAATACGTCGATGACCACCGCTGGTGTTGCCATCTTTGGCAGTTTCTTCTGTCGTCGTGCCTTATTTGTACCTCATTATTTTCTAAACTAATGTTTAAGTTGTGTGTTGTAAATAGCATATATTCTGTCACCCGGAATAGAAAAATCTAGATCAGTAAGGTGTAACACACATTCTTATTTGCTTGTCTGGTTTCACTGCTTCATGTGCGGCTAGAGAGCTTTCGGCGGGGAGAATTTCGTTAAGTTAATTTAGTTAAGTTACTTTCAAATAACACCCTGCCTCTGGTGTAGTAATTAACAAGTTAGGTATACACAAAATACAATATGTTTCTGTGTCACTATTTATGTTATGGTATAAATAAAACAAGATTTAACAAGAAGATTTGCCATCCAAGCCAAAGGCCCAGATGGCAAGTGGACAAGGAAGCCATTGGCTTATCGAGAGTCCAACAATGTTCACCTACTTATAACCCGCCCTCCTGATATATGTGTCAACCTTGTTTTTAAACATATTCACGCTGCTAGCAGTTACACAATCTGTAGACAGTTTGTTCCATTCATTTACTGTCCTCTGTGAGAACGAGTGCTTCCTGATGTCCAATCTACATTGATCCTTTACTAATTTTACCTCATGTCCTCTAGTTCTGCTATCCTTCTTGAGTGAGAAAAACATATTTCTATCAATATTTTCATACCCATTCAATATCTTAAAAACTTCAATCTGATCTCCTCTTAACCTCCTTGTCTCTAGAGTTGTTAAACCACATTCTTTCAGGCGTTCTTCATAACTAAGGTCTCTAAGTTCTGGAATCATTTTAGTTGCTCTCCTTTGTATGCGTTCAAGCGTATCTATATCCTTCTTACGATATGGTCTCCGTGCTTGTATACAGTATTCTAAATGAGGTCTAACTATTGCTTTATAAAGAGGTATAATTAACTTTTTTCCCTTGTATGTTATGTTTCTTCTAATCAATCCAAGAATTTGATTACCCTTTGAAGCTGCAATACCACACTGCTCTGAAACTTTCATATCAGCGCTTATTGTAACTCCTAAGTCCTTTTCTTTTACAGTAGTACCAAGAACAGTAGCTCCCATTTTATAGTTTACATTCAAGTTCCCATGTCCTGTATGTAGGCATTTACATTTCCCAAAATTGAACAGCATCTGCCATTTCTCAGACCATTTCACTAATCTGTCTAGATCGTTTTGTAAATGTTGTTTATCACCATCAGTATTAACCTTTCTAAACAGTTTTGTGTCGTCCGCAAATTTCAGTACGTTACTTGTTATACTCTCGTCCAAGTCATTAATATAAATTAAGAATAATATAGGTCCTAATACTGATCCTTGAGGTACCCCACTCAAAACCGATTTCCAATTTGAAACTTCGCCATCTACTACAACTCGTTGTCTTCTGTCAGTCAGCCATTGTTCTATCCAGTCAGTTATGCTATCCCCGATACCATGGGCTTTTAATTTAAGTAGCAATCTTTGATGTGGCACTTTGTCAAAAGCTTTCTGAAAATCTAAGTAGATAATATCTACTGGCGATCCCTCGTCTATCCACTTAGTGATTTCTTCCAAAAAACATAACACATTTGTTAAGCATGACCTCGCTTTAAGGAATCCATGTTGAGATGAATTTAATAATTTATGCTTAACGAGGAAGTCCACCATATGGTCTTTAATTAACCTTTCTAATAATTTACAAATCACTGACGTTAAACTCACTGGTCTGTAATTCTCTGACTTATTTCTCGAACCCTTTTTAAATAATGGTATGATGTTTGCTTCTTTCCATTCAAACGGAACAACTCCCTCTTTTAATGACAAGTTGAATACTCTGGCAAGTGGTATACTGATTTGATCTACTGTTTCCATTAGTAATTTTGGAGGAATCCCATCCACTCCCGGTGATTTGTTATCCTTCATTGCCTTTATTTTCCTAGCTACCAATTCTGGAGTTACAACTAACGGTCCTAAATAGTCAGATTTAGCCCCCTGAAATTTAGCATCAGCAACTGGTAATGAACTAATATCTTCTTTTGTAAACACTGAACTGAAGTAACCATTTAGGTCTTCCGCCATTAAAAACCCCTGTGATATTATATTTCCAGCACTGTCTTCTAGAGGTCCAACCTTGTCTTGTACGTTTTGTTTACTCCTGACATATGCATAAAAACTCTTGCTGTCAGTTTTTATGTTACATGCCAGTTTTTGCTCATAGCTTCTTTTAGATTGTCTGATTTCAGTTGTAGCTGCATTAAGTGCCTCTTTGTATTTTGCATAGTCTTCTTCCTTTCTGGTACGCCTATAAACCCTCCACATAGTTTGTTTTAGCATTATTTTTCTAATTGCCTCTTTTGACACTTGTTTCTTTCTACACCGTTTTCCTTGTTTTCGGAAGGGAACAAATTTATCAATGATACTCTCAATTTCATATTTTAGAATATTCCAACATTCAATTGCAGTCTTATTCATCAGCATGTTATTCCAATCTAGCTGTGCTAAGTATTTTCTCATATCTTTGTAGTTACCTTTGTGGAAGTTTCTCTTGTACGTTTTCTTATTTTTACTTTCTGATTTTACATTGATGTCAAAAAACACGTGGTCTATGCGTCGTGTTTTTTCATTAGCTACTTACTACTACTACCGTAAATACATTGTTATTTGTCGCTTGATATTCATATCTGGAATAATTCTTCGACTTGATTTATACATTTCTTTCCAATGAAAATGAATTATAGAGGGATCATGCTTGAGGGATCATGATCGAATATGATTAAGAGTATTGCACTTGAAATGACGATCTCCGACACTGACACACGTTGCTTTATAAACCATATGAAGATATTTTAGGTAAGGTAAGCCCGGGCGGAACGTTTTCATTGGGAAATTTCCTCTTCGATGAAAGAGAGAATTATCAGGTTTAATTGGGGCACAAAGAGAGAAAATTTACATTTTTTTCTTCGGACAGAGAGAAAAAAATGGCCAAAAACATGGGCATTTGCGCGGCACATACATGTATACCTCAGTATAGGGAGTACCGCCCCTGGGACCGATATAACGAGATGGGAGGACTGCGTGGTGATTTGGCAGGAGTGTCGATCCACGACGTCCTCGCGTGATTAATTTCTGTGCGGCGCGAGAAAGAGGAAATGCTGGATTATTGTATAGATGATGAAGATCTATACTAATATATGTTTGTTTGAGACAAAAGTCAATGTAATACATGCACGCACGCACGCACACACACACACAAAATCTTATCGATAAGTAAACATAAACTCAAGACAAGGGTCGTGCAACTAGAACATCCTAAGGTAACCTAGGCTATGGTAAGGTTCCACAAACAATGTTTCACCGATGCGCCATCTTAATATGCAGGATTTTTGTGATAACAAGTTTTGCGCACGGGTGTTCCGCAACATAACGCATAGTTTTCCTGCCCGCTCTAAAAATACCCAAATCATGAACTGACATGTTCCCCACAATTCCAATAGCTCACGTGATCATATTCGTTTCCGCATTGGTTAGCAAGGTGCGCGAAATGATGGCCAGGGCCTTTTAGCAACCACACCCATGTGTGCTAGAATGGTCAAGTTCAATTTATCTTTATTTACGGGCAATTATGTCAATATAACATTAAATTGATGACTAAATATACCACCTTATAACATTACAAGTATAATATCTAAATCTCATAATGCTACATAAGAAAACATGCAGCATGGCAGTCAAACGGAACTGCGGACGAGTAGGGGGTGAGTTCTATAGAAGGAACTGCACCAATGGAGGTAAAGTTAGCAGGTCGGATTGCTGTTGATTCGTCGTCCGTTTACGCTGGCTCCCCATAGCCAATCACCTCTGATCACCGTCGATTTTGGCCCAATGTAAGTTCACGAATTATGTTTACCTAGAAGCCAACTTGCGGGTTATGTTTAACAAAGCAGTTTATCCCACTGAGTATTAAAGCGCAAAATAAAGTCCCAAATATTGCAGGAATGTCGTCATGATCATTTCTGGGAAGTAGGTCACTGATCTGATGTGTGCGGTTGGAAAAAGTAGCTGGTAGCGCGACAAGTCGCTTTTGTAACACGCACTACAATGCAGTAGTCGCATTCGGTGACACAAGCACGTGTGATGTGGATATAATCCAACACACGTTTTCTATTAAAAGTTGTTTTTGATCTGCATTGACGAATAGACGTCTTTGTTACCAGACATAATGTATTCACGCCTTCCCGAGCCGAGAATGTACTGTGCTTTGCCCGGGCCATGGCGACGAGTGCGAATACTTTAGCTATGACTATATTCAAGAACCCAAAGACACATTAAATGGTCTACGTCTTATACTTTTATATTATAATTAGATCTAATTTATCAAGACTCAGCATTGGCCGGCGGCGACAGAAATTTAGGGAAAAAAATTAATATCTGAACTTTTTAGTATGAACAAATAAACGGAAGTAACTCCTATTCCAAATCACCCTCTCTGCTCTGGCTCCGTCCGAAAACGGTGTGACAAAATCATTTAGCAATTTTTGGCCTCTCTCTATAATATATTACTTAAGCCTTTTCACTCCCCATCGGAGTGTAGGCCATCAACGACTCCTTTCCACCGGGAACAAAGTCTTGAGTTTGGGATTCCAGCTCTTTCGATTTGTATTCTGCATTTGACATCTCTGCTTCTACTTCTCTGTGCCAGGTGTTTCTTGGCCCTCCTCTCAGCTCAAATTGGGAGTGGCGAGAATGTAGGTCACAGTGTCTTGACATGCACAATTTAGTTGTTAGTTGCACGTTATCATTCTACACAGTGTGCCAGAGAAAATGTCAGGAAATAGGTGTGTTATTGAACCAAATAAGATTAATTTGTGTTCTAAGTTTTTAAATTTTTTAAATTTAAATGTTTTATTGTTGAAATATGGGTCTAAAACAACTCATTGGCTTAATTTTTTTGTAGTTGGGCCTAAACAAAAAAATTTTGTGTTTCAGGTAACGAGCCCAAAAAAGTTAGGTAGGGTAGGTAGGAAAATATTTTTTTTAATTATATTTTTTTAACACTACAGTAAGCTTACAACACGACATCATTTATGGACACAATTTATTACACCAACATAAAAACAAAGCGTCTGCACCAATAGCAATAGTCAGTGTTCAATGTAGATATCACATAATAAAGTCAGTTTAATTAAAACAAAGAATACTTTTAAAATAAATGCACTTCGCTGGTTCCGATTGGTTACAATTAAATATGCGTACTTAATTATTTAAAGACATGCCTTTAACATTACGTACTCACATACTTAATTAATTAGAAGTATGCTTTAACTTTACATACGTGCATTGAATTAATCAAAGGCAAGATTTTAATATTACAATTGCGCCTTTAACTTAGTGTATTTAAATAGTAACAAATTAAATAAATAAATATTAAAGGTGAGCCTGATATGTGGTCGAAGACATAGTAATGATAATCTGCGTAACGTGTCGAATTCAACTTCTTAAAAAATATCTCCAAAATCTGACGCCGATTTTGAAACTGTTTTCACATTTCAATTTCTCAACGTGTCAGCTATATCACAAAAATATAATACAAAATGGATCTGCCAGCTCAAAATATCATTGACATTTCTAATCCAGACTAGTCAGTGAAGACGAACTCACAAAACACAAAGTTGACAATTACTAGGGCCGGTATTGTCAGGATCCGGCGTTCATGATATCATGATGAATTTACATCTATACGCAGTAACTACGTTTATGACTGGCGTCTGCGAGTCCACAGTCCTTCCTCCTGTTTCGCCATGGCGATTTCACACGATCCATCACTGCAGTCATACTCTTTAGCAATGCTGTCAAACGTTTCGTTTCACATCATAAAAAATGTACGTATAGGATTTCCATTGTGGAATAAGCAATGGCGTTTTATTACGCAGACTAGAGACGCAAGTGCCATCTTGCCATCCTTAGCCAACGTGATTCAGCATGTAACAAGATCGCTCATTGGGTGAACTATTTTTGATCCCGCCAATCACACGTGCGGACCCAAACAAGTTCGGTGTGCACACATCATCGAATACGCAGGTTAAATTTTACTCGCGGGTTGTTTTATTTGTTTTAAAGAAAATGTAACGAAACAAACATTGATTGAAATATCAAATAAAAAGATTAGGGTCAGCCCGTTTTTCTAGGTAGGGTCGGGTTACCGGAAACACACACTTTTTTCGCCTACGCCTTATTGGGATTTTAAGTAGAATAAGAAATCTTCATAATTTCCGAAAATTTGCAAAAATGACAGAATCTGCCAAATTTGAAATGGTCATAACTCAGAAAGTTATCAACTTTGACATTATCATTATCTATTATCAATAACACACATACATATTCTCTTTCTTTCTCTATTTCTTGAATGTTCTTGAATAATTCACAACCTGTACTAATATATCTACATTTTCAGATACATAGCTTGAAAACTTATAAAGTTAGAGGCATAAAAATGTATAAAAATAATGGGTAAGATTTTAGGTGCTTACCGCTTAATTACCCCTTGTTCCCATTATACTAGGGTATTACAGAGACAATTTTCAAGTAAATGCTTAGTTCAAGTGCTTAAGTATGGCCACTTAGTCATTGGTTAAAATATAAGTAAATGCTGAGACATTAACTTTTTGGCCATTGGTTGATTTCACATGGAATGACTCAGGTACATATAATCTAGAATCATGTAATCAGGTTTTTTTGCCTTTGACAACAATATTTACATAATTTTCTTACTAGAGATGGAGTAGGTAGTAAAATCATATATAGGATTTCATGTAGTGTTGTATTTTATTGATTAAATAAAAGCGCAAAATACGTCAGTTTGAAATATTTTTTGAAGCCATTTGAATAGGAAATCCAAATATGGCGCATTACACAGGCATTGTACCTGCCTTTCATATAAAATATAAATTGGAATTTTAGCTCCATTGGCTGCATAGCATTGTTAGCTGCTAAATACAGGCCACTTTTCACTATGTACCAACATTGGAGATCAGTATCTCATAAACTAATCAAGATAGAAACTTCAAACTTCTTGTATACCTACATATATAGGTGTGTTGTTGATCAAAATAAGCTTAATTTGTGTTCTAACATGTTTTGCTGAAATATAGTTCTAAAATCACTTGTTGGATCATTTTCGCACATAAAAACAAACACCTTCAATGGCAGTTTGTAGGAGAACTAATATACAGATGTGGAACTATAGTATATATGTTACTCTCTACATATAATGGAGAATAAACATGCAAAATCTGAAGAGTTGTAGCACAAATATTTTTTGAATTATTTGTATTTTAAGTAGAACAAGAAATTTTAATGATTTCCGAAACTAAAAAAAAATTAAGAATCAGTAAAATTTTAAATGGTCATAACTCAGAAGCTATTCGAGCTACATCTCTATGGCTTGACATGTGTGGTTATATTGATCTGTGAATTAAGTAGTAAACTTTTGGTTGAATTCAAAAAATATGAGTGCAACAAGGTTTTCCTATTTTGGTTGATTTGAGACGGAATACCCCTTCATCTATATTATATAATTATACACAATTAGGATGTTCTTGGTTTCGGCAGGTTTGCTATGGAGTGTATACAAAGCCAGGGACTTACACTTTGAAAATATTGTCAAATTCACCAATTTGAGCCACCAAAGTACCACCGAACACTCTGACCACCCACTCAGCAGTCAAGGCATGGCATTTTAAAGCACTTGTGCGAAGTTATGAACTAACAACTGAAGACGACAACCGTAGCATTAACTGTGTACATGCAATTGACCCAAACAGAATGCTTACTTTACTGGCTTACTCAAGTTACTGTTATGTTAAAACACATCAATTTATATCTATCACAACTGTTGATAATGTATGACCACGACAATCTCATACTCCCACTTTGGCCAACCTATTTTCGGATACCCACAACATAATATTAATGTAACTATAACTGGCATGAATTGTATATTTCAGCTGCCAATGGAGCAGTTCCAGGTTACCAGTAGTCCGGCCGATGGCCAGGCGCAGGTAATACTGCAGACAATGCCAGCCCAGATGGTCGCCTCTGGCACCCAATCACCAGGACAGACGCAGGTGAGAGACAATTGCCATGTTTGAGAAAATCAGGGAGCAAAATGGTGGGGAAACATGGTCAGGAAAGCCCCAGAGCAGCCTGCTATGACGTCAAAACGAGAACTAGTGCTGTGTCCATGAAAATAAATGGCCACATGAACCAGAGAAATTGTTAACTATATCGTTGTGTATACTTGTTATATGGCTTTAGTATGGCACAGCACCAAAATGGTAGAAATTATATTTTAAAAAGTTTCATTGAAAGTCTTAATATTCCTAGTTTCACACATGTTGTGTCAACTGTTCGGTATTATGATTATTACATAATTGATATTGAACTTCAATCACATAATCTTGACCATTTTCTTGTTCAGCAGATCTTGCAGGTGAGCCAGGGCAATCAGATACTGACCCAGGCTGGACAACAGATCTTGACCCAGGCTGGTCAACAGATTGTCCTTCAGACTATGCCTGCTCAAGGCCAAACATTGCAACAGGGCCAGGCGCTGCAGATTCAAGGCCAGGGTGGTCAACTACAGCAGGTCAGTATCACACCTTCTCCCTGTGGAGAGGGCTGGAGAGACTCCTACCTTATACTTGTGAACTATAACAAACTACATGGAATATTTTAACCCTGTCAAATTAAGAGCTATAGTCAGGGCATTTGAAGAAGTGGATGTTTTATTTACATTAATGGTGTGGATTCGAAACTTGGTATAAGACCACACTTTGTTATTATTGCAGGTGATCATCCAACAGCCCCAGCAGACTGTGCAGCAAGGGGCACAGCAGACCATGCCTCAAGTGATTCAGACCCAGGATGGACAGACAATTATCTACCAGCCCGTACAGACAGCCACAGCGCCGGACACGACCAGCCAGGCACAGGTCGCACAGACCATCCAACTACAGACGTCAGGTGGGTGTGATGTTGTGAGCAGCGTCACTGGGGGATTGACCATGTAGGTCAACTTAACTCTAGGAGTGACCAATGATAAACTTCCACAGTGTACACAAATTGGGGTTATTCATATGGGTGCTTTAAAAAAATCATAACATTGCTAACAATTATCGCACAAATGTGATTGAGGTATCATTTTGTTGCTAAAAAGACTCGTTATTGTAGTAACGTTATAAAAACTACAGCACATAATCTTATCATGGGGATAAAATTATCACTAGTTTGAATTTCGTCCAATAAAGAGAATTTTTTTTATTTTCACCCTGCCACCAGATAATTAACGAGCGGCTGTATGTTCCTATGTCTAATGGGAAAATGTAGCCATACACATTAGCTACAAAATAAAACAAAAATGAATCGAATATATTTAGAACTTTTATTTTTATGACTTTTCCAACATCTGACTGCCAATTCAGGCAGGCCCATTGATCCTGCATCGATTGCCATGGCAGTGAGGGCTGTCGAAGCCGGTGGAAATCGCTATGTCAACTTGCTGATATTTACCTAAAAAAATCCTGCAACATCGTTCTCTGTATATTAATATGATTCATTAATGCTGTTATGCAATTTGCCAAAATATTGACGCAGAAACTTGTAATAATGCAGTCTAAAGTGAACTGGCACAGAACAAAGTGAGAAAACAAAAAGGCAGATTAGTATTAATATAATATAGTAAATAAAAATGCCAGACGGCCGGGTCAACACGTTTGTAATGACGATACGCATTCGCTGCATATAGCCAGCGCACCCATTCACATTTATTCGAATAGGCCAATCATAGAGCTTTCCAAAGGTATAATATGTTACATATTTAGATACTATGAATGGAAACGTAAATTTATTCTGCAGAGCGTAATAAAAGCAGCCAAATGGGCACCAACTATGTGATGTGTCTTGTAAGCTAGATTGTCACTAGCTATAATTGACTACGCTCATGAATAAATATGAGACGGAACGAAGAGTGATTCAGCTTTCAAATGATACCATTTGTTCCTGTGTGAGGTACTAGTGGAGGAAACAAAAATTTTTACTACAGAGTGATACCAAAATCAGCCGGAACCCATTTCGCACTGATCGCACGGGTAGAATTCAGCCCAGCGGTCACTCCTAGAGTAAGGGCTGTTTACACGAGTGATTAGTTGCCCAACTGGTTGGCTCACACAGTTTCACACTGTATCGTGTAAATACCCTAATGAGACCGATTGGTGAGGCCAGTTGTGTTGGTGGAATTGGGGATGGTCCCAGTTTGGGTGACAGTTGGCTGCGATTTTGAAGCAGTGGAAAATCATCAACTGACAGGTGCACCCATCCTGTCCTTTCATCAAAGCTCAAATCAGGAGTGGTATGAGTCATGATCTAGGTCGCAGTGTCAACATGTCACTTGTTACAGTGGACAATTTAGCTGCACACTGTCGCCCAACCAACTGTGGCACAAATTGCTCATGTAAACCAGCCTTCAGTGTGATAATTTCATGGGGTTTAGAGCTGTAGTACCTGTACTTGTGGTAACCATACTCTGCATCTTCCGAAGAATTATGTTATATGCCTTATTTTTTCTGTCAGACTCCATCAACTCATGACTATATCCAACAACCTACCCATGCACACACGACTGTTGTGAAGTATTTATCAGAAAAAGTTTTTGATCTTTCGACATGTAACAAAATAATTAATAACCGTTTTTTTATAGCACTGACCTGACCAGTGAAGTTTATTTTCAAATGTTATTGTATGTTGCTGCATTCCATGTTGCAGGTGGTGTTATCCAGGTTCCCATGGCGATGCCGACACAGAGTTCAGCCGGCACTGCCTCGTCTGCTGTGCCAACTGCAGCTGCCGTCGCTCTTCCTAATGGGACAACTACTAATGCCAATGGTCAACTTGTGTTGGTATGGTCTATTTATTTATTTATGGTCTATTTTTTTTTAATTTATTTATTAATATTATGTATTATTATTAATTATATAATTATTTATTAATACTATTTAATATTATTTATTTATGGTCTATTTATTTAAGATATTTGGGGAGTATGGTTTGGAAATTACATTACCATGTAGTTATTTTAAGGGGAGACCCTGCTTGAAACATCTCTGCTATTTTTTAAACTTTCAGAGATTGTGAGGTTTAGCAGGTTAGGTTTTTCCTAACTAGTATACTAACATGATTCACTAATGCTGTCAGACAGTTTGCCAAAATAACAAAAAGGCGAGATTAGAAAGACACCACATGTTTTTTGTAATGATGATTCTCATTCACTGCATAAAGTCAGGGCACTCGTGCAAACTTATTTGAATAGGCCAATCATAAAGCTTTCCAATGGTTTATCCATCTCCATATTTAGCCCCTTTTAATGGATGCGTAAATTTATTATGCAGACCATAGTAAAATCAGCCAGCTAGATTCTTATTAATTGTCATTGTCACAGGTGGTGCCTGGGACAGGAGGTGCTCCTACAATCCAGCGGATACCAATCCCCGAGCAGGACGTGCTTGATGACCAGCCACTCTACGTGAACGCCAAGCAGTACCATCGCATACTGAAGCGACGGCAGGCACGGGCGAGGCTGGAAGCACAAGGGAAAATACCAAAAGAACGACGGGTAGGCAGTGTTGACATAACAGATTTATTTTTAGTTCTTATGTGTCCAATGTTTTCTAGTAAGTAAGCTAGTTTAATAATGTTTTAAAAACCAATCTGGAAATAATAACCTGTCAGAAGGAGTGGCCATTAATAACATGTAATGTATTTGTTGTGCTTGTTGAATTTAATAAGAAGTATTTTGGTGGGTTTCAACAACACATGTTCAAAACTTACATTACATAGTTGTTATAGAATTAAATTATATCCCATGTAAAATTCATCCCAGATTTACTAAATATTTACCACAGATTACTAGCTTACAAAGCATTTGGGTAATAGTGACCATAATCAAATACATTTTGACATCATTGTAAAATCAGAAAGTAAAAATAAGAAAACGTACAAGAGAAACTTCCACAAAGGTAACTACAAAGATATGAGAAAATACTTAGCAAAGCTAGATTGGAATAACATGCTGATGAATAAGACCGCAATTGAATGTTGGAATATTCTAAAATATGAAATTGAGAGTATCATCGATAAATTTGTTCCCTTCCAAAAACAAGGAAAACGGTGTAGAAAGAAACACTTGTCAAAAGAGGCAATTAGAAAAATAATGCTAAAACAAACTATGTGGAGGGTTTATAGGCGTACCAGAAAGGAAGAAGACTATGCAAAATACAAAGAGGCACTTAATGCAGCTACAACTGAAATCAGACAATCTAAAAGAAGCTATGAGCAAAAACTGGCATGTAACATTAAAAATGACAGCAAGAGTTTTTATGCATATGTCGGGAGTAAACAAAACATACAAGACAAGGTTGGACCTCTAGAAGACAGTGCTGGAAATATAATATCACAGGGGTTTTTAATGGCGGAAGACCTAAATGGTTACTTCAGTTCAGTGTTCACCAAAGAAGATATTAGTTCATTACCAGTTGCTGATGCTAAATTTCAGGGGGCTAAATCTGACTATTTAGGTCCGTTAGTTGTAACTCCAGAATTGGTAGCTAAGAAAATAAAGGCAATGAAGGATAACAAATCACCGGGAGTGGATGGGATTCCTCCAAAATTACTAATGGAAACAGTAGATCAAATCAGTATACCACTTGCAAGAGTATTCAACTTGTCATTAAAAGAGGGAGTTGTTCCGTTTGAATGGAAAGAAGCAAACATCATACCATTATTTAAAAAGGGTTCGAGAAATAAGTCAGAGAATTACAGACCAGTGAGTTTAACGTCAGTGATTTGTAAATTATTAGAAAGGTTAATTAAAGACCATATGGTGGACTTCCTCGTTAAGCATAATTATTAAATTCATCTCAACATGGATTCCTTAAAGCGAGGTCATGCTTAACAAATATGTTATGTTTTTTGGAAGAAATCACTAAGTGGATAGACGTGGGATCGCCAGTAGATATCATCTACTTAGATTTTTAGAAAGCTTTTGACAAAGTGCCACATCAAAGATTACTACTTAAATTAAAAGCCCATGGTATCGGGGATAGCATAACTGACTGGATAGAACAATGGCTGACTGACAGAAGACAACGAGTTGTAGTAGATGGAGAAGTTTCAAATTGGAAATCGGTTTTGAGTGGGGTACCTCAAGGATCAGTATTAGGACCTATATTATTCTTAATTTATATCAATGACTTGGACGACAGTATAACAAGTAACATACTCAAATTTGCGGATGACACAAAACTGTTTAGAAAGGTTAATACTGATGGTGATAAACAACATTTACAAACCGATCTAGACAGATTAGTGAAATGGCCTGAGAAATGGCAGATGCTGTTCAATTTTGGGAAATGTAAATGCCTACATACAGGACATGGGAACTTGAATGACAACTATAAAATGGGAGATACTGTTCTGGGTACTACTGTAAAAGAAAAGGACTTAGGAGTTACAATAAGCGCTGATATGAAAGTTTCAGAGCAGTGTGGTATTGCAGCTTCAGAGGGTAATCAAATTCTTGGATTGATTAGAAGAAACATAACATACAAGGAAAAAAGTTAATTATACCTCTTTATAAAGCAATAGTTAGACCTCATTTAGAATACTGTATACAAGCATGGAGACCATATCGTAAGAAGGATATAGATACGCTTGAACGCATACAAAGGAGAGCAACTAAAATGATTCCAGAACTTAGAGACCTTAGTTATGAAGAACGCCTGAAAGAATGTGGTTTAACAACTCTAGAGACAAGGAGGTTAAGAGGAGATCAGATTGAAGTTTTTAAGATATTGAATGGGTATGAAAATATTGATAGAAATATGTTTTTCTCACTCAAGAAGGATAGCAGAACTAGAGGACATGAGGTAAAATTAGTAAAGGATCAATGTAGATTGGACATCAGGAAGCACTCGTTCGCACAGAGGACAATAAATGAATGGAACAAATTGTCTACAGATTGTGTAACTGCTAGCAGCGTGAATATGTTTAAAAACAAGGTTGACACATATCTCAGGAGGGCTGGTTATAAGTAGGTGAACATTGTTGGACTCTCGATAAGCCAATGGCTTCCTTGTCCACTTGCCATCTGGGCCTTTGGCTTGGTTGGCAAATCTTGTTAAATCTTGTCTTGTTAAATCCCTTCATCAATCAATCAATAAAATATCAAGACAATCTTTCATATATAATCAGTTGGCCTCAGATGATATTGCATGAACAATGATGTTTGTTTCTATAATGAGCAAATTCTCTATAACCATCTGATCACATTGATTGATAAAACTTCAAATTTAAAACCAACTGGTATAAATACATAAGTAAGTAAATATTTTATAAAAGTCTCACTTCATGTGCACAGGCATTAAAATACAATTAATGATTCAGCTATTTTTTGCTTACAAACCCATAGAAATACTTACACGAGTCACGCCACCGACACGCAATGAACCGGGTGAGAGGAGACGGTGGCCGGTTCTACTCAACGGAGGAGTTGCAGGAACAGATGATGGCCGCCCAGCAGGCAGGGGACGGCTCAGGTAGCCTCATGGGAGCCAACGTGTTCAAACTGGAGAAAGAAGGCGAACAGGTTGGCGCTTTCTTACATGTTGTTGCCCAAACCTTCCATGGTGGGAGACCTCCCAATTTCCAAAAAAATGTCTCCCTCTGTAACATTATTGCTTGTACTATCTTTTGACTTTACTTGTACTATCTTTTGACAACTCCAACATAAATGTCAACCTTTATTTGTGGGTCTGTTATACACATGCTTCAGATGCTAGAGTAGGCTAATTTACTACGGGGGAGCACACACTACAAGACTCAAGGCTAATGTCTATGTTATGCTGATGTCATTTGGGAACTGCACAAGTCCAAAGGTGGCTACTACGTCACCAGTCCAAATGTGCCTCACCAACTAGTGTATGAGCTGGGGCATCTAGTGATATTGTTACACCAACTTTTGTTATATTTCATGAATTTTGATGTTGATTTTTATTTTATATTTTTACGTTTATTACCATTTGATTGCACTTCTATAATTTAATGAGTTATGTATGTAAATAAACATAATAAACTCAAAAACCTGGAAATAAAACAGCCTCATTTGATGTTTCAGAATGGTAACAGTGAAGCCAACACGCCTGTGATGACTTCAGCCAGTGAAGCACTGTTAACCCCGGCCGATGCCTCCAAGATCGTCTCTATCACGCTCGCCAGCAAAACAGACACAACGAGAAGTTAGAACCACTCGGCAACAATCACCGTGTTTGTTTTAGGAATACACATCAACTTATCACTGGGACAGCTCAATGCTTGGATGGTTTATCAGTAGTAGTGGCCTGCCTCTTTCTCGTGAGACAATGCATTTCTTAGCTGCTTCATGCCGGTAAATTGCCAGCATGACACCATGCTTGATCTCCTGGTTAGACTGGTATGCTTGGATGTTGATAGCAGAACCGCCAATAAGACTGGCTCGCCAGGTCTTCGGCTACTGTTTGCCAGTGCAATGGGTCAATGTTTTGTAAGACACTCTGATAATTGTGGTTGGTGTTCAGAGGAACAGTAGTCAAACCAAATGTTTTATGTGAAAGCTGAGGACCACATAAATATATCAAGGCACACAAAACGTAACCATTGAAGCTTTTATTTGCAAAACACATGCCAATTTGTGCGTTCTGAGATAAATTATATTTTCTGTTGCACATTGTTAAGTGACAGATAGGAAAATCATTATTTCATCAGGCAGTTGCATGACATATGAAGCATTTTTTCGCAAAACACCTCCACCACTATCAACTTGATGGCAGCAGAACACTACTCTTACCTAAATCTGTGTGATTTTGGTGTATAATGCGTTTTGTAGATAAATGCTTCGTAGGGACTTTTATGCATACTGATGAAAGGCTTTATGTATCATGTAGAAATGCCTCATCATCAAATTGTGGTGCATGTGTGTTGCTTTGATGAGCTGTCGCTGCGATAAAATGTCCCGTTTTAGATGTCTTCTGTGTAGCATTGCAATCTTGTGACACTGTCATTTTGTTGCTGCATCTCTGTACAGAATACTTAGCAAAAAAACAGCAGTCATATTTTTATAACTAGGCTGTGCACACCATTTAGTTGTTTGTGGTGTCACAAACATTGCACAGTGAAGCTGTTTAGGATGTTGCTTCTGATTGGTTCTGCAGTAGCTGTACAACCATCATGATGTATTTTTGTAATTGTAGATTTTAAGTGCCCAGTCTTACTGAAGGTAATCACCGAAACCAAACTGTTGGCACTGGTGACTAGCTCCGTTAAATACAGTCTATTTTTCAATGCATCCAAGCTGAATTTAAATGTTTGCTTTCAAAAAGGTAGATAAGGCAAACTAGTGATGACCCCACATATGACTAGTAGAATAGTGGATGTATTCACATTTCCTTTGCAGTGGTTGGAATATACTACCAAGGGTACCCTGGTTAATGAATGAATAACTAGCCTGGTCAGTGTGCTACAGGGAAATGCAGACATTTGTTCCAGCTGCTTCCATTTTGTCACCTCAGAAAAGTTTTGTTTGGCCACAGCCAACATTTTCAGCAGTAAACAGTCTGATCAGTTTTATATGTTATATAGTACAAACTACCTAGGTATATATGTTGTAACAGCTTCACTGCCCAAATGTGTTTTAATGAACCACAGTTTGTAATGATTTACATTGAATCGTATATTTGTATACTGTAAGTTGAAGGGGGCAGCCTATAGGTTGAAAAGGATGGATGATGGTACCATGTTGGTTGGTTTTTGCTATTTATTATACGCCTATGACATGGAAATATACTTGTTTTGTTAATTGCATTTTTATGATGATTGTAGTTACATGGCTATCTATATAACCCGGTCCACCTGTCTGCTCTGGCCACCTATTAGGCTGCCCCTGCTAAGTGACAAGGTCAATGTTCATGCACAGATGGACAAATTGATAAAAAAATCGTGATATTTGAAAACACATTTTGGGCAGCCATGATGTTAGAATATGCATAGTTTATTCTAAATAACATGAGTTTAGATGAGAACATGAAAAGTGATGGGTCATTGTACCATTAACACACTTATATAAGAATTTGATTGCAAACCGTGAAGATTTACCAATCCAGTGCACTCTTACAGAGAGTAGATATCTGTAGTTGTTACTGAACAAGTTTTTTAAAGCTACGCTGGTAGTAAAGTTGACAAGAAACCACAAAGAAATTGTTTTGAAAGTGGTGTAAATAACCATGGTTAAGTGTGTCACCAGCTCTGTGATATTTAATTATTAATAATTATCATACTAAACCATCTTGATTGAATTTTTTTGCCATAATTTGGAGGATATCCCACTATATAAGAAGAAATTTCTAATTGTAATGACAATATAAATTCTCTAATAATCAATGCATTATTTTGGGTTGCTTTTCATTGATTTTGTTCAAAATCGATTACATACTTGTAGTATTGATGTTTATTAGCTTATTTTGTGTCAAATTTGCTACGATTGTAGTTTTAAAGTGTTGTTTCTGTTTATAGATATATCTAAGCATCTGAAAATCATTGTCAGTCCTGCATTTTGCTATACGTTTGTATAGATTGTCACATATTTACACAAAATGCTGTTGTAGTTATTTATGTTTTGCCTTTGTTTTCAGAGCAGATTATACCATAAGAGTATAGAACGTATGCCTGGGGCAAAGCTGCATATACTTACTATGCCTAGTAAAATGTCAGTTTACTAGTATTGATGGAAAATCAAGTGTGTGTGCGTGCGTGCGTGCGTGTGTAAATGCATTTTGTACGCTTTTGAAAACGTTTATCCATCCACAAGGTATTTGTAAAATAAATTATGGAACTATAAAGTTCACCATTGTACCAAAGATAACCAACATTTGTATGAGTATTGTTGTTATTGCTTGATTTTTTTGTAATTAAGCAATCGTCACGTGGTGAATGATTTTAGTTACATAAATATCAACACAATGACACTTTGCCTTGTTTTAACACTGCATTGGCTACAGTATTGTCTTTGGGTAAAACTAACCTGAGCTGTACCTCAGCTTAATAAGGTGCATTAAAAGCAAAACCAAAGAATGGCAAAGATTAGTTAAAGCTGAGCATTTTTTGGCCCTGAGCAAAAATCAAACTTGCTCATGAAGGATAAATGATGTTTGTTTGTGTGGTTGTCCAGTTTATGATACAGTTGTCAGTGTACAAAAGTTTATTCTTTGGTATTTGAACATGGTTAAATGATGGACACAACATTTGTGTGTTCATCTTGGTTTGAAGATTTCATCCTAGCTGCACATGACTCTTGAGATTTGGCTTTACATACTAGTTTGCTTTGAAACTATGTTGACTACAAACTTTGCCAAAAATATGAAGCTTTCAAGTAATTATACTGATAACAAAGGTTTTCAATATGAGAGGCACTAACAGAATGTTAATGCTGGAAATGTGTCCCAGAAAGAATTTCCGAAAGTCAATGCAATGAATAAAATTTTAGATGCGAAGTAGAAAAAAATTATCATGATTGATTTTTTATACCAAAACGTTTTCATTATAAAATGCTCACAATGGTCGTAGCCAGAGACTTGTGTAGTGGCGGTAAATGTAATCATTTCACTGTTACAGTACTCGTGGATTTCAACCGCAAAAAATATGAAATTAAAGAAGGACTGTTGCCTCTCCTGGTTCAGGCTACTGCCTCGCTTATGAAATGTATTAATTTGTGGGATGCAATGATGAAGCCGTTGGCAGTTCATGTACGTGTTCTGTGCAGTGATGATTTAAGTTTGCAGATGTGAAGCAGATGCATTTTACAGCATCAGTATGTGGAAGTAGTTACTATTCCTCGCGTACTAGCATGCACCGTCCTGGTTTGCTTGCTACGTTTGGCTAAAGATGTCCACCCAGTTGCTAGTGTTAGTGGGTGTCATTCTATGTGTTTTGGTTGCAGCACAATCAAGAGGCAGTTGATTTGAATAGCTCTAGAGGTTTATATATGTGTACATATATATATATATATATATAAATGTTGTGAAATGAGCAAACCGTGAACAGGTATACTATGTTGAAACAATTCATTGTGTTGTTCAATCAATCCGGTGGCAGTATCGTCGCCACGAAGTTGTAAGACTGACACAACCCACATGTCACAAGCCTGAGCAATATCTCATTGATTTCTTTTGTATGATAGGAATCTATTACACTAGCAAATAGTATGAGTGGACATATTCTTTAATTATAAAAAGACAGTAAGTGCATTCGAGTGTTTCCAGTTCTTTGTGGAATTTCGGCATGGCATTTCATTCTAATGAGTGAACTCAGTGGAGACACCGATGGCAGTTTAAATTGTCATTACTACATTAGTGGACACATTCATAACAATTCCATTATAGCCCTTTTAGAAAAGGGGTTCCCAATCTGGGGTACGAGTATCTGCGGGGGTACGTGCAATAATTGTGCCAATTTGCATGGTCAAGAAGGCGAACATTTTTGTAATAGTATCAAACTGACAGAAAACATTTATCTAATTCAAAGAGTAAACGCTAGTTACTAGTAGAAATGTCATCCATGTGGGATTGTCATGAGATATGCAGTTACGTTACGCACTTATCAGTGTTTTCCCTGCGGGGGAGAGCAGGCAAACCAGTTTTTTACCACACTTGAGCCTCTTCGTCCATATTTTCGGAGAAATTGCTGCGTACGTAGCAATGCATGCAAATATGGCGGAAAACCATATTAACTAAGAAAGTTCGTAAATTGCTATTTTTGAAGTACTTACACATTTTCTCAGACTATTGACACAATTTCACTTGAGTCGCATTAAAAAACCGCATTTTCACTGTATTCTAGGGAATGTTGCACTCTGGTGTAAGGTGTCCGAAAACGTAGTGAGCGAAATTAGGCTACGCTCTACAGAGAATACTATTAATTTTGGCTTACGCTATTTTCCGAGCGTGTTCTGAAAATAAGGGCCGATCAGAGGCTTATTTTCAGAGCAGCTTTGTTATATCTGCTACATTTATATTTGGATTTTTAAGGAAATAATTGCTTTGTAGATGAAATAACGTGGAGAAATAACTAGGTAAACTCACAGACATAGCTGCACAGCCTTATTTTCAGAGCATGCTCTGAAAATAAGGGCCGAACATAGTCTTATTTTCAGAGCAGCTCCGTTATATCTGCTACATTTATATTTTGGATTTTTAAGGAAATGTTTGCTTTGTAAATGACAACGTGGAGAAATAACTAGATAAACTCATAGATGCACAGCCTTATTTTCAGAGCATGGACAACTGACAATGGTTTTCTGCCATCCATTCATAAAGGAATTTAGAAAAATCAGTCAACACGCAAACTGCCTGCCCACCTTCGTCGTGGACACAATTGGCCGAGCTAATGGAGTCAGACCACTGTTGAGAATTGCATTGGTGGCTATGTTAACGTTTTGTCTGATTATAAGAATTTTTTTCAAAATCACATACATCCAGCTCTTTTAAAACGCCCCGACGTGCGATGCCCATCAATTTTGACAAAAATAGCCATGTATTCATGCGCCCACGTGGCCCATAGCAGAAAAATTCCCATAAATCCCCCCGCCTGTTAAACTCCCAAAAAATGCACCATTTCACAGCCAATAGCTTCTACGAACAAACCTGTGAATATGCCTGCTCAACTGCACTTATGTCACATCATATGAATTGTTTAAATTCACATATCGCAATTTAATACGCCCTACATTCGTGTCAAACAATAAACAGGAAGGTCAACTGTGGTCTTACCCCTAATGGGCACGGACCACAGTCACTTTTCCATTGACGACCATTATAACGTTCTTGTGCCTACATTGAAAATTTATCCTACAATTTTTTGTTTTAATTCACAGCAAATGACAGACCCACTAAGACACCTGGTGTGTGAAATTCGTGAAAATTACATACCTCCTTTTCGTACAAATTGCTTCAATGCATGACACCCCTGCATTTCTGCAATGAAATTCACCGGTTTCCAAAATATGCGTGCATCTTGCCTGATGGCCATCGTGTCCTTAAGCAACAGGTATACCAACTGACAAATGGCATCATTTCAAAGCTTAGATGCTACTGTGCACAAAAACATCACTTCCACTCGCTCATCCACACAATTTCTGCTCTCACAAATAAACCCTAACTGCACAATTAATTTTTCCCTCGGGACTCTTTATCGTTGTAATGGCGGACGGATTCTGACTGTGGTCCGTGCCCTAATGAATGCACCAGCTCTGAATTGGCGGGGGAATAGGAAGTATTCCATCCTGCGTTTTGATTGGTTAAATCAGCTTCTGGTTTGCTCGGGAAATAACGAATTATGGGCTGTTATTTCCAGAGCTGCTCGGTAAATAGCCAATGCGATTAATTAGTTTTCGCACATAATGTTACACATAAAATTTTATTTTAAATCCAAAACCTTTTGTTGTTTTACCTTGCACGGACCTACTGTAGAATCGTCATAAAATCCTACAATTAGCATTTAACAAGACAAAAGATTTAAGATTACCACCCAGATAAAAATAAACAGACAAGTGCATGTGTGTTCCAATACCGGTTAGTTGCCTTTTTTAAAGCTTGTGATTGCAAATCCTTTTTCACTAAATTATCTGATACTATTAGGCTCATAACATCCAAATTCGCCCATAAGCTATTTAACATTCCACAAAATGTATGAAAAGCACAACCTAACCAGTCATGTAATGAATGATTGAGCTTAATCAACAAATTGATGGATGCAGTGATTGGGATGAATCCAAGATGGCGACCTCTGTGGGAACATCAACATTACATCTTTCTTCCCGGCTGTTTACTTTAATCCTCACTTCACTCCTCACTGCTCACTTCACACAGGAAGGAGTATGTATTACTGACTCTTGTTCGTCCCCGCATGTCTCCTATTATTTTGAAACTGACTTAAAACCAGTGGCAGAGGCGTACTCAACCCAAGTAGTCCACCACGTAGTGTTGTGGGCTAGACATGGTCACCACAAGTTAGATAGGAAGCAACCCCTCGCAACTTCAACACTTCAAACGTCTCACAAACATATCCTCCTACTCATCAGTGGAATTGAACCCAACCCAGGCCCTAGGCGACCTAGATTCTCATGTGTTGTCTACAAAAAAGCATGCAAAGCAAATCAGAGAGCCCTGGCCTGCGATACTTGCGACCACTGGACCCATAAGGCATGTGCAAACATGACCACTGCATCATATGACAGACTAGGAGATAGTGACAAGCCATGAACCTGACCTTCAACAAGACCTTGACTCCATGGAAGAGTGGGAACACACCTGGCAAATGAACTTAAATACGAGCAAATGCAACGTCATCCGGATCATGCACAACAAGCGAAGGGAAACCCTAACATCCAGCTATTCTCTCCATGGTCAAACACTGGAAACGGCAAGTAACAACAAATACTTGGGCATCAACATCAGCAGCGATCTCTCCTGGTCCACCCATGTAGAGGATGTAGCGGCAAGAGGAAACCGGACAATGGGGTCCCTGCGAAGGAACTTCAGAGAATGTAACCCTAAAGTCAAGACGGCAACCTACACCACATTGGTACGCCCCACTTTGGAATACGCCTCAGCTGTCTGGGATCCCTACGAAGAAAAGGACGCCCAACTCCTTGAAAACGTCCAACGCCGAGCAGCCAGATACGTGAACAAGAATTACACGGACAGATCACCAGGCAGTGTAACACATATGCTCGAAAATCTAAAATGGATAAGTCTGGAACATCGAAAACGACAGATCCGCCTGGGGATGCTCTACAAAATCAACAAAGGCCTCGTAGACACCGACCCAGCAAATTTTTTCCACTATGGTGACCGAAGGACCAGAGGAGCAGAACGTCTGCATCAGTAACAAATCCAACACCCTGCCCTCTTTCACTCTTTCTTCCCCCGTACAGTGAGTGGAACCACCTCCCAACCTCTATCGCATCAGCCCCTTCACTTGAGTCCTTCCAGAGTCGACTAGGCCGCAGCCTTTACAAACTGCAGCCAGTCCTCATCACTCCATAAATAACTTCAGATCATGTATATAGATTTTAATATAGTTTTTAACCTAAACACCTATCGTTGCCCCAAAAGTGGTGCAATGTTTTTTTTTAATTGGCTCTGATCGGAACTACAAATGGACACAAACATCGCAGGATTTACGACGCTCCTAAGGAGCCCAGTCCTTCACATGAAGAAGAAGTGGACAAGGAAGCCGCGCCATTGGCATATCGAGAGCCCAACCATTTTTCATCTACGTGTAATCCGCCCTTCTGAGATATTTGTCTGTTTTGTGCTTAAACATATTCATGCTGCTAGATAATTTGTCTCTGTGATAATTAGTACTTTTTGATAATCTACTCTGTTTCTTCACCAACGTTACTTCGAGTAGTTTCGGCGGTAGATTTTGACTCAAGGCGGCAGAGCAAATGTAAATGTTGGTTCTGTGACTTTGTACAGGTTGTGCAATAAGTTATTCCTGGGAAGTTGCTTGAAGAAGGGTAGGCTTATATAATATGGAGATGGATCTTAGTAATGACATACAGTGTTTAGCATTTGTGACCAGGACCCACAGCCTCAGTGCGTGGTGTGGGATTTGGGATCTCCGGTGGTTGGACTGCGGAGTCGAATCACCGGTGTTTGGACCGTTGAGGGCGGCTCTTCGGTCGCTGAACAGCAGTGTCGGGTCTCCGGTGTTGGACCGTCGACAGCGGCTCCCTGGCATAGGCATCGTATCGACCCGGACTCGACATTTATGACGGGCGGCCCACAGGAGGCCGTGTAGTTGTCAAGTAGACATTGTGTAACATGCGTTCAATTGCCCGCGTTCGGTAAATATAAAGTTACCTGGCCAAAATCATTTCTTTTATAACTCACTCGATCCTACCTCGCCATGCATTTAGAATAGTGAGCATTGACAAAGTCACTGCCAGTTATTTTTGCGTTCGAAGTACCTATCTACTGAACATTTTAGTAGCATATTTTGCATTTCCACCACACACAAATGTTCGAGCAGTAACCTCTCCTCAGAGCTCAAAAGGGAGTGAGACTGAGCACACCGGAGAGAGAAACGTGATACTGGCATATCTTGACAAGAAGCTGAAGTCGTACCCTGCCGACAAAAAAACTTTGAGGAGAAATCCTTGCTCGAGAATAGAGCCAACATGGGCCATGATGATGAGCAGCAAGCGCAGATGACACATCTTCGCTTGCTGCTCATCATCATGGCCCAAAGTGGTCGACCTCGATGTGGCCGTCCAATCAGAGAAGAAGGGGAAAGAACCTCTGAACAACTTCAAGAAATCTTCAGTGCCGGGAGTTCATCCTGTCCAACAAGCAGTTGCTTCTGGCACCGCCAGGAGGGGGAGGGCGGTCCACCAGAAGAATAGTGAGGTGGCTGTGACCGAAACCAACAGTGGTCGCTGGGCGCTGATGTCCATACCATAGATGTCGTTCGCTTATGTCTACGCCAAAACACCCCGCTCCGTGGGCGCGAGCATGCGGCATGTACAGAACGTTGCCCACACCCACAAGGAGCAAGCGTTTCCCGGCTTTGACAAGAAGTACGACACCGATGACTTACCGTGGCTCGTGCATGGGACACAGTCAACTCTCTTCAAGAGTGATGTAAATACGGCGCTGCGAGACCTCCACCCAGGCACCGGGTGTGACATCTACAGCGGGGCCACGGTGGTCATAGATGTAATGTGAGGGAGGACTAGGATCCCGCGATCCCCGCCATAATCAAGGTGTTAAGAAAGAATGCATTTTTAGTGAACAATACTGCATACCCACCTACTCGAAACTTGTGGAACCGTTGCTCTGTCTGCCTACCACGGTCTGCTCTGTTGAAATACCATTTTCATGTCTTGCTACTTATACTTATATGCTCTTCGTACCCGGGTTGGTGCACGAGGATGACCATAATTGTTAGGTCTAGCACGGATCAAATCAAAACTTACAACGATTATGAGGCAGTGGCAGATAAACAACTTACAACTGTTACTGACTCTAGAAAATCACCGAAATGGGGGCAGAGGAGCTCATTGCTTAACTGTCTAACCTGTTCTACCAGCTACTGGCTACAAGCTTTCAAAATGTCATTAAGCCCTAGCTGCTAACAGACAGCTGGTGAGGACATTCCTCCCTAAGGTCCAGACAGTTCATTTACTCCCCATCT